>WBMY01018168.1:239061-330323 GCA_013397315.1 Donacobius atricapilla | reverse complement strand
AAATATAAAGATATTAAAATAAATATAAATATAATAAATATATTTTTCAAAATGACTTATTATTAGTGGAATATGGCTACTTTTGGAGTAATAAAATTTACAAGCTTGAGAAGCCCCTCACTGCATCCTGCTGTGGTAGGGATGGCTAACAGTGTCCACCTCAAAATTTTCCACGTGCAGTGTATGCAAGCAACTAAAATAATGATGAAAGGGATCTTAAAGACTGACTAATGAATTCAGCAGAATATTTGCTATGGAAATATTCTCATTATCATAGCATTAATCATAAATTTATATGAAAACCTAATGTGCTCATACAAAAAATACCTGTAGTTATTAATGAGTTCTGGTGTACTAAAACGCTTTCCTTTATTTCAAAATCTTTGCTTGATGAATCAGTTCATTTTAATTTCAGGAGGTCTCTTTCCATCTTCTCATAGATGGGTGCTGATGCTGCATTTCACTACCTCTAGTTTGGTCACTGGCAGATGGGAAATAGGTCAAACACTCTCAGAAGCCGTATGTTTGCTCCCAGTGGGGAGCTGAAGGAAGAAAGGATTGATTTAATCCTTATTACTACAAGAGCAGCCGTGTGTAAGGTGGATTTCTCTCAGGACCTTAAAATATTAATTGTAACTTAGGCAGAAAGTGAACTGGAAGCTGAATACAATGTAATAACTCTGTACATGCATTACTATTTCATTGTGATGGGGACTTTCTGCTGCTGCCTGTTTGCTGTCCAGCAGCTGCTTCAGCATTCCCCTGGCTTGCAGTTTGCTTAGCTGTTATCAGCACTGCCTTTCCCCCCTCTCCTTATGGAAATCATGGGCAGTGTTGTCTGCTGCAACCTCCTGCTGCGCCTGCTCAGGGGCAGACCAGCCCTGGCTGTTGTGCTGGTCTAGAAGCTGGTTTGACTCGTTTACAGTTCTCTCTGCAGCTCCTGCAGCAGCTTGCCTCCAACCACTTCTCTTTTCTTCAAGGCTTCTTGTTCCTCTTGCTGACATACATTGTTTTGGACTGGAGCGGTGTTTTGTGAAAAGCAGTGTGATGATATTTTATTATTCTGTCTGAAGGTGGAAAAGAAATTTTTCCCCTTGATGTTACTGAGTCCCAGAATAGAGGAAATGCGAGCTCTTTATTTACTCGAGGTATAGGCCTAGATTCTCTGCTCAGAAACTGCTCCAACTACTTTAACCACAGAACAGGATAAGAAGTGATAAACAGAAATTAGGAACAATTAATCCAGAAACAGGGCAGGGACCCTGTAGTAGCTATAAAGGATCCTAGCAATAACTGAGGCATCTATTGCACTATAATGTGGCCAAAGTGTTATATTCTTGAAGGTCCAGACTGAAAGAGACTTTTCAGGCATTTCTTTTTGAAGTGTTCTGTATTTTATGATGACTTATACAGAGTTTAAGCTCTAAGAAGCCTTGTAAGTAACAAAAGCATAAAAGATGTGTGGGTGAATCTTTCTGTCCTGTCAACATTTGGTATATTTTCACATATGCAATACCAGAAGATTTGCAAATTTCTTGATTTGAGGAGTGGCATAGGTAATAGTTGCCTTAATACATTGACTTTTTCTTAAAATTACTCAGTACTGGTCTTGATGTCAACAATTCACAGAAATCATATCTAGACAAGTGTGCCTATATTTGTACATTCTCCTCAGCTTGTATTAATTGTTGCACATGGTTCTGCCAAAAAGAATTGTCTGCAGTTTCTCTGCTTACTTTTGCTCCCAGTCTTTCTTGAATATCTGGGAGGTAGGAGTGGAAAACCACAATTCCTCAAGGTTTAATGTCAAATGTGAGATTATAACAGAAGCAAGATTTGCTTTATGTTATAATTTAGCTCCTAACTGGTTCTTCCCTTGCTGTAGTAACTAAGGTCTTCTGATTTTTTCCTCTTTAATTGTATTCTTAAAAAACTCTACCCCATAAATCTGTCAGCAGAGTGGGTGTGGACTCCAACCCCACATCTTTGCCTTCACTTATTCTTGGAGCTTCTATTTCTTCACTGCCTCTGCTTTCTTGTCTAAATGTAGCCAGTGAGAAAGAGTCAAACTCAGTGAGTCCTTGTATTCCTCTGGATTTACAAGCCATAGCTTGTCCATGTGCATTCTGAAAAACTTTTTTTTTTTTTTAAATGTGTTTAAAGAGGCATCCTCTGATAACTATTTCCCCTTGCTTTAAATTTTTGGGTGGAACTGCTGCATCCTGATGCTTCTCCAAAGTCAAGACCCCTACTGTTAGTCACTTTATGAGGTTGTCCAGAATCTTCATGTATTTTTTTTTTCTTTCTGCTTGTGGGCAGCATGTTAGAAGGAAGACTTGCCAAGTCAAGCCTCTCAGCTGAAATGCCCTGTATGTAGAAATATGCATGAGTAGACTAGGATGTAAAAATCAAGCCAATGCAAGGCATTTCTTATAAAGAAGGGCAAAAAGAGGAAAGAGGAGAATGTAGCTGATCTGGCTGGAAGCCTCAGTGGGTGCTCTGGAGGGCAGTCAGCTCCTGAATCCTTAACTTGTACTGAAGTAGACAGGCCAAATCTCTTTCTCAGATTTACCTAGGGCTTGGATCTGAGTGTTTTTATTGGCTAGCAGATCAGTTAGAGAGAAGACTTGTGAAAACCATAATTAACCTGGAGTAAAAATTTATTTTAGGGGCACTAGACATGTTCTTTATTTCAGTCTTTATTTATGTCACTCTTACTATTTCCCTTGCTTTTATAGGAACATTGGTGTAGACCAACCACTAGCACTTTAATTACTGAGATATTTATATACAGCTTGCACTAGTCTAAAAACCAAAGTGGTGAAAATGCTGACAGCCTATGTATATTTCTAATGCTGTTCTATGTATATTTCTAATGCTGTTTGATAGCTACATGTACTATGATGGCAAACTGGGATGCTTTTTCTGTGCTTAAAATATGCTGTAATTTCACAATGTTCAAACTGCAGGCTGGACACCACCCAGAGCACTGACCTCTGACTCATCCAAAGAGCTGAGAAAACATTGAAGGTGACTGTGTGGGGCAGGACTCGATTTGCAGCTAGAGCTGTGAGACAGAATTGAAAAGCAAAGATACGTGAATGTTGTGTTAGGACTGGATGGCTTAAAAGGACAGTACGACTAAGACTTTTGATCAGGGTAATTCATCACTGTACTGGGAGAAGTATTCAGAAGCATTCTAGTGACAGGAGTGTGAGGCATGCTTTTCACTATATATTTAGCTAGGAACAAGGTACGGTGGGAATCAAGGCTCAGCTAGGAACAAGGTACAATCTGTTTCTCTTGCATCTCTGAGCACAAAGACTTGAACCAGTTTTGCAACTGGAGCAAATCAGTAAAACTCTATTAACCTAATTGGGTCTGATGCTCAACCTCAAGGGGCTTATGTCCTTTGTTTTGAGATTCTTCCTTTTCTTCCATATTTCTTCCCTTTCCCTCCCGTTTATCTGGCAGGTTTGCAAAATTTAATATAATGGCTATTTAACTTTCCTTCATCCAGTGGCTATTTTCTGACTGTGAGGAATAGGAATAAGTAGGTCACAGCAAGATACTTAGGATGTGGAAACTATTAGAGCTTGGTAAACTGTGTCCATTCAGGGAAAAATACAACCTAGTAGACAAGATATTGTCCTGTACAAGACCTATTTCTTTGAGTCTGGAATGTCACATAAAGATACAAATGCGTTTATATTTATATGCAGGTGATTTTTTCCTATATCTTTTTCTTATATCTAGTGACCTTTGACATGAAGTTTTCTAGATGGGTAAATACCTCAGGCTGAATTTTCTTTGGATTTCTTTTGGGAGAGGGAGACAGCACTTTTGCAAAATATAAGAGAAATGTAGATTTCCTAATAATAATAAAAAAACCTAAAGCAAGAGAATTTCTTTAACGTGCTTCAGTATCTTTAAAAAAAGACTTTAAAAGCATATTTTAAAAGATGAAATTACTACTGGCAGGAGGCTAATCTTCATGTCTTGCATGTTTTTTTGCTTCAATAGCCAGTCAGGAGATGTTGTCTTGAAAAATTCTTCATGTGGGTGAGATTTGCAGTTCGTTGCAGTTTACCATGCATTGCTTATTGAAATTTCCAAGGGTAAATTTTGTATTCAACATGAAAATGTGAGCAGGAACATAGTTTTCTTCTGGGTTTTTTTATGATTTCTTTGCAGTTGTGCAAGCACTGAAGAAATAAAAGGGATTTACAAAAGGTTCACAAAAAGTGCAAGATTTCCCATATCGCAAAACAGTGCTCTAGCTTCAGACTGCATGCATCATGACAGAACATTCAATTATCCAAAAATGTATCTTTCCTTTTCAACTCTGAAACAGCTTCAAAATGATTCGCCAATCACAGATTGGGGCAAAAACCCCTTGTATGACTGGATTGCTTCATTTCCCCAAAAGCACCTTAAATAGAAAGTACAGCCCAAATTAGTTTTACATGCTGTATTTCATTGTCTACCTCCAATAAATTTTCAAAAATCAGATCCATTAAATATTAGTTAAGCATACATCTGCAGATGTTCTATGCACTCCTATGTAGCCTGAGCTCTTTAGTTTCCTTGCCCATGATCTTGTCTAAAACAAATAGTAGTCCATTTGGTTAATCCTACTTACAGAATTGCTCCCATTTTTCAAATAATGCTGTGTCTAAGAAAAGCCATGGGGATCTGTTCCCTTCTTTGTACTATTGAAGCGAATTAGAGAACTGCTTTGCCTACCAACTGTTATGTACCTAATTAACATTACAATGTAGTGTTGTAGTTCCAGTATTTATTACAGAAATCTTTCTCCCAAGACCCCAGATCAGTTCATTAGTCAGTTGTGATTGGTTGCTGCTTTTTATGATGCTCATAAAAAGAGCTATCCTTATTATCGCTCTAAGTGTATGTTACATGCATTCAGGTCTTTGATTTCATTTCACTCTGGTTGCTGCAGGCTACTTGAGCATAAATTATAAAGATAAGATGCAATTGCATCAAAGCATGCCTTATTTATGCCTTAGTGAAGTGAAATACTGTTTGTTTGTTTGGGGGGTTGTTTTTTCTTTCTCTGGTGTGTTTACCATGTGCTATTTGTGGCATGTCATCCTCTCTCATTTGGTAGGAGTGCAGTCCAAGGAAGACAGCTGGGACATCTAAGAGATCATGTGTTTTTGAGAGCGTGGTGTGCCCAAAAATTACCAGCTATGTAAAATCTTGTGTGTGTTCTCCTAAAGATTTACTGCAAACATAGAGCAGTGTATGTTCTGGTTTTCTGTGCATTCCAACTCACTTATCAAAAGTTTTGTCAAAATTATTTTAGTCAGTCTGCCGCTAATGTAAACAAACATATTTGTGTATTTACTTGGAAAAAAATTGTCATCTTTTAATGTGTTTTATGTGAAGAAGCATTAAGTTAATGCATGGAAAATATTTGCATAGATGGCTCCCTTCTCTTTTCTTTTCTTTGCAATATATCCCATTGCTCTCATCACTTGTGTAATTCTGTTACGCAGCAGCACTATGTAACACTGCAGAGGGTGCTCCATTCTAATGCACTGTGGTCTCATGCTCAGCCTGTATTTCAGTTTCTTCCATTAACTTAGTGAAGAAAGGATGTGTGTATATATATACACATAAATATGTATATTTTTAAGAAAACGTCCCTAAATGAAGAAATATGAGGAACATTGGTCTTCACAGCTGGGTCATAAGACCAACACTACATGTTATTATTTCAGAGATTTGCACTTGCAGGAAATAACTTCCAGCTGTTTCCTCCCTGTAGACCCTGCCTGCAGGCAGGCTATCTCTGGGTTAGTGAGGGTCATGGAAGAGCAGTTAAACTACTCTGTGTGTGTGATTGGGATCTCTTTTCCTTCTCCCTGTGAAATCATGATCTCTCCCAAACAGCAGTTCCTATAGTTCCCAGCTCCTATAGTTCTCTATCAGTGGCTTGAGATCATTGACAGCTGGGTTTTATCCTTACAGTAAACGAGTTTGCTGCTCCATGCTGTTCCCAGGGTGCCTACTATTATTATTTCCTCTACAGATTTCCTGCAACAAACATCACCTGTGCTTCCATTATGCTCTAGCCCATAAGAGTATTTGAATATACTTACTATCAGAGGGCAGCAATTAACCTTACATCACCGTGTTACCTGCTGGAGGTTACAGGTGAAGCTACAGGGCAATCTAGAGAGGTAGCAAAGGTATTAGCAGACAGTCTGTACTGTGGATATTCCTCTTGTAAACAAAGAGTCCATGATTTTAGTACAAGCCATTCCCCAGTCAGATGCATGGTACTTATGCAGGATTAACAAGCAGTTAAGCAAGAAACTCCGGCTCAGTAAAGGTTATAAGCAGACCCTTTTACTGTGTCAGAGAACAGCTCGAAGAGGGCAGTGCTTCCATTCAGGAAGGCTGCTGTGACTTGAACAGGTCACCTATCTGGGTTACATTTTCTGGGCACTGAAGATGCCTTCCAGTATAAGGACTTGGAAAAATACAGACACCCTAAAGGTGCTTTTTAATTTTTGGTTGTCCTGAGCTGTGAGTTCCCTTGTTTGTCTTGAGGACAGATAGCTGATCACCACACAGCTCTATGAAGACAGAAAGAAAATGGTTCTGCATGGTATTATTTTAGTTGTTCAGATGTACCTAAAGTGCTATCTTTGGAGCACTAGCTTATCTCACATTGTGCTTCTATTGTTTTTCAATCTTTTCTTTTAAAAAAGCAACCACCCTTCACCCTGCACTTGCATAAATCCTGTACAAGCCATTTCTGTAAATGTAGGTGTATGTTAAATATGAAGAGCAGAAGTAAATGATCAGAAACTCCAAACAGCTTTTCAACAGACCGTATCTCTGTCATGGTATGGATTTTGTTTCTATGAGCAACCTGGGAAAAAATCTAGGCCCAACTACTTGAAAACAACCTGACAAGTGTCAGGGAAATCTTTTAAAGAGCAAGAGATTGTTTGGAAGGCACATAGATAGAGAGATGGGTTACATCTCTCTGCAGCTTTGGGAAAGGTGTTGTGTCAGGAATTTCATTTTTTCCTTGCTGTGGACCAAGAAATATTCTTACCTTAAGATCTTGTGAAATGTGCAATTCTTGCCTTAGCAGCATGTTCCTAATTAAGCTTGTCATCTGATCCTATGAAGTTTCTCACTTGTCACGAGTTATTAAAAGATGCTTCTGGCTTGTGTTCTTGTCCGCCTGCGTTTTAAAAGTATTCTTTCATTTTATCTGTTTCACAGAAAATCCTGAGCTTTTTTTGTTCCCATGCAAAGCATAGTAAGTGGTATAAATAGAGAAATAAGTGGTTTAGTCCACATAACCTGAAAGTATAAAGAAAAGTTTCTTAGTAGCAGAGTCTAGCTTTGGAGAATTTTAGTAAATAATAATGGCTGACTCTGGCCTTAAAAAAACATTTTAAATACGTATTTTTCATCTTCCAGTTTTCCCATTTGTACGAGGCTTGGTAATGCACATTCACAAATCATGGAGTGTTGCGGCAGGTACAAGCATGGTTGAGCATAACATTAAGGGGGTTTTGAAAAAGAAAAAATGTAACTGCTTTTTTGAAAAGGTTAATAGCAAAACCCTCTGGCCTGTAACATCATTATCAAGAGCCAGAAAAGGAGCAGGGTGGTATTGCTCAAGTTCAAGATGTAACTTCTAAGGACTTCCTACCCTGTAGAATTAATAACATCAAATTAAACTCCAGGTACATGGAGGAATAACATGTATTTGATGTAGGTCAACATAGTAAAAAAGGACCTTTTTAAACAGAAAAACCTCCCAAACCTCCAAAACAAAACAAGCCTGACATAAAGCTATCATATAAACATGACCTCACATTCCTTCCCCTAGCTCAAATACCTCCCTCCTCTGGCTTTGCATTTAGCCAATTATTTTTTCTGCCTTGAAATAAGAGATGATGACTTCACACCATGTACAGATAGTCTGAGAGGAGAAATAATTGGAGTCATCTTGCAGGAAAATGTACTAAGCATGAGGCAGGCTCAAAAATTTCATACCGCCATGTAGTCCTTTATGTTTAAGATATCAATTTTACCTTGGGAATGAGATAAAAATCTTCAGTCTCCTATATGAGTAGTTCAAATCTTTAGCTGGGGAGCAGTTCTTGTGCATTGCATGGTTCAGTGTGTATTTAATTATTGCAACCAGGTGAAACAGCTTAAAAGATGAGTTCAGACTGCAAGCCCAGTAATTTAGAGCTTAAACAATCTATTGGGAAATTAGAGATTTGCCTTCAAATCCCTTCTCCACTATGGGAAATTATATCTGTCTTGCTTTCCAAGAAAGCAACTTTGATCACGTTTTCCAAACTCAAGCTTTGATTAAAAGAGCCCTCCAGTTCAGTCTCCAAAAGTGATGTATTTTGACTGCATGCACTGGAGCAGTTTGTTATGGAGCACGTTGGAGAGTTCACGCATCCTGCTGGGGTCTTGGTATGAGATGATCAGTAACTATTAACAGATTTAGGTAGCTGAATACATGCTCCAGAATAGGACTGTAGCTCCTCAGAGATGTTGCTAGATTCTGGGGATTTTGCACTTGTCTGTGTTAGTTTTGATGACCCAAATTAGCAGCTGGATGTTAGAATTGGACACCTGAATAAACATCCAACTCTAAATTCATGTAAGCAAAGTACTTTGCTCTGAATCTCATGAACTTCCTAGGGACTTGAAATAGATCTGGATGATGTTAATGATTGTGTGGCCTTCCTATAATTTTGCAGTTTCAGGCAATCTACAAACTACTCATAAAAATGCTATTACAGCCAGAAGCAAGTATGATAATCTCATATTGGCCTATTGATGTCCACTTTCTTGTCTCTTTAGGTGATAGCTAATCACTGCTTATTTTTGCCTGGGGATGAAACCTCTTCTAAGGACATAGTATTCTTAATGTGCTACCAGTATTACAGTAATATTGTGCTGATATTTTATCTAGTGCTACAGCATGGCATCTTAGAATGTATTTACTTCCCTAAACCTACTGATGACTCTGTGTTTTGATTCTGCTTCTGCACTTTACATCCAACATATTTGTAAGTGAGTATTTAAATATGCAGTAGCACATAGATCCTGAGTGTTTTAATGCAGAGCTAGGTGGCCTGATAATTAAAAGTTGAAAGGAATCTGTCAAAACAGCAGAAGGTTAAAATAAAAGTAGAAAAAAGACAATACTATTTAAAATTTGATCTGATTTTGTCACAATAGAAGCTCCTGAAATAACTGCATAAGCAGTTTTTTGCAGGTAAGAACACAAACCTTAGTCCATCTTTAAATTTTTTTTTGATTTTTTTTTTAATTTTTTTAAAAATATTTTTTATTAAAAATACCAACTGTCCTCTCCACCACCTCTCCACAATTTGCTCATGAGTTTTCTTTATGTTGCAACATAAATTTTAAATCTTTAAGTTTACATGGATGGTGAGATAAGCCGCAAGAACAATGTAGGAGTGATGGAATTGGTAGCTGACATAATTCGCTTGTGAATATGAGTTTATGAGACTATGGCCTCTTCTTTTCTGATATAACATGTAATATTAGTTGTAAAGTAACTGCTAAAGAAATTTTCCCCCCATTCTTGTTTATGGTGTAGAACGCCAGTGAAAGTTTGAATGAGCGTTAATACCCTTACTTGGTCTACTCAGATTGTTGTATGTCTACATAAATTTTTTGAAACAAAACAATGTGGGGGAGGGAAAACAGTGATTTATATGTTTGAGGCCTTAAGGATAATTTCTGGTTAAACTTAGGAAAAGTGGTGGTGTTGTGCTGAAGATGTATAATACATCATGAACTTTAAAATGGGCAAAGGAGAAAGAGAACTTGTGTTAATGGTCCATAATGCAATGATCTAATAAAAGTGATAACTGAATGCAGGACACCTGTAGTTTTAAAGGACGTCTGAAGAGAATGATACTTAATGCTGTAGAAAAACAAAGCAAATCTGTTATGACTCTTCAAAGTAGTGTGGTAAACTGACAAATTTAACATTTTGTTAGCAGGGTCTGCAGTAGGCATGCAGTCTCAACTGCAGGGCCTGCACAGCTGCAAGTATGAAGAAGTTAGGGAAGCAGAGTATAGGGTAGTACTAGGGTTGCATAGCCTATAACATTTAATATTTTTAATATTTTAATTGATGACATGGATGAGGGTATTGAATCTTTCATTAGTAAGTTTGCAGACAACACTAAGCTGGGAGTTTGTGTTGATCTGTTGGATGGTAGGAGGGCTCTGCAGAGAGACCTGGAACGATTGGATGGATTGGCAGAATCCAACAGGATGAAGCTTAATAAGTCCAAGTGGTGATTCCTGCATTTTGGCCACAATAACCCCCTCCAACATTATAGGCTGGACATGGTGTGGCTGGACAGTGCCCAGGTGGAGAGGGATATGAGGGTTCTGGTCAATGACCAACTGAACATGAGCCAGCAGTGTGCCCTGGTGGCCAAGAAGGCCAATGGCATCCTGGCCTGGATCAGGAATGGTGTGGCCAGCAGTACTAGGGAGGTCATTCTTCCCCTGTACTCGGCACTGGTCAGGCCACACCTTGAGTGCTGTGTCCAGTTCTGGGCCCCTCAGTTCAGGAAGGACATTGAGTGCGGTGTCCAGCTCTGGGCCCTGTCACCTTGATTTTTTCAGCCTTCTCTTCTGTTTTACAGTTTCATGTTTTGGGTTCTTTCTCACGCTCTGGTCTGTAAACCCTGGCCAATGTTATTGTAGTTTCAAGAAAAGTTTTCATTCCTGTTCTTAGAGATATGCACAGCTGATGGACAGTTGTCTTGACCAATGGGATGGGGAGAGGTGTCAACCTTCTTGCCCAATCCCTGGCCTTTGTAAAGATACTATATAATGGAGTCAGATTCTTTTAAATAAACTGAAGTTTTTAGTTCATACCTTCTAATCAAAGTGTGAGTGTGTGTTCGTGTGTGTGTGATGAACTGCGTCAGGACCCCTCAGTTTAGGAAGGACATTGAGATGCTTGAGCACATCCAGAGGAGGCAAGGAGGCTGGTGAGGGGCTGGGAACACAAACCCTGTGAGGAATGACAGAGAGAGCTGGGGGTGTTTAGCCCAGAGAAAACGAGGCTCAGAGGTGACCTTATCACTCTGTACAACTCCCTGAAAGGTGGTTGTAGCCAGGTGGGGTTGGTCACTTTCTCCAGGCAGCAACAGACAGAACTAGGGGACGCAGTCTTAAGCTGCACCAAGGGAAATATAGGCTGGATATTAGGAAAAAGTTTTTTACAGAATGGGTAATAAAGTATTGGAATGGTCTACCTGGGGAGGTGGTGGATTCACCATCTCTGGATGTATTTAAGAAAAGACTCGATGTAGCACTTGGTGCCGTGGTTTAGTTGAGGTTAGGGTTGGGCTGGACTTGCTGATCCTGGAGGTCTCTTCCAACCTAAGGATTCTGTGATTCTGTGAACATTGTAACTTGGGGTTTCACTTTATGCACATTAACACCAGACCACAAAGCACCCACAATGCCCTTGTCGGGCTAGGTTTGTATGGCACATCAGGTACACAAATGATTAATTTTTCCTTATTTAGACTGGGGGAGAGTTTTGTGAAGTGCAGTGTAACAATATTTGATTGGTCTGTCTGGAACAGATGAGGAATTTCCCCCCTTATTGTTTCTGTGTCCTAGGGGAAGTGCTGGAGCAGGGTTCCCAGCAGGTGAGCAGCTGTGGTCAGCTGTCCTCCGGCCCTGCCAGCTGCCCTCTGTCTCCTTCCCTCTGAAAAGGACCTTAGACGGGGACACAGATTTTTTCACACAAGCGTCAGCGTGGTTGTCAAGAGTCTGTCAGGCACGAAGATCAGCTCTCAAGATTGTCAGGAATGTGTGTGCAGCCATCTGTGTCACTGACAAAAGTTCAATTACATGGTAGCACACAGATCTGCACACCCAGGTAAGTGGCAGGGGTGCCTAGTGAGGCTGCGGCTCACTTCCCTCTGCAGGCTGAGCAGCTCTTCTATGAATAGCTGCTGACAGTGTGAGATACAAAACTTATGAGCTTGGAATGCAAAATCCAACAGGGCTATTTATACCTTCTGTGAACAGTTTGCCATTGACAGCTCCATATCTCATATTATACAAACAAAAGCCGCGGTAATGGCAGCTGGTATAGATTCTTACTGTTTAGCCATGCCTGCCTTCTCTTGCACGGCGTCAGCTCAGATCCTGTAGAGATTGCGTGTACTTTTTCCCCAAGAGAGGGTCATGTTTTTTTCAAGGCTGTGAGTCATGCTTTGCTATTCTTTTATTCTGAAGCTTAACAGAAAAGGTCTGATGTGCAGTTTGAGGAGTGTATAAGTGAGGTTATAAATCCCTCATTCTGGAAAGGGTTAGACTGAGTCTATAATATATGTGATGGTTGTGGTTTGACAACAATCACATGGTGTGTCACAGCAGTTTTACAGGAATTGCAGACAGGCTTGGTGTTCATAGAACCATATTTACATAAACAGTTTTGCAGCTCTTCAAAGATGGAGCAGTTCTGTGAGTCAGTGAATTTTCAATTATTTACATGTCAAATGAAAAAAAAATCTATTAGAATGAAACCATGAGTAATAGAGACAGAAGCTATATACAAGATTGTGGTAATTACAGAATATATTGCAATATTTTTGAAACATTTATGAATGTAAGTACACGAAGTGCAGATTCTGCTTGGGTATGTTATGAATTGAACAGGATCATTCCATGAAATATGTGAAAAGTAATGAAAGAAGAGGTCTATTTTCCTCCTTCTGTCAGACTGTGTTTTCAAGGGCTGCAATGTACAGACTAATTATTCCTGACTGTCTGACTGTGCACTTTTGGAAGCAGATCTATTCTTTGTCACTTACAATAACCACCTCTTTTTGAAACTTATTTTCAGTGTCAGAAACTTCTATTACTAGTAGACTGAATCAAACCAGCATGATGCATTGAGTAATACAACCTAAAGGAAGGCACCTAGAATAGGCATGCTTCTTTACCAGTCATATTACTTCTGCTCTACTTCAGGAAACATTTATTTAAAGACTGTCCTGGAGATGATGTCTATTGTTTGTTTTCTGAAAATCTGGAAAAAAGTTAGTGACCGAAAGTTTATTGGAATAATTTATTTAATGGATTAAAGAAAAATCCTTAATCCATTTTTTTTTTTTTAATTTGGACACACTGAATTTTCTGTAGAAATATAGAAAGATACAAACTAAGAAAAAACAGCCTCCATAAATATTAAAAAGTGCTCTTAATGTAAAGCTTCTTTAACTTCAGTCTCTTTTTTCCTTCAAAAAAACCCAAGTGCTTTGAAATAGTTTTCTTTTTCCACAACAGAAAATTTATTAGAAATTCTAACAGATGATAAAATTCATTATTGACAAAACAGCATGTTTTTACTAATGAATATCTTCATTTGGTAGCAGAGGAGAAGTTATAGCAGTAGAATAGTGTTAGATATTCACAACAGTAATGGCAATAAACCAAGAATTCTTTACAGCATGGTCAGAAGAGTCAGACCCTTGTTCTTCTGGTCATTTGGTGTTCTTTACTGTAGTGTTGTGAAATGCCAAATGGACCAAGGGTCTGAATTATGATTGCAGAAATCCTCATTTACGTTCCAGCAACATTTCTGACATTTTAATTTCCTGAATAGTCTCTAGCTTTTAAAATTGTAGAATTTTTGTATATGTTTGGGCCAAGTAACTTTCGTTTGGCTAACTGTTATCTTTCTTTCTTGATGAGCAACATTCAGAGAATCCACTCTTTTTTTCCTCAGTAATTTATCATGATTAATTGCCCTTATTGCTGGAGACTTTTTCATAATTTGAACTTGTCTGGCTTCAACTTTCATACATGCATTTTTTCCTGTTTTTAAACATCTCTCTCTTTATTTCAATGACTTTTGCTGCGCACTTACCAGTTTTTCAACATCTTTTTTAGAATGTGTATCCCAGACAACATTCCATTCTCACTATTGCTTATATTCAGAGGCAGTGCTAATTCTTTCCTCCTGTTCCCAGGATTCTCCCGTATGTTAGGTATTGGTTGCATTCCTTGATCATTGGTGTCCAACTCTATATTTGTTTAGATTAAAAAATACATTTTAGTTATTGTTCTATTTTTCAAAAAGCATGACCTTAGCCACCAGTGGGACTCTTCTGAAAAGCCCGGGGGGGCTTCTTGTTGTAGCTGGACGGATCATTCTTTGGCTTTCCACCAGTCTTGTCTATCTGCAAGAATTATGAGCAGTTTTAATATTTGCCTCCAGATCACTGGTGTAAATGTCAAATAGCATTGGGCCTTGCTAATCCCTGTGGGATCTCACTCAAAACAGCCTTGTTTGATTCCCCACCAAATGCTTCTTCCCACGATCCCTTAGCTAGCAAGCCACATCTTTGTTCCTTTTGGTGTGTGCTTTATGTCTATTGAAAAAACACTCTATGATTTATTAGTGTTTAACTCTCCTCACTGTAAGCATGACTTTGGGGTTAACAGGCCCTCACCCTTGCCACAGAAAACCCTGCCTATGTGCCTGAATAGAAGAATCAGCTCAGAAAATGGATAGGTTGTTATAGGAAGACTTGAAGTATTTTAACTTGTTTCTTCTTTCCTCACTGGAGAAGTACATCTCCTGCCTCCAGGCCCATTTCAGTTGTGTCTATTAAAGATAAGTAGATCTTTTCAACCAGAAAGAGATTCAGGGCAGCAGAGGGATGGCAAAGACTGTCACTACAGGCTACTCTAAAGAGCTACTCTTTCAATTAACTTCTTAAATTAATGTTCAATACTGGCCTCTTTCTCTGTTCTTTGGTAGGCAGGAAACTGGTTCCTTTTCTGACTAAAACTGGTAACAAGGTAAAACAGGGTCATTAGTGTGTTAGAGATGAGAATGCCAATTGCTAGCATGCTATGTTAATCCAAAAGGATGCTTTCAAAAACAACGATGCTTGAAACAAAACATGCATCTGAACTCCCACAAATAGCAACAGCAAATGCCAGAGTTCACTTCTCACTTTGCCACTTTTATATCATCCTCATTGTAAATATCTATTTATATTTAAAAAATTAAATTAAGGTGAAGTTCATAATGAAGTTACTGTTCATGCAGGCACTTTTACCCCATAAAACATTTTGTTAATTCATTATATCTTTCTATTTCATCTGCATGTTTCTGTTACATAGGGGTGCATAAACTGTGCAAGTAAATTTTTCCAGATTTCAGAATATTCAGAGAGTATTCATGCAAAAAGAATTGCATATCTTACTACTTTTTGATGTATGGGATGACAGTTTCTGATGAAGTAGTAAGTTGTAGGGTAAATATTTAGCTGGATTCAGTTAATGTAATTTCAAGAATGAACCGGCAGAACACTTCTGATGAGTTGTGCAAGGCTTGATACTGGCATATGCACGATTCATACTTGGTGTGAGAAGGGAAATACATTTCTAACACAGATTGTAAAGGTCTGATGGAGCGGGACTGTCATCAAGACTAGATTTGCACCATCCTAGAGTATTATGCCTGGCCTATGGCTTGAAGATCAGCCTTCCTGTAGCTCCTAAGTCATAGCTAATATCCTAGATAGTGAAAAGGTACGGCCTGGGTGATGGTGTTTGAACAAATGAGTTGAGTTCTCCCACATGTAGTGGTAGATACTGGTAGGGAAAATGGTTGCCACTTAAGAATTACTGGGTATGAGATTGTTTTGTAGATGAGTTTAAAAAGAACCTAATTTCAAGAATGAAAGTTAATTCAATTAGAAAGGAGTATCACAAGAGAAGGGGTAGAAAGCTGTTTAGTCATAGATGTTTAATGAGACTGCAGTCTAATCAATTGTGGACGTCTCTATTGTCCAAGCTTGCATGAAATCTCATGGAGAATTTTCAAAATAATTACAAACAAACAAAGTTTAAACTATGTATGTGGCTACAAAAAGTCTGACAAACAAAAACCTCTTTTTGAAGTGACTATTATGGCTGCTTCTGAAACCCAGTCATGGTTTTACTTTTCTTTCATGCTGCCATGACTAAACCTTTTTCCCAGTTATTTGTTGTCTTACTCCTACACATCTTCCCTTTACTTGGTAAGCAATTGCTTAGAATAATTTTTGCATTGCAGAGGTACTGAATAGCAGACTATAATGATTTTCTAATTAGGTACATTTTTATGGCCTGTATAAAGGGATGTAAAACAAACAAGCATGTGCTATCATCATTTACCTGCATTATAGTATCAAGTATGATCTTCTCTCAAGGAGGGGATCATACTGCTATTACTCATGCTCTTCAAAGGAACAAAGAAAGATAAACATGAAGGATCATGGAATGGCTGAAAATGACAGAGCACTGAACATGAGTGAATTACAGTATTAAGCAAATCTAGAAATGATTTTGCAGTTCTGGTACTTTCTTGGGACTACAGAAAAGGAAACACCGAAATTTGCTTGCAACAACAGCCTCTGTGCTGTGTAAGACTTGTATATCCACAGTGTCTGTTACTTTGCTTTTCCCTTCCCTTCATTGTAAGTTATTGTTTACAAGCTTTAATGCCTAAAATTCCCAGATATCAATTTGGCCGCACTTTGTTGCCTCTGGTGCATACTTAAAAGTTATTGACCTGAGGAATTTGCTCATCAAAGAATGGAAACAGAGGTACGGGGAGGTGATTCACTTATTCAATAAATGCAGAATGACCAGTAGAGAGAAGGTGACTGACATGGTTTATTCTTCATCTGCATGATAGAGAGCATGAATGACAGTACTAGAGCAGGAAAATATTTTCCATGTAACTGTCTTCCGATGATATGTTGCATCTCATAATATGATTTTGTTCCTCCTGAAAGTGTTTATCAGTGAATGGAAAAACAAGCTTGGGAAGGACAATTATCTTATTACACTATCCTATATAAATTACTGTTCTAAGGACGATTATCTTATGACATTATCCTATATAAATTACTGTTCTAAGCTCAGAGGAGTTTTTATGCTATCATGGTTTTCAGTCCACCAAGAAGTATTTATAGTCCTTGCAAAATCAATTCTTCTCAACATAAAAGACCAACAGATCCACTCATCCATGGTTCTGTTTCCCTTTTGCTTTGCAAAATAACTTTAAGACAGAAGCATCTGTTTCTGTTTAAAACATTCAAGGGGTGTAGTTACCAATTAGAAGAGTGATGCAGAAAATATCCATGTCATCTTAACTGTGTTGGCAACTGCAGAGGAAACTGTCTTCCCAGCAAACTGCTCATCCCTCCCTCCCTCTTAGTTTTTCACAGATTTCAAAATTTTTCTAGAAAAAATGTTACCATTTGTAGCCAGCTCTGTAAATAGCATTTAATTCCACAGCTGCTGGGAACATAGACATTTCTAGCATTTTCCACTATTTCTCCTGATAACTCTCTAACAGCTGGAATATCCCAGTCCATCAATTCAGTCATGAGGCTCTAGAATAACTGAACCTTATCACAATGTTTTCTGAGTTTATGAGCTAGACCACTATTTTTTTTTAAATTTATTTTTGCAGTTTGTTTCCTTACTACTTCTTTGCTCAAGCAGCTAACCAATGATGCATTAGTTTTTTCTCCTTGAAGGGAACATAGTCCTGAACCTGAAATTACCAACCTGAAGCCATTTTTATCAAAACAGACTTAAAAAAAATCATAGAAGAGCCCATGTTAGAAGGTCATCTAGTTCCAGCCCATGGACACGGACACTTTCTTCTAGATCAGGTTGCTCAAAAGCCCCACCCCACCTGGCCTTGAACTCTTCCAGGGATGGAGCGTTCACAGCTTTTCTGGGCGACCTCTTCCGGTCCCTCACGCCCCTCACAGTACAGAATTTCTTCCTGATGTCTAGTTTAACCTGTTCTCTTTCAGTTTGAAGCCATTCCCTTTTGTATCACTACATGGCTCTATAAAAAGTCCCTCTGCATTTTGTAGCTCCCCTCAGGTACTGGAAGGCTGCAATTAGGTCATGCTGATACCTTCTTTTCTCCCAGCTGAACAACCGAAATTCTCTCAGCCTTTCCTCACAGGAGATGTGCTCCACCCCTCTGATCATCTTCTGGCCCCCCTCTGGAGTCACTGCAGCAGGTCCATGTCCTTCCTGTGCTGGGGATTCTGTGCTGGATGCAGCCCTGCAGGTGGGGTCTCACCAGAGCAGAGGAACGGAAAAGACACAAATGTTTTTCATAGATTGTCTCTTTCCTTGTTAAACCTGTCAGGCTACTTTTGTACAATAGGAGATATGTTTTAATGCAAAAAATATGTTCCAATCAGTGTCAAGTGTTAAGTATAATCATTGATTTTGACCATTACATTTTCATATTATAATGTCAATACATACATACATATATTTTGTCATTTATATTTAGCTGGGATCTTGCACTAGTTTGCTGAAATATAGTTATGGTGTGTTTTTGAGTCATATTACTATTTCTTTGCATTCTTGTCTCTATTTCTCAGAAGTGTCACTATCCAGGAGAAAAGAAAGAAAAAAGTAGATCCAAAGAAATTCCACTCTCTGTGGACTGGTTAAATGATTGGATGACTGAAATGTGCAAATCCAATGGTGTTTAATAACATTATTTTCTTTACTGCTTTGGTTTCATCTGAGTCTGTTTCTACAGACTTTTACTGCACCTGCAATGTACTGAAGCAACCCACTGGCAGGAAAGAGGTATAGAAATAGGCACTGCTGTAATAATTTATAAACTGTATGTCTTTGAATAAGTGCAAGCACAGTTTTTTACTCTTAGTTTTGAAAAAAGTGGGTATTTCAGCAGAGGAGAAGATAAGACCATTAATTCTGAGACTCTGCCTATTCATATGCTCTATGGCTGGTCAGAACTAATTTCAAGTTAGTAATCACATGTGTGTATATCATGAAAATAGAATAACACATGTAAATTGGAATTTAACAGATGGTTAAACAGAGCAGAGTGTGTGTCATTAAAGTTTTTTGACAAAACACATTATTTCAGAAGTAAATTTGGACATATATTGCAATTTTACCTGCTAAATTAGATTCCTGAAGGCCTATCCCTGACTGGAGTTTACAAAGCTGAAAGAACAGAAGTGTGTCTTTTATCTTGTCCTAAGAATAGTCACACATGCTGTGCAATTCAGAATTCTGTGGTGGTTTTCCTCCAGTCCTGTGTTCCATATGAAAAACAAGTGAGCAGAATATTGGTTTTCCTCTATTTTCTACGCAACTGAACAATCTATGAAATACTTGACTGCTTGCTGATGCAGTTCGTCACACACACACAAACACACACTCACACTTTGATCAGAAGGCATGAACTAAAACTGCTTTATTTAAAAGTCTGACTCTATTATATAGTATCTACAAAAGCCAGGGGTTGGGGGAGAAGGTTGACACCTCTCCCTATCCCATTAGTCAAGACCACTGTCCATCAGCTGTCCATATCTCTAAGAACAGAAATAAAAAACTTTCCTTGAAACTATACAATAACATTGGCCAGTGTTTACAGGCCAGAGCGTGAAAAAGAACCCAAAGTATGAAACTGTGAAACAGAAGAGAAGGCTGAAAAAATCAGGGCGACAGCTTGCCACACAAAAATAAATCATATTTGCTAAATGTGAAGCCTCATGCCTGGATAAAACCACTTCTTTGTATTTGGAAAGAAAAAGTGGTGGAGTAATCCCTCCTCCATTCACAAATGGTTGCAGATATTTTAAAGCAAGACCTCTAATTCCTGCTACTGTTAGGAACTGGCATCCACTGTGAAAGAAAGCACCTTAAACAGAACTTTATGAGGTGTTTTGAGTGAAGCTTGCTCACTTGTTCCAGTTTAATTCTACTTTTTGTAAACTTTTAATACTGTTGCTGTATTGAAGGTCTGAGCATATCCTGAAATTTCAGGTGGCTGTAGGTTCTATAAAGTCATGTTCATTTTTTCCATCTCTCTGAACAAAAACTTGAGTTTTCAGGCAAGAAGTCAGTATTTTAACTTATGCTGAAGACCCGTGTTTGTTTTATTACTGTAGTCATCACAGCTGCATGGTTTAGTGCAGCATAGGTTGGCAACAGCAAGTAACTAAATTGAAAACCTCCAAGACCTATTTCAGAATAGCCTTGAGAAAACAGTTTAACAGTTTTGAACTCTTCAGTGGGTTTTAAAACCTTTTATGTGCCTCCAAATTCCTTGGTTTAGCTCAGGAAAAAATAAGTGTCATGGAAGAAATTCTATTTTGTGAACATTTCAAACCTAAAAAGCGATGACATCTGGTGAGAGGAAGCCTCATGGAATTTCAATCCCAATTTCCAGACTAAAAGCTACATAGAGCATAAACAGATGCATAGTATTTTCAATACAAAATTAGCTATTTAAGGTTAGGAAAGCACATAGAGAACTACATGACTTTTTAGAAATTCAATCATTTCATGCTTAAAAAATTATTACTGAAATTGCATCTGAGATCACATTCATTACGATGTATCTGCATGTACTGTGCACACAGTTCTAAAATGACTGTGTATTATTTTTCTACTTTTTAGCATTTTCCACAATAACATTTCTTTCTGGAAGAATAAAATATCATGCATGCATACAGTTCACAGCTGTATGTTTACTCAGGTGTCTCAACAAATTTTGCCTATTTAACTTGCTTTTCCTGAAAAAAATATAATTAAAAAAATACCTCATAAATTGAAGACATATTACTGACTTGTAGCAGTGTGTTCAAAAAGTGATAGAAATGTATTTTTAGAACTAGGTGCTATTCCATCATAATGGACAATTTTTTAATGTACAAAATTTGAAGTTCAAACAAAATTAGAAAATATAGAATAAAAACGATGTAGAAATATATAGAATAAAATAAAAAGATATTGAACAATATAGAAAATATAGAATTAAAAATATAGAATAATAAAATGAAGAGCAATTTCTAATATTTCTGGATAAGTTACTATTTCTCCATTTTGCCAATTAATAGTCTTTTTTATGCACTTTGCACATAATTGATAGTAGGATGGAAAAGTTGCTGAACTGGAAATAGCAGTAATATACATATATACTGACTTGAAATTTAACCAAACAGAAATATCTGTTCATACAACTATTTCAGTTTTTCAGAAAATGTTTAGATCTAACTGCTTTTTAGGTGCATGATCTAAAACATAATTTGCATAGCAAAATTTGCATTTCCTATGTACTATTTTATGGCATCTCTGTTGATTGATTCATGTTACGAATTTGTTCAGTACAATTCTGAAAAAATAAGAAAATTATGTGAGTTGTACAGATTGACTAAAAGTGTACACCATATATATGTGGAGAAGGGAGAGTTTGCAGCTCTTTTATTCATAAAATGTGCTGGTGCAAACATCACCTGCTGGTGGCAGCAGATGGGGTACGATCTGTCATTCTCGAGCTACTCCTACAAGGGAAGCGGTGTCTTAAGATCCTGTTTGCCTAGTATAATTATTTCTGGTCCTGGAAAATTTAATATAAATCCCCAGTCACATTTGTAGGAGAATCTTCTGTGCTTGAAAGCATTCAGAGAAATCTCAGAACATGATGCTACATGTACTTTTTTATCAGGAGAAAAAACTAAGACCAAAATGAACAACCATAGCTGTCTGTCTTATTGTGCACAAGGACATTGTGTAGCCCAGCCTTAATGAGGCAGAAAACAAAGGCAGTGCTTTCTGAGTTACAGGGATACAAGGATCTGAATCAGAAATATGCAAACCTGCTTATTCTTACATACAAGTAGCTTCTGTAGCTGCAGACTGACATCTTTCTCTTCTGTGCCAGCCCACAGATAACTATAAAAATCAAGTTGTAACCTGCTGTGCATCTGGTCAGGTTCTGTGATATCTGTTCTTATGGTGCAAACTGGTCAGGACCCATTGTGCAAAGTCATCTTTGAGATGGACTTTTAGTATTGTAGAGTGTTCCATTCACCATCTTATCTGTTTGGTCTTATGAAGAAGTTTCTGTATTTAGATGTCTCTTTGTCCTGTTATTGTTGAAAAAGAGTCAAAATCACTGAGGAAGGTAGAAAAAACCCCCGACTATCCAGAGTGAGTAAAATTCCTATTCAGAGTCCTTGTTCCCTGTAGTGAAACTCTGAGCTTGAAATCCCTTCCCTTCCCTCCCCCAGAATTGATGCTTCAAGCCATATTTTCTAGAGTTCTTGCATAATTTCTTAAGTACAATCATAATATCATCTAGTCCACCATATAAAGCCTTAGAATGGAGGCAGGTGCCTCCCATGATAACAAGACACTGTGTGCAAACAATGAAAGCAACCTTATAATTTTATAGGTTATGCTGAATAGTACTGACTTTTCCCTCAAGTGTGCTTGCCTTTAGGAAGTAAAGAGTTCTATCCTTCTTACACAATTGTAATTGCAGGTAAGGTTCAACTTTGAACCAAAATGCTTATTCATACCAGTTTGGAGTTTGGGGATTGCTTAAGTACCTTACTACTTGGTCATGTGGGACTTTGAGAAATATGTCTTGCAAGATTAAAGGAGGAGTATTCTTCTCTCAAAGAAAAGAGGAATATTCATGCTTTCTGATTGGCAGAAAGCATGAACATGTTGCTTCTCATGAGCCATGACAAATGGCTGAAAGTTTTCCTTTGCTATAGCAAGGATGAATTTTTCATGGTAGGAAATATGCCAATAGACCACTGGAGGTATATGTGTGAAAACAACTGCCTATCCACTTCTTGTTTGATTATATTTTGTTCTTCTTAGTGGTTTGCTCTGAAATCTGGATATTTTGTCATGTGGATGCTGAATAAGAGAGTACCATTAGGTGTGACACTGAATGTTTGTATTTTCCTAAGCCTTCATTGCAATGTTGCCTTCTTGCTGTTTTTTTCCCACAGTGTTCTTCTCCAGCGTCTTCCTTCAGTCATTCCGTTGCTGTTGTCTGCGGTTTCAGATATACTCAGCCTCTTCAGTTCACTGGGGCAAAGTGCTTCCAATAATATGCCTGTATGCCTTGGCAGACCATTACAGTGCCGTGCCTAAATGTGCTTTTTTTTAATCAACTCTAAAGTTGATACAGATAAACTTACGGAGTAAGTGCAGTGCAGTGATACACTAGTTCATGCTGATCAGCAATGGTCTTAGTTTTTAACATGCCAGAACCCTTTTTCTTTCTAAAACTGACAGAATAATAATACATCCCCTCTTATTCCTGCATCCATATTTTCCTTTTTTTTTCCCCCCACAACAACTAAGATGTATTTAAAATTCAATTTCCTATGACTCTGATTACTGGCTTTTTCAATCTGTTTCCTAGCATCTGTTTATCTTGCACCCATATTTAAGCTTCTTGTTTTCTTGTAGCTCCTGCTGATGTTTCATTTCTTTTATCTCCAGTCTGTAGTCCTTGGACTTTTGCTTCATCTGCTTCTTTTCACAGCAGTGGTGAAATTCTTAGTTTGTGGAATGAAAAAGTCACATCAAAACCAGGTTGTGTTCCTTTATCCCCAACCCTTAAAAGATACATGTTTGTCAATCACTGAGCTTCCTTGGAAAAATCTTGTGCAAGAATCTATAGTTTTCCTATGAAATATTGCAGTCACTTCTATAGAATCTTCAACACAATATCTATCCATATTGGAAAAAAAACATACCAGAAGTATTTTTTTCATGGGCGCACACAGACTGCATGGGTTTGGGCTTGCTCTTAATATTATAAATAGTTTAAATATTGCTATCTATTTATATAAAGGGGATAAAGGGACAGGNCTTCCTCTTCTTTCTCATTCTTCCATTATAAAATATTGACCTAGGTGAACAAAGATGCTTCCTTTTTTTTCCTCCTCAGGGATTGTGCTTTGAACAGTGTGTGTCAGAAATATAGTTTGTCTTCAGAGCATGTATAATATCTAAGATTTATACAGAGCTACTGCAAGCATCAGTGTTACTTCTGAACTACTGATATTATAAATATTATGTTAACATCTTTTAACTAGTTAAGGTTGCGAAGAAATAATTTTGTACCATGAATTTTCAGAACCATCAAAATTTTTATTCTTCTTCTAACCTAACTTAATTTTGGTGTACCTGATCAAGTTTATGGCAAAAGAAAGCGGTGTAATATATGAGAATTACTTAACAGGGTAAAAATGTTTGCACCTTAATTTTATGTGTTGGCGTCAATTGAAAGAGTACACAACTGGACTGGGTATCCATTTTTAGGTGACCAGTAAATCGACATGAAGTGGTAGAATTTTATCCACATCATGATTGAGGAGGAAAGAATTTGCAGAATAGTTACTGAAGCCATTGTTAATCTTTGTAGTGCATAAAGTATCCTATTTTAATCTATATTAAAAATTAATCCCCAAAATAAACCATTTTACAATGCACTACTAATGTGATAGCTGAACTTCTGAAACAATGGCATGCACACATTTGATAGTGTATTACTGACATGAGACACTACCATAAACCAAAACAGTATAGCAGAACCTTTCACAAGCATGACTCAGTACAAAAAAACAGCTTGTGGTCCAAAGAACTTAGTCTATTTCTGTGAATCCCCAAATCGAGAAAAAAAGCAATTGCTTTGGCATTCTTCTAAAGAAGACATGAGAAAATATTGTACTCAACAGCTAAATTATTTATAGTGAACATTACATGATCGTGAGAATTTACAGGGCCAGCTTGTCATGGAGTATCGTGTCTCACATAACACAGAATACTGATTTTCATAAGGGCTCTCTGGTCTCAGCAGCTGCATTTTGCATCATTCCAAAAAGTATCAGTTTCTTCAAAGGTATACCTTTATTATCATAAAATTGTTAAAATTTAGTGTAACAAAACTAGTTTCAAAAATGATGGCAGGTCTTGTGGCTATTTTGATCCATTTTATCATTAGGATTGGGGCTGGGGCAATTTAAATGCTTCAAGTTGCGGTGTTGGGTCTGACATACTAATATTGTCCCCTGAAGTATTTTGCAGGTAAATTGTTGTTGGTTTGGGGTATTTTTTAATAATATTTGTACTGATTGACTGAACATCCAGTATTGCAGTACCTGTAACATATTCAAGGAAGAAGCTGAAATTATGGTCTTTCTGCTAGAGAAAGATGTAAGACTTGCAAGGCAGTGAGACACTGGCTGTGACTGACATATTTTGTACAATACATGTGAGAAAGTTCTTATCTGATCTATTATGAGGTCATATTGCTCCTTTATACATGTAATTAATTTCTTATAATCAGCTTCCATAATAAAAAGGAATAAGGTTATTTAGCCTCTGGAAAATTTTCCCGGAAAAAATGTTAAGATTTCTCCTAAGTGATTAGCATTTATTTGCAGTGGAACTAGAGTGTGAAATTGAAGCGAAACATTATTTTTTATTTGCCCTAACTTTGAGCTAACAGTTGCACCAGTTTCTTTCACTCTGCTGTGATAGGAGAAACCGCTCAGAATGTTCTCACTTACGTCTCACTGCCTCTGTCTATACTAAAAGACCATTTTAAATCCAGATTAGTATTCAGCCAAGCCTAAAGTTGATTTTGCTACTTCCAATTTAAAAGGTGTTTCACACTATCTCTTTGGAGAAACGTTTTGAAACAAGACACCATCTTCTTGCTAGGATAGTTATCATGCATCCTTCACCATCTGACTTTTGTAACTGAAGGGAAAAATTGTTTCATGTTTGCAAATGTTTTGCTCACTCTTAGCCGCTAGAACTATAAAAATGGCTTTATCCAGGAAAGCTAAAACAACCTGCCCAAATGCACAAAAACAAAACAAAACAAAAACCCAAACAAACAAAAAACCCAAACAAAAAAAACCCAACAAAAAACCACTCACACATGTGCTGAAAAAAATCAGTGTATGAAAGTTGTCACTATGTACTGCTGGCTTTCTGGAGTGATAATTAGGACAACAAAAGCCTAAGATGGTGTAGAACTAATAAAGGATGCTGAAGTAATGACGAGTTAATATGAAGCAGCTAATTTGTCTTTGGCCATTTTAATGCTAATCTCTTTGTACCACATCATCTCCCAGACATTGTTACTCTCTGCAGGGCAAGCCTGTACTGAGTTAGAAAGGACCAGGAAACAACTGCTCATCACAATATATTTGACTCTCTGAATACATTCCTCTGTCTGTATGAGTCTGGCACTAGATAATTGTTTTCAATGTCTGTATATGTTGTACTGTAGAATTTTTTTCTGTCCTACCTCATAAGAGTTTTCTAATGGAATAATTTCCAGCTAGTCTCCCTGCTTTTTTATAAGTGAGAACATAAAATTATATGAGTTAGGAGCATATAAATTTAATCCACTGTTTTGTCAAGACTTCACTTTTTTTTTGTGGTTGGATTGTGGGTTTTTTCATATACATAACTTAATATTTGACTATATTAAGTTTAATCTTATATGTTATTGCTCATATTTTTGCCTTGTGACAACTTTCATTTACTCAGAGTTTATTTTTGTCCCAAGTATTTCAATACCTTCTGCAAACCTTTTCTGGTTGATTTTCTCCCATTTTCCAGGTCACCGATCAGTTTATTCAGAAGTATAGCGCTTAGCAGAGGTTGCTGTGAAATCCTGCATTTGATCTGCATTTGTTCTTCATTCTACTGTTTACTGTTTCCATTATTTGTCCATTCAAGGACATTCCTTCTTACACCATGCCTATTTGGACTCATATAGCCTTTGGCATTGGGTCTGGTCAAAAGCATTTTGTTGGAAAACACCAGTACTATGCTTTTCAGAGGGGGGGAGGTGGGGGGGGAGGTGTCTTCCTCTAAAAAAACCGGTGTTGCCTCATTCTGCTACAGTTTCTATTCTACAAGTTTTCATGACATAAACGTCACGTGAAAGGATCTGCAGGGCCTTTCTTTACAATCTGATATCCTAAGAACCGAAGAAGTTCCAAACAGAAGATCATGCGCACCACAAGCAGCAATTTGCCAGTTTCACCCATGGCTTCTTGGAGATTGCCTGAGTATATAATGCCTAGATCTCATGGGCTGTTGGCTTGTTTCATAGTCTCTCCTGCTGGGTCATCAGTTTCAGACAGATCCTTTGCTAAATCCTCCAGTAAAATTTCCACTATCCCTGATTTGCCACAATAATTTCTGGTTTCTGGCTGAACACTTGCCTTTTAAGTTCCACATTTTCCTTCACCTTGTATGAGAAAAAGAAACTGTAGATAACAAAGATTATGTTGGGTCATTGTGGTATCTTAAATTCTGATTTATTCACGTAATCAGGAACTTGAATGTCCATGGTTGGATTTCCACAGTTAAAAATTGATGGTCTGGCTTTGCTGCCATTAAAGCCTTGGGGGCAGACTTTTTAATGGACTTTAAATCAGTCACATAAAAAATTGTAATCATGATTCATGTTACTGTTCACGTTTAATATTGGAATTACTGTGCAAGCCTCTTTGGTCTGTATCCTGAAGGAATTGAAGCATCATCCTGTTTCATATCAGGTATACTTTCTAAGACTCTCACATATGAAATAGGAGGCCAAGCAGTCCTAAATGAAGAATTCTCCAGTTTGTTCAGAATTTTAAATACAATAATAAGATAATATCAAAGGAGGTATTTTTGAGACACATTCACAAGGAATGATATGAAGAGAAAAACCTAAATTGGATCCATTAGAATTCCATTCTTTCAAGGCTTTTTGAAATACGTTTATTTCTTAAATCACATAAGAAATCAGCAACAGGATCAGTGTAGTATGGATAGGCTTACTGTGATACTAAATTCAATTTGGTGTATATATAGTTGACATGATATATTTCAGGTTTTTTTTTGCATTGATATAGTTTATCTTTGTAGTTGACACAGTTAATTACATTTTCAAGGAAAAGTATAATGAACCTTATAACTTGGCAGAGAATTCCTGAGACTGCTGAAATGGAAATGACATTATAATGCAACTTGTCTGTGTGAGACATTCATTTTCACTGTATCTCTTCAAGAGAATTCAGCATCAATGAGCTCCTTAAATATGATGTTAAAGTTTACATCATTAGATTTCAAAGTCGGCAAGCAGACAAAATTATTTAGTGATGGAGTTTCTCTAGGTCTTTTTTGTTGCATTTTTGAGATTGAAATAAATTATTTACTTGACAGACAGGTGGCTGTATAGTGATTACAGCTGATTTTAACCATATGTGACAGTAAGGGAAATTAGAGCTCATTAACATTCATTTGACCCAGTGTCTGCACCACTGATCAATGACTGGACTATTCTATGGCTTAAAATGCTTAATGATGCTTTGTTTGACAGGAACTATCTACCATTGGAGGAAAATGTGGATGATCTGATAACCAGCAGAGTGAATGTGGCCTGCATTTATAAACAAGGGAAATGTGAACAACTGGGGAGCAGAATGAGTATGAGAAGCCTTTCAAGGCTTGTGGTGATTGATAAACTGTATTATGGTTGACACAGACATTCCGTGTTTTGCATAAAAGTGTTAGCATCTGACTGAGCAGAAAAGCAGGGGAAAGTGAGATTGTCTGCGAGATTAGTGGAAGGTAATCAGCCATCTGTTAGGCATAATGCACTTACTACAGATGAAGATAGAAAGCATATGTGTGCATCTGCTTACACAGGATCTCTCACCTTTTATACAAGTATCCATGACAATGTAAGACTGTATATGAAGAATTAACACAAGGCAAAAAAATATACTTGATTCATCTATTTTTTTTCTCCCACCAGAAGGAATGCAAGCTGGTAGCTGTGTTGTATAGCTCTTAAATGTGCCCTTCAGCAGACTGAAAGAGTAGCTTTTGAATTGGCAGAAATAAATAATTGGATTAATATTTTTTAGAAATAATGGTATCATAACACTCAGTCTGATTGTGACAATGAAAATAAGGTTATGCCCTGCAAATGTTGAAGGATGAACTTTCTATTGATCAGGACATTTGACATTGCATTTTCATCTGTTCACCTGCAAATTTAAAATCAGCTGGTTTGTATAACTCTTCTGTGTACAGAAAAGATTTGGCTTAAAAAAAAAGCTGGAATGTGATTTAGTATGGCTTGCCCACCTCAAACTGTCATTGATGCTACCAGGATTTTGTGATGCAGAAAATGAGACTGAGCATAGCTTTTAAGCTTTTAATTTTTTTAAAGCTTTTAATTTTTTTTGTCTAAAAAAAATTTAGCAGTGATAAGGTCCTGCTAAGAAAGAAAAAAATCCCTTGTTTAACTCATTTTAAAAATTATTTTTGCAAGGTATAAAGGTCACCTCTAAAAAATTTATTCAGTTTTGGTATGTGTTTTAACACCTATTATACTGGTTTACAATTCACTGTTTGTACTGCTCTCAAAATCTGGAAAGACAAAGTACTCCAAAATATAAAAAAATTTAAGGCCAGCATTTAAATCAGTCATTTAAAATATCAATATATGACCCCAAAGTATTGTTTAATTTGATCATCCCTTCTTATCCCTTATCTTTAGCAGAACCTACTTCTGATCAAGAGTGTTTCGGCAACTTTTATAACTCCTAAATTGCATAAAATAGAGATGTCTATGAGGCTGGCTGCTGCTGCTGGGCCTTGTTTGCCGTACTTCAAGATTAGAATTTTGTTAAAACGCTTCTGCACTGGGGATTTTTGTATTTTCTGTCCGTATGCAGGGTGTGCCGCTGCCTGCAGGGAGCTCTGTGACAGCGCGGGTGGGACAAGGCAGAACTGTCTGTGGCACAGCTGTGGCTTTGGCAGGGCTGTCTGGCAGAGCTGTGGCTGTGGCACAGCTGTGATTTGGCA
Organism: Donacobius atricapilla; assembly: GCA_013397315.1. Lineage (NCBI taxonomy): Eukaryota > Metazoa > Chordata > Aves > Passeriformes > Mimidae > Donacobius > Donacobius atricapilla. The sequence goes on along the minus strand of WBMY01018168.1, from coordinate 300,512 downwards.
GAGCTGTGGTTTTGGCAGAGCTGTGGCTGTGGCAGAGCTGTGGCTGTGGCAGAGCTGTGGCTGTGGCACAGCTGTGATTTGGCAGAGCTGCCTCTGGCAGAGCTGTGGCTGTGGCAGAGCTGTGGCTGTGACAGAGCTGTCTCTGGCAGAGCTGTGGCTGTGACAGAGCCGTGGTTTTGCTCCCGGGGCGGAGGAGCTGCGGGCGGGAGGGGACGCGCAGCTTTCGGTTTCTCCGGTGATTTTCGGACCTCAAGTGTGACCGCCCTCCTTCGGTGCCAGTGATATTGGAAAACGCAGAAGAACCTTTCAGTTGTCCTTTCTCCCAGCCTTTCTATTCTGCCAAGAATCAATTTAAAGAAATCTGTGTCCTAGTGTTTGGATTCAGTCATTTCTAGCTGCAAGTTTCTCCTTTCAAGCATTTGTGAGCTTTTTAAAGCTTTCATAGACCTTGCTAATTAGTATCCACAGTGTATTTTATTACTTTTGTAGTTTTTAGGTTGTTTTTTTTTTTTGAATATGAAAAGAATTATTTTTTTTTAAATTTCTCCACATACTCTCAATTGAAGTGTTGCAACTTCTTGTGATCTGGCAGAAAGGAAAGAATGTAGAGGATTTGACTGTAAGAGCTACTAGGATTAAGGAGGCATTAGTTGTAATACTGGAGAGCCACTCGTAGAGAGTCAAGCACATCGCAACAAAAACCAGGTCAGCAGGTTCCTAATGGTTGCTAATTGCGCACTCAGTGCATGAAAGCTAGAAGTACGCTCTGCATGCAGCGTGGACCAGCTTTTGTTTGCTTCGGCAGGAGCATGTTTTCGTTTCTCTTTGCTAATTGCTTTAATGTCCTTAGTAGAGCTGAGTCATACTGAAAACCTCTGTAAGAGTGCCAGGGGTTATTTTTTGTGAAAAAAACTACGGAGCAAGCGCGGATCTTCCTGTGCTTCAGTATCATTTAGTGTTTCTCAGCCAACTGTTTCTCTGATAGACATGTTTAACAATAAACATGCAGAAATAAGGACCACATGTGTTTCACCAAAATTTCACTTTCAGGAGGAGATAATATAAAGAATATTGACATAGTTTTGGCTGTTAAAACAGGCGAATTCTATGCTTTAGAACTGGGGCTGTCATCAGTAATGTCTCAAACAAAAATATTACCCTGATTTTTCCAACAATTTATGTTGAGGACTTATGACAACAGAGCTTGAGCTGAAAAATAGGCAATGTAAATTGATGAGCTTAAAAATACTCAACATCCTGAAATGTTAATTTATCCAGCTTTACTGCAGAACTTTTTATTTAACATAATTTAATTTGTAATTTATCAAAATCTGAGCTAAGAGAGTTGGAATTGTGCAGCAGAATTGTACTGAGAATATTTGCATTCTTCTTTCATTTCCTTTGCTTGATTGCACTGATAAAAAATTTTGTTCTGAAGTGCCAAATTTATATCTAGTATAACTTAATATTTTATTCTGTGAGTGTGATGGATGTGCAAATGCTGATTGCTAAGTAGTGACAGGATAGGAAATAAAATCAAGTTTACATAAAATATAAATGTTTTGTCCTTTCTGGCTATGAGACAAGTGGAATTGTGACTAGATACCTCTTTGATACTCTCACTGCCTGCAGGAGTAGTCTCTGGATGCTGAGACTTCACATGAAATATGTAGGAATATAACTCAGTAGACCCAGTGTGGATTTAACAGTGAGGTTAAATTAGTAAAGGTCTGGTTTTTTTACAATCTTATTGATTTTATGTTAAGTCAGTAAAGTTGTCTGGGGTTATTTTTTGGCTTATTTGTTTTTGTGGGTCTTGGGGGGTATTTGTTTTGTGTGTTTTTTTTTTTTTTTTAAATGCATAGGGTTTATGGCAGCCTTCTTCATACATAGTACACAAGTAAGTAGAACATACAGAGAGAAGGGTGTAAAGTAAAATGTTTTACTTACTTACTTTTTCCTGTGGGTCTCATAAGTGTATGTTGATTACACAGCATTTGGGCTTTCATAAAGTCACATTGTAAAATGATGTTTTATTTTTTGGTACATATTTTGACCTTGGGAATTATTATATCTATGTTTTGCCAGACTTGTTGTTTATTGCAACAGTCCTTAATCTAACAAAACTACTAGAATTTAAAGTTCAAAATGAAAATCAATAAATCAACCAAGGGTCCTCAGTACTTGCTTCAAGGTTGCCTGCAAATTTTTTGTTGTACATGATCAACAGTCGAGTGGACAGGTGGGAAATTTAAATAAATCTTGAAATATTCTCTGCTTATTCTTAAATTTCAGGCCCAGGAATATGTTCCAGTATGTACGTGTGTTTGAGTACCAGTCTTGTATTAACTTGTGGAGTTCAGTAAAGTTCTGCTGACTTTGTCAATATTCATTTATTTATGTTGCAGTTGTAAAAAATCAGAACATATTTTTCATTAATAAAAACTATAATTTCCAAGGTGATTGGAAAATAGGTGAGAAATTACAATTGAAAATTACAATGAGAGAAATGCAGTATTCATTACTTTTCTCATACAAAGGTTGTGTTCAAATCAACAAAGTTATTTTGAAAAACTATTTAGTCTTGAACTTCCAGTATAGATTTTTATGGTGAAGAATTCATTTGGATGTGCAATACATCTCAGACATTATCATTTACTCCTTATCTTCGAGCATTTTGTTGCTAAATTTGGTCTTAAAACAGCAGTGTGTTTCCTTTTTATCTTTGCAGCTATTTTTGAAAGAAGTATGGCTTAGACTTTCACACGTTAGCCATGGATGTAGCACTTTCTCCCTTGAGAACGCAAGAACTGGATCCGATGCCATCTGATGCCTCTCCCATGCTCATAAACATGACTCCCACGGTGGAACAAGAAGGGGAAGGGGATGTCATGAAAGACCTTGACTCTGGCCAGCAGTATGAAAAGCCTCCTCCTCTACACACCGGGGCTGACTGGAAGATTGTTCTCCACTTGCCAGAGATTGAGACCTGGCTTCGGATGACGTCCGAGAGAGTCCGGGATCTGACCTACTCCGTCCAGCAGGACTCGGACAGCAAGCACGTGGATGTGCATCTGGTACAGCTGAAGGTATGATGAATTTTATATCCTAGACTTCTCAGTGAAGGAGTCTCATTCAACTCTGCTGTTGGTAAAATAAACAAAAGGGCTCTTCCTAACTGCTGAAGCATGTCTGACAGCCTGTGTTAAAAAGTGAATAAATCCTTTTAAGGGAGATAATAGAAACCACTTAATTATCAGAATTTTTGCAATGTTATTTGCTCATCACTTAATTCCACAGTCATGGCCATATTCATGAACATGTTCATACTTTAAAAGCAAGCAATAAAACGTTATCAGTAACCTGACTAGACATCTCATAAGTGCCCAGAAATATTCCCACTGATTTTAATACCTAAAACTCCCAAAAGAAATTACAGTAAAATTCCTAACATTCCAGTAAATGGGGCCACTCATTTGGAATTCAAGGCAAAATTCAAACAATTAGTGCCTGGGACCATACGTGTATGTTCATTTGCGTGGCCTGGTTTGCTGCAGCAGATGAAGCAGATGCTTTTGAAGGTGGCAATATCTAAAAATAGCACAAATGTTATCTCTTTGGACTGAGCTGTCTTCAGAGTTGCATTCTGAGGCCTGTTTATGTGAACAGTCTTCCTTCTTACTCAGTGCAATGGTATTTTATTTGTGTTTATTTTAGGACTGTAGCTATAATCTGTCTTAAAATACAACCCTGTATACTACCACTAACCAGAGTGATTGTACTGTAATCAGTCCTGACTAAAGAGAGCTGATCTTGATTTTTTAATGGTCCCACCATTTTTCTAAAAAAATTTGGGTAGACATTGCCAGCTTTTGACAAGAAAGGACTAAATCTGCAATGTGCTGTAAGTTTTTAGCAGATTCTGTGAAAAGGTATTTCTGCAGGCAGACATGAGAAATAATGCTGGGCTTGGTGCTGGTTCTGATCTGGAATTGCTTGTGGCTGTATTAACGCAGTGCTGAGCTGAAACTGCAGGTCTGTGGAGCTTGTGGGTGGTTGCACACAGCTTTGGGCTGGCTCAGAGCACAAGCAGAACTGATTTGTGCCTGCTTATGAAATGAGAATATTCTGTACATACAGCTTACCCTCATATGTCCACTAATACATTTTATTTATAAATTCAAGTCAGTGAATGAGTAGTATTCTTCATGGTTTTTCTTCTTTTTAGAGTTTATTTGTAAGTCACAAAAGTCAATGGGAGTTCATACAATACTTTCCTAAGCATTTTATCTATGTAAGCAAATGAAGCAGTTTTAACAAACACATTAGGAATACAAAACTTTTGTAACTTGCTGACCTTTAAATCTGTATACAGACAATAAGAAATATGACTGTGGAAACAAGTGTTGTGATATTATTTTATATAATATAGACTTTAGATAAATTTTGAATAGTGTATCTACTATATAACTAACTAACACTAAGCAAAAATCAAAACAAAACAAAAAAATCCTAACCAAACAAAAAAAGCCCAACTACAACTTCCTACAGATAGGTTTTTTTTTCTTCTGTCCTCTGATAATATTCCTGAGGGGCTACTTCCCCATGGTGTGTCTCCTCCTGGAACTGTTGGGCCCAGGCTTGGCAGTGGACTCAGTGTGAAGCTTGACCATTGCTGACTAGACTGGAAAAACTGTTTCACATATTCTCAAACAATACATATCGGTTTAGTATTTTCTTGCTTTCCAAAACAGCAGGAGATGGTTGATTCACGTTCAGCTTGTAATTCACTGCAACTCCCAATCTCCTTTCCCACAATATGTTTTTTCACCTCTCTCTTACCCTTGAAATTTTTCGTGTAGGGATTTACATTTGTCAATTATTAAATGCTTTTTCTTTTATCTCATTCACCAAGTATCTCCTGTTTTCATCTATAAATTAAAGAAGTTTTATTTCTGTTCCTTTGTCCAAATCCTAATGAGAAAAATGAATTATACAGACTCTGGGTAAAAGTCTATAACATAATGGTTTCTGAATAAAATTTTTAGAATGAAAATGTAGCAGTAAGACAAACATTTTTTCATTTTCTCATAGTTTATTTTCCTCAGCCAGGAGATGTCTGATTCCATTTTTATGAAGCTTTCTATTTATTTTGGATGCTTAGAGTGGATTTCTTTCCTTTGGCTGTCTGTTGGCTTTGGTGATAAGATTGGTTTGAGGATCCAGGCCACAGCAGACTCTTCATATTATTCCTTGGAAAATTGTTCAGCACACAGATCATCATCTCTTTGTCTTGTGAAAATTTTCTCAGTAACTCAGTTGTAGATCTGTCTGTGCTTCTGCTCTTTCTGTAATCAAGAGCATTGCTTCTTTATTGTGGCTTGTTCCCTAGGGATTTTGGTGTTTGCTGCTAGCCTTTTTTCATGCTACGTGACTTAGGGCTTTACTAACCACCACCGATCCTTTGAAAATACTTGTTTGTTTCACTTCTGCATTGCCCTTTCTCAGAACCAGCCACATAGCATGAGTGGGAGGTTTTTCTTATGCTGTCCCTTGGGAAATTTCCTGGAGAGCTCAGCTTCACATGAGTGCTTCAGGAAGACAGTTGGATGACCCGTAACTCTTCAAATTCCAGAATGCCCTGTTTCAGTCACTCATCTGGCATCACTCTTAACTCAAGCTGTTCTATGATATTTTTGCATCGCTCTAACACATTCAGTGTAGCTGTTATCAATTGCAAATATTGTGAAAGAGATTTAAAAAATGATGGTTTTTCTACAAGCAAATATAGAAGTGCTTTCTGTATCCTTGTGTTGTCTTAAAATGCTGAGATGCTTTCATGACCCATTTAGTTTTTTATATTTTTAATAAAATATTTTTACTTTTCCAGCAAAATCTTCCTTGGAATCCTTCTGAGGCATGACTTGGATTCAACTTCTGTTCTATTTTACTTTATATCCCTTAACTCTCACAAGGAAGGGTCTGGTGTTTGACACTATTGATATCTGCTTTTTATCTTGTTGAAAAAAAAAATTTTGGATGATCTAGTGTAATCTTCTATTAATTTCTAACTTATTTTGGAGTAAGGCATGCCACCCCTGCTTTGTGACTTCAATATCTGAACCATATATGATATACTGTCATAGAAACAAACACAGTTTATTCTCTGATATTGTCTTTTTTACAGACATGTTGTCTCTCTTTCGAAGTAGAGAGACTTCGGTCATCTTTTTCCAGGATACCTGGGTCAGTTGTAAATATCTTTTGACAGGATCTCTCATCTTTCCTTTTCACTCCTACCACAAAATTTTCATGAACTTTGGACAGAGATCAAATATCATGTGACCACTATTCTTTCACTATCTCTGCTTCTACGTGTTTGAGGGACAAAGACTTTTTAGTTGCTCTTTTTCCTTGAATTTTAATCCTGGCTAAGAGAACATTGTGAGAAATTATCAGAACAAGGTATTAAAGAAGTTAAAGTGCATTAGAGTGTAATATATCTGCAGTTAGATACAGGTTATTCTTTTCTCCATTACATTATGAACATTTTGAAAAAATGCTCATAAGCCCAGGGTACAGTAGATATCTTCCTCATCCCCTCCTCTTTAATTAGCTTTTCCAAATTTTCTGAGTAGTTTAGTAGGCCTACATTTTTACATTTTCAGTTTTCCCTTGTGGCCTGATTATACTCCTTGACTTGGAAAAAAGTCAAGGAATAGCAGAAATAGATCTGTGTTTCTAAAATGTTATCTGGTCAAACAATCAGATTGCTTAGAAACCTTCCAACTTGTCTGGCAATTCTACAGTCTTGCTCAGACTGAAATTTTTATGGAAAATGATGTGACTTGTTTACCATATCTTAATGTGCTTTATTAAAGTAATCATATACCTGTAAAAGGCATCTTGGTTTTGTAGCTCTTAGGCTAACTTCTCTTCTGCCGAACAGAAGAAAAATCACTTTTCCCACATCCCTCAAAAATTGTCCTAATCTCTTGCTATGTTTTACCAAATATAAACAGAGGCTAATGCTCCATTCTGAGCAGAGGGAAATCCTGGAGGCTTTGGACATGCTGTTCTCTTGTCTACCAGCTCGGTGCATCCAAAGATGAAAGTGATGATCAAGCCAATTTTCTAGGTACTAATTAAGTTTAGAAATCAGGTGCAAAGTTATTTGTCAGGATTTTTGGCAGTCTGAGCTCAGAAATGCAAGATTTTAGGCAGTGTAGGACTTTCACTGAAATGAGTAGCAGAGGTGTTCTTTTGGTATTTAGACATCTACAAGCTAAAAGACAACTGAGCAAGATGATGCAGGACTGTGCTTTGTATGAACACAGAAGGAGCATATATATTTTACTGGAGATTCAGTTGTCTTCTAAAGAAAGCTGGATCCAATTAAGATAGAAGGCTGCTGGTTAGAATAAAATAAGAGGCTCAAGGAATTGGGAGCAAATGAAAAGTAGAAAAAAATTAGATACAATAAGAGGTTCCTATCTGTTTCTGAGTGGAGAAGTGAGCGCTACTTGGTTAGTCTGCTGTTATCTATGCATCGAGGGAATAAAAATAGCTAAAAGCTGGAGAAGCCTTAACTGGTAGCCCCAGTGATAATGGAAGATCTGGCTTGCATAATTTATCAAGATAAATGAATAATTAATAAATGTTGCCGACAGCATTCTGAACCCTTTTAAGCTTGGACTTTCTTTCTGAAGAGGCAGGAAATGTGACCAATAAAAATTGTTGGAATTAGTGTTTTTGTGACACGGGGATTTGAATATTCCTTGGAGTGGCAGAACATCAGCACTGGATAGTCCATCTGGGCTTGGGCAAACCAGATTCAAAAAAAGAAAAAAGAAAAGGTGTATGTTACATGATAGACTCACTTGAGGTCCATATATGTGGCCTTTGGAAAGGAATTTTGAACAATGTGTGGAGTATCTAAGCTCTCCCTTAAAGCAAGGGACAATGTGAACAACTCCCTTAATCAGCTTGAGTTTCTCCAAAGCAAACACCTAATGACACACTGAGCAAAAATTCTACAACTTGTGATATTCCTTCCAAGCATAGAGATGCATTCATTAGTTCTCAGTGACATATTTGGACATAGAAGGGTGATGTGTAATTCAGGCAGTTTGTAGATATGAGTACAATGGCATCTGCAGTGCTATGGAGGTCTTAAGGTTGTCCTAAAATAGGCATTTAGATTGTTCAGTAGTCAGGAGACTCAGAAGAAAAAGGTGAACATTTGCCTGTGATGAGGAAAAAAGTGGGTCTTATACGACTCGCAATTTCTTCTAGTTCTAAAATAAAAACTCTGTAAAATCTCATTTTCATTTGGATATTTACACTTTTGAAACATATCCATACTCCAAAATTTGTTTTAAATGTCACCAAGACATAAATGCATGTAAGTGCACTTTGAACCAATATAATTCTCATTTCTTCCTCTCCTCTCTCCATATTGCTCCTACATTAATACAGGTTGATACAGGCTGTAGAAAATGAGCTAATATGCTCTACCAATGGTAAAGAAATATTAAAGTGACTATCAGATTCCAGCACAGATGTTACCTGTTACAGTCTCTTCTAGCCTATATCTTAGTCTGATTAAAATATAAATGTTTACTGGATACAATACTGGAACGATATAAATTTCAAAATGATGAAAAAATTTTGTATGGGGCAAATTCATTAACAAAAACATTTGCTGAGAGAATGTATTATATTGTTTGGTATTTGTGTATGTGATAATAACACATACTGATGTTCAGATTTCCTGGAAAACCATAAATTAATACTGTTTCAATGGTGTGACTAAGATTTAGTACTGTCAATTTTTAAAAGGAGAGGTCATCGACAGTATATAATTATCTTTATTCGAAAGTAATGGGAATTTGTTATGATAGCTGTGACTTTGTTGCATTAATTTTTTAATGGATATATATGCAAGTATAGATGAGCGTGTAAAAAAAGCAGACACACAAAAGCAGTGCCACATAAATCCTAGTGGTGATTTTTTCTTGACAATTTGTATGAATCTATATTTTACAAGGTAGAATAATATTATGTATTATAGCAGTCTTATTTCTGATCTGCATTGTGAACTACGATGCTCATAGGTGTTTTCTTGCTTTGCATATTTCAGTAGTCTTTGTGGATGTATTTCTTATTAGCCAGTATAGGGGTTGAGTTTTTTACCTTTTCAATTTATAATTACATGTCATTTATAATAGATATCCAAACCCTCTAGTATGGCATAAGGGAACAGCCACAGTCAGGTACAGAAAATTGCACAAAATGTAAGATATTTTTGAGTTTGTTACATTATTTTTAAAATTTCATTATGAGCTTTTATTATGGGAGAGTTGACAGAAGAAATTTCAGGTTATAGGATGATTGCTGTCTGAATGCTGAAAATGCAACATGAATGTCTCAATAATGTAACAACCTTGCGTATTAGTAAGAACAGTTCTGAAAGTTGGTGATTTTTAAACATCCTTGGATATTTCCTTCTTGCATTATGTGAATTACTCCTCAGAATGAAATCCCTTTCTCTTTAGTTAACTCTTGAAACTGTGCTGTGAATTGATGTGATTCCTTTGTAAATCAGCAAAACAAACATGTTCTATGTATTTTCTTGTGGAGAAAGCAAAAGGAGAATTAATACCTGCCAGTTTCTCCCTGTAAATAATTCCCTAGAGAAAGACAGCAATTTTCATGTAATCAGCTATGATTCTAACCCTTTCATTTCAAAAGATGGAGTACTTCTGTTTTTGGGAGTGTTTCCATATCTTTTTGGAAAACACATGCAATTCAAAAGGCATAAGCCAGCACTGCATTACAGCACTACTACTACAGCAATCATAGCACTCCAAAGTTCTGGCAGAACATTATTAAGTTTTCAAAAAATATAAAATCTACTAGTAGTGCATTGCAATTTCCTTTTCCCACTGAGCAATGTACTTTCTTTTCATAATCTGTGTTAGCTGAGAAAAGATATCACATAAATGTCTGAGATATATTCTTTTATTCTCCTCAGCTGGCTCTGGAGCCATACATGCCCTTCACTGTGGTTCTATACTTCAAAAGGGACTTGAAGCAAGCTTCAAGATACAGTCTTTTCTTTTGGTGTGGCCTTTCATCTCTTTGTGTTGAGATGAATACATTTGCTTCTGATACAAAACAATGCAGATATTCCACAGACAAGAAAGCAAGTTTCTTCAGAGTAGGTTCTTTAGATTTAATCACAGTTTATCTGCTAATGTACAGGGAAAAGATGATTTTCTTTCTGGTGCATTTCCAACGTAATTGTGACCTGAAATAATGAAATGTGTTATTTTTATAACTGATATACTTATATGGGCATATATATGCATAATTATATTCGTATATGTATGTTTCCATTACCTTAACAGAAATACAGTGGTACTACTACCTCAGCATTTGCATATGCACTTACTTCTCACGCATTTCTGGTTTTTCTCAAAAATTCTTCTGAATTACCTGCCCTATAATATTAGAGAAACTCTACAACAGTTCACTGTAGTGCACAATAATGTGTCTAAGACCTCTGTGCTTGCAGTTCACCTTGTACTTCGTAGATATTAAGGAGTTACTCTGTGTCTATATATCTATTTATACACTGACAGAATAAAATCTCCTGATGTGATAGTGTGCAGTTAGTACACTTTGGGAAAAAGAAATTTTAGTCAAGGAGAAATACTCTCTTTTAAATGGTCCCAAGTATCTGTACTTTTGGGTCCAGTAATGACTCTGTTCGTCACACACACACAAACACACACTGATCAGAAGGCATGAACTAAGAACTAAGTTTATTTAAAAGAATCTGACTCCATTATATAGTATTTTTACAAAGGCCAGGGATTGGGGGAGAAGGTTGACACCTCTCCCCATCCCATTGGTTAAGACAACTCTTCATCAGCTGTCCATATCTCTAAGAACAAGAATGAAAACTTTCCTTGACACTACAATAACATTGGCCAGTGTTTACAGACCAGAGCATGAGAATGAACCCAAAATATGAAACTGTGAAACAGAAGAGAAGGCTGAAAAATCAAGGCAATACAGTAAAGTATCCAAAAGACCCCACAAAATAAAGAAATAGAATCACATTTTAAGACCATTAAGCTGTGTAGGATGAGCAAAGTGGTTGATACACCACATAATCAGCTAGTATGAAAGGTATGGCTAATATCTCTACATCTCAGCACTGTCCAGCAGCTGAGCAGACAAAATCATCAAATGAAAGTCTGAAATATCATTAGCCAGCTATGTTCTAACATCATAGAGCTGAGATACTGAAATGAGCATTTTTACTTGCTCTTCCACAGTTATTTCGAGGAAGAAAGCAAGGTTGAAATCCTTTTAATTAAATACAGGATTTTTTGGCAATAAATGAATTTCAAAATCTGGACATTTAAGAATGTTTCCAGATCCTGTAAGACTCATGATAAAACAAAGGTCAGAGGGATATTTCTAAGAGCAATATAGTAGGATTTGTAGAGACATGGTACCACTGTAGCCAGTCTATGTTTTTTTTTTGCTAAGGTCATCTGTACTTCTTTCATACAGTATTTATGGGGACTTCCCAAAATTTCAGATGTCAGGTTTAACTGTGTAACTGAAGACAGAACAGTTTACTACACATTTGTTTATCTGTTAATCAGGTACAGGAGACTTTTTTCACACGAGTCTGGGATCTTAACTTGAAATAGATAATTCTGATACATTAGAATAAAACACCAAATTTTACACAGTAAAATGGGTAACCTCATAAGTATTATTACAAATATAACTTTCTCTTGAAGAATACTTTAAGTATCCACCTTGTTTATGAATCCAGACCAGCAGTTCAGTGTGAGGAATTAAAACAGAGGTAAAAAGAAGAATACATGGGAAGGAAGCACTGTCTTTTCTCCAAAGGAACATTGCATTCCTGGTTACAAATAAGATTGTTTGCTTTCAAATACCTCCCAAAATACTGAATGCTGTATTACTTTAAGGAGTGATGAAGACTTTTTTTTAAACCACAATTTAAGTTATATACTTTTGATTTTCATCTGAGATCTGCAAGAATAACTTCCCTGTCTCAAATCTGTTCAAGATTCAGTTTTGATCCTAATCATGAATGAAACATTTATAGTATCTCTCAATGTCTATTTTATCTATTTTTTTTTTAAGCTAATGAATAGCTCAATCACCAAATGAAACATTTGAGCAGCAGAGACTTCATGGTGATCTCCACTATAATTTAAATTACTGTGCTCAGGTTTATAGTTACAGTATTTGGGTGTGATTTGTGAATTCTGATCTCAATTTTTAGATAGATTTTCTTTGCTACTGTGTTATCTAATATAAGAGACAGCAAATTCGAATGAAAGAACCACACCTGTGAGTTATTAAAGAGGTTGCTTCAAAATTACCAAGGAAAAACCCATGTTATTATAGGTGTCTTGCAAACCTTTTCAAGAGACATTTTCCTTCATTCACAAGGGTACATGCAGATTGGCTTGGCACTTTTATTTGTTAGGTTGCAAATCATGTCCTAGCTGTTTGTTGCTAGCTTTATTTTCCAGCCTCTCTCCCCTGTTTTATTTTCCTTTCAGCTATTTTCAGGTTCTCTCTCTCAAAGTTTTTGGCTTCTAAAACTCCCATCTGATTCCTGTCCTTTTACATTTTCTTCTTCCTGTTTGTCCTTTGCTGAAGCACAATGCCAAGTCATCTGCTGCCTTGCTGAATTGCTGCTTCAAAAAGCCCTGCTTTTTTTCTTAACCTGGACCAACACCATGTTCTGTGGAGAGAGCAGGAGTCTGACAGAGCACGTTTAAGAATACTTAATGCATTAAAAATGAAGGAGGAAAGTAGATGACAGTCCTACACATGGGCCTTACTTCTGTCTAGAGCATTTTTTTTTTAAATCTGGTCTTGTGCAATGTCTATGACCATAAAAAAGTAAAGTAAAATTCAGTTTAAATTGTTTAATATGTTTTCTAGTATGCTCAAATTAATGAATGCATAAGTTATTAGGCTGCAGGACTTGCTTTTACTCCAAACAATTTTGAGTGTGATCATGGTATGTTCCTGCAGCAACCCAGGTAGTTTGAGTCAGCACCTGGCTTTGACACAGTCCTGCATTTCTAGAATCTGACCTTGCTGATTTTATTGGAGGTTTTATGCTTAGTTTTGTTTGTTCCCCCATGAAAGATGAAGATTCAGTTATTATTGAATGACGAATGATTTTGTTGCCTTGATGATTGAATAATTTGCCCATGAATAAGAAATACAGATTTTAGCATTTATGGAAAGGAGGCGATTTAATTTTGATAGTGAAATACTGCAATTGAGGAGGAACTATAAATTAGATACAAGAATTTCTAAGAATTTGCCATTTAACAGCAATTATTAAATGCTTCAAGTCTTCTTTGAAGGCTTAACTTCATCGAATTGTTCCTGGCAAGTGGGCTTTGCTTTCTTGCAGAATGAGTTGCAATTGGCAAATTATCTAGTGCATGGAAGTCTGCTTATCAGGACCAGAAGAAGAGAAATAATAATGATAATAATAACAATAGCAACAAAAATAATAGTAATAAATTAAAAAGAAGTATACAAAGTCAAAATCTTTACATTTAGTAATATAAAGAAAGCCTGGAAACTAATGGACATTTACGATACAGTTTTGCAAATGAGCAAATAGGCAACTTTATACTCCTGGGAAGCTGTTGAACTTTATGGAAGTACAGAAATGGGGAGTTTATTAACATACTTGAATTACTTTTTAAAGTGTAAATAACATTTATAATATTGTGCTTTGTTGAGTTACTTCTGCACTGATTTATTTCATTGTATTTCTATTAGAAAAATTACTTCCACAAGGTATGAGTTTTGTGTCGGAGTATTATAGGAAGATCTTTGCTATTTGTCTTCGTGGTTCACTGTATAAGATAAAGTAGATAAGCGATAAGCTTAAAAAATTACTTTGTGTGTAATTAAATGCATTTATTATGCATGTCAATTTTCTGGTTGTTCCTTATTTCTATTCTTACAGCATGGACAAAAAAAACTACAGAAAGCATAATGTCCTGGAAAGCTAAAACTTATGTTAAAACAAAGAAAAAGCCCAGTGAAACAACAGGAAAACCCGGAGGCCCTGGCAATAGTCTTTAGTACTATGTTTAGTTACTTCAGTATTAAAAAGAGCAGTGAGACATTTCAGGTCCAGCAGCCATCAGAGGCAGAAGGCTCTGCTGCGGCTGTGCTGCAGCACCATCTAGTGCTGCAGGACCTGCCCAGCTGCTGCTCGTGCTGCTGAGGAGGGAAAAATGAAGTAGGGAACGATGGGAAAAGGGAAAAGTTGGCTATCACATACACAGAATTTTGGAGCATTACCAACGGTGATTTGCAATTTTTTAAAAATATTTTTCTGAAAAAAATTGTCTTTACGAATGTGTCAAGTTTAGCATACTTGCAAAATAAAATGCTTGGTCTTGTAGTGGTAAAGCTGACAGAGAACTTTCAGAGAAATATGTATGCATTTTTGTACATATATATATTTTTTTTTTCTTGCCATCTTGAAACATTCAATATCTACAGTGGATTTCTGCTATCTCTCTGTGTCAGAAAAATACCAGCTTGGTAATACCACTAGCAGGAGACAGTGCTTAAATTAAGGGTGTACCTGAAGATGGAAACACCTATAACCCCAGCCCTTCCTGCTTGGACACCAAATTAAGGCTTCTTTATGTTTGCATAGGTCACTGGGTAACAATATTTTGGTTGGTTTTGCCTACTGTTTTGAAGTTGTTTATGCAGCACACCCACTGTATACTTGACACGGTGCAGACCATACAGACACAATGTGGCTTGAACGAGGTCCAAACTAAACTGGCAGCAAAATCAGCAGTAAGAGCAAGTCATGACAGTTCAACCCATCCATGAGACCACTGCTGTTATCACCCCCTCACCCTCCCAGGCCCCTAAGGCAAGCTGTAACAGCGTGGTTCCCTTACTGTTCTGCTTACAGTTCACAATTTATTTAAATAAAAATGAGTACTTATATTTTGTGGTAAGTATTATTACAAAATCAGTTTTCTGGAAGAGGTGCAGACATCAACTTAACAACATCCTGGAAACATAATGTACCCAGCATGATAAAATTTTAGTGTGAGAAATGTCCTTATGCACTAAGGAGACTAATGGATTTTGTTTGTTTGATACATTTAGGACCATCTAAATATCTAATATCTAAATACGTTTCTAAATAGCAGCATGATAAAATCCTTTTATCCAAATGTACTTATCTTTCGCTGAAAAAACCAAAACAATCCAAACAAAACCAGTGGAAAAAGATGTAAGATAGGTTGAATTTGAGATACCTGATTACGAGAGCTGGTATGGATCTTTAAAAGTATCTGTGCTCTGTCTTGAAAATCTGTGTTTTCCCTTCCCTTCATTCTGTCTATGAAGTTCTGTAAAAAATATTCACACATAACATATACAGCTGTTCACATCAAATGCTAATAAGAGGCAATGTGAAATATGCAACAAAATACTGTAGTGATTTTGTGTGTGGAACGAATATGGGGCTTCCAGTCCACTGAAGCAGTGATAAGACCAAGATTTTTGTAGGTTTTGTTTTCTTTTTGTTGCTTGGGAACAATATATGCATTCATTTAACTATGGAATAAAACTATTCGGTCTTTAATTTCACTGCAACTCACATGGGCTGAAAGAACAGCTGAATAACTTGATATGGAAAACTTACAGGTCATGAATATTGGATGTAACAGCTGTTTTCTTAAAAAAAATGAATGATGTCATTCCATTGCTTGGAAATGTCTAGAATGTGACAATCAATTACTTGGAATAGGAGCAGGAAAACTGGTTTTAGCCAGCCTTTCATTTCCTAGGAGAGACCACGTTAAGAGTTCTTCATTATTAAATCCTTCAGAGCAAAATCTAAAACTGTTTTTGTATTATAAACTCAACATTTTTATATAAAAGACCAAACATGCAGTTCTTGTTCCACCTATTTATTTTCTGTGAAATTTTAGAAATGCAATTTAGAGAAAGTGTTCCTCTGCAGCAAGCTTCCAAATCTTTTGGTTTGTCAGGAGGATGATGAAATGTTATAACAGAGAAGTCTGACTCCACTTAGAGTCTTTGAATTGCCCTCTATGTCTTTAAATATGTCAGCTCATACTTTGCAATGATAATGCATTGAGGATTTTTTTAATAGGATACTAAGCTTGAATGGTGTGAGTGAAATCTGCAGTTCAGCTGTTTGCTAGAATAACGAGGGAGTCAATGTGCGCACTCCAAGCAGGACTATTTAGTGCCTTGTTTCCTGGAGGAAAGAATTTGAAAGTGTAGGGAGGAACAGGTTAAACTTTCAGTCTCTGCTAGGAGCAAATGGGAGATAGGCTGCAGCAAAGGGGTACCTAACAGGAATGCAGTGAAAAAAGTGATTCTCAATGATACTCAGTTTGAAGTACAGTAATGAAAATGCCAAAGGTCATATTCACTGATGCTTCCTTTATTGAAAGGAGAGGTTAATATCTGCTACCTCTCTTTGCCTCACATTGATGCATTTCTTCCTGTAGTTATTCTGAATATATTAAATAAATGCAAATACAGGCAACTGGACAAGGACTTGGGAGAGATTTGTTGTTAAACTTTAATTTTTAATTATAGAGGTAGACTGAAAGAACTGTATTTATAAAATTCATCTGCTTTGCTTTCAACCTATTTGTTGTTTCTAACTGAAATGTTTTCCATTTCTGCTTATAATGGTGGGGTGCTTAGGGAAAATTTTAGGGGAAATGATAAAACTATCCATTAATTGAATCTTCATTTAATTTGAACATTCCCACTTCGGTATTTAGACTTGGTTATTTAGCTGCAAGAGAATAAAACCATCCAATTCTGGTATTTTCAAATCCACAAATTGAATTTTATCTTAAAAATTTTAAAAGAAGAAAAGATCATGCATCCAACACTTTTCTTGATACTCACCTTGAATTCTTGTGTGTAGGTCTTTGATGTACTCCAAGCATAGGTACACTTGTGTGAATCAGTAAATACCAAGTAGAAAAGAGATCTGAATTTTGGTCTCTTTTATTGCCATTGAGAATCACAGAAACGTAATACATAATTGCTGTAAACCAATTTTTTTAATGATACACAATTGAGTCACCTATACAAAGAGGATAACCTGGAGAGAAAGCCTATTCTGCTTTTGAGAAGCTTTTCCACTCAAAATTTCTTTGTAAAATTTTGATTTAAATATATAGATTTTTTTTTTCCAGTGAAGACTTCTTTAACTGGAAAATTTGAAACTAGCTTAACTTCTTATCCAGGTCAGCTTGCTATATTCATAAAAGATCATGTTGGTTGCAAACAAGGATTGCATTTTCAGTTTTTTATATAAAAAAATGTTGAGTTCATAGTACAAATTATGTAGGCTGTCTGGTTGGTAAATGTTGGCTCAAGGGGAAAAGCATAGGAATTAAGCCTCAACGAAAGTATGTAATTGAAAAAAGTTACACTGATGTTACAAGTTTGAAACTAGAAGCCTTTCATATAAGTTATGATTTTTTTCCCTAAAATAACTGCCAAACCCCTCATTATTAACAAATAAAGAAATAAAATAATAATACTCCACACACACCCCTCAGTAATTCTATTTAGACTATATAAGTCAATACAAGTGATGAAATCGACCGTGGGTGTCACTTCTTTGATAATTTTACTTAACCCTTCCAAAAGTATTTGTATTTCAGGGAAAACATATGAGTCATTCATTAATTCTATGTTTTCCTTCTGGCCTCCTCTCTTTTACATCTCTAGAATAACTTGCTGAAAATATGTCCCATTTTGCAGAGTTAGCAATAAAGGCCTTTCAAAACACTTATGATGAAACCTTCCAGCTCTGCTGAAGTGTCCTCCTACTATGCAGGAATGCAGTGCTTCTTTTTTTAAAGTCAGCTCAGGTATATTATTCTGCTTATATTTCTTTCACCATGGTTTGATTTTATGATTTTTACGGTTTTCCTGATTAAGATGGTAGTTTATTTCCAACTACGTGCCTTTCTCACCCAAGTTGACTCATCTGCTGCTCCCTCTTGGAACAGGGAGTGCAATCACCAAGTAAAAGCTACCTAGCAATGCAAACAACATTCTGAGATGTGTTTCTTGGAGTTACCTGATATTTAAAAAAAAAGAAAAAAGGATTGCCTGCTATTAGGCAGATATGAATCAGGTTTCAAAGAGATGACTGAGCCACTCACCCTCAGTTACTCTTTCTCAGTATTTTACAATCTAAGCCCCAAACCAGAGGAAACCCATGTAGAATGACAGCATCTCCATGTCATGCTATTGTTGCCTATAAATATAATTTTAATTAGAAAATCTATTTCCTATTGCAAAAAGGATACAGTCTACTGTAGCCCATGTTGTTACCTGTTTAAATACTAGCAGCTGATGAAAACTGACGTTTTTCCTAGGAAAGATACAATATTTCCAAAGCCAGAATTATTTGGAGCTGAAAATGAAGAAAAAATTAATTGAAATTATTTGAAATAATTTTAAAATATATTTATATTAAATTTGAACAGTATAATACTGTTCAAATGACTTAAGTAAAACAGGTAATGCAGTGTAGGATATAATCTCTGAGCACAGAGCATGCAACTGTGGCCAAACCAGGAAACTGTTACATTCAAATTTTTTCTCCCCTCTAGTCAGTAGTGTTAATCTGTTTTTTTTTTACTAAGTACTGGGGAAAAAGAAAAAATTGCTGTACTGGTGATTTTACTGCCATTTTTCAATCAAATTCTCTTACCCTCATTTTTTAAGACCTCCTCTTGCTTCTGCAGAGGTCAACCTATTCATATGTTCAGGAATGGATTTTAAATGAAAAAGATATGTATTTAAATGCAGATTTTGTCGTTCCCAAGTTTTCATAAGGAGGATGTCTGAGCAAGGAAAAAAAAATCTTTTTCTTAACTTCCTTGAAGTTTTTACTGGCTGAGGCTATGCTGTAATAGCAAGCCAGTGCTTTCATGATGTCTTCAATTTGTTAGGTTATGGTATTTAATGAGAAATGTTCTCTCAGTATCCTTCTGAGAACTGAACATCTCAAAAGTGTATGAATAGTCAGTTTATTCAAAAACTCCAGCTCTCGATCTTGTGATATATTTGAAGACTTTTCCTGCTGCCTATATTGTATTTTGAATTTTGCTGTTTGGGATATCTCTAATGGTTAGCTTGTTGCTAATAATTTTGAATGCCATCTCAAATTTGTATGTAACTCAGGATATTTTTTTATGTTTTAAAAAGACAACAGGAGTTTATTTTTTTTCACCATTATTTTCTTAATATTCTTAATTCTCAAAAGTACATTTTGCCTCTGGTGATTTTTGCTGCAATATCAAAGGAGCAGTTTCATTGTGATAAGTGATGTGTAGAAGTTACAAAATAGTTTGCAAAAGCAACAGCTTTTTTTGGATTTTGTTTGGCTGGTTGATTTTGTGGGGTTTTTTTCATTTCTTCATTTACTCTCCTTTAAACAAAACTCTCTCATTTAATAGTGTTAGTACTGGCTAACTTTCTAGTAGTACTTTCAGAAAAACTTCTCTTGGGTGTGTGTGCACACAGATGGACTAGCTGAGAAGTATAACTAACTGGTACAGTCAGATGAGCTGTTTGTCATGGTTCCCTGTGTGAGGTTAGGTCTGCCACTATTGGAAGTATGAGGATGAGTGGGAAGAAGAAAGCTGATCCATGAATTTAAAAAAAAAAAAAAAAAAAAAAAAAAAAAAAAAGAGAGAGAGAAAGAAGTGGGGAGGGGGAAAAGGGGGAGGAATGAGAATGAACAGCAAATGAGGGTGTGGAGGCATGACTGAGCCTTTAAACATGACTTAGAAATAGTTAGACAGCCAGAGAATTCCAAAGGAATCCAGGGCAAACCAAAATCCAGGGTTACCAAAGGCCTGTACAGAAGAGGGAGCCCTTTTCAAAACAACCAAGGGGAAACTAAAAGGTATTGTTATAGAGTCCAGCTGTAGTAAGTTCAACAACTCTAAGTTATTTTCTCCTCCCATTTAGAATGTAATAGTTAATAATTACAAATGTGAACATTGCACAAGTAACAAGTCTCTGTTTTGTAAGCAATGAATCTCTCCATTAGGGAAGTAATAACTTCCTATTAATACATTTGTTCCAAGCATATGATCTACCAGGTCCTAAAATAAGTTCTAAGCTTCCTAATATTAACCAAGTAGATATTTCCACTCTTTTCAAAGCTTAAAAACAAAAGCTGAAGTAAATTTGGGGTCAGATATTCCATTTTATGTTATGAATTAGAGGGCCTCGTCTCCAAGATCGGCTTTACAGGGTTACCAAGTGACTGATATGATACTGGATTCCTTCCTGTCATAATGCCATAAACATTCTGCTGGAACTTAGGTCAGTGCTTAAAATAACCTTGCTAATTGCAAGTCTCCAAGTGTCGGCTGAAATTTCAGTGAGCTGCCACACAGCAGATCTGGATGTTGAGAAATCACTACTGTAGCTCAGAACGTGCAGGGGAAGAGCAGACAGGCCTAAACTTGATCTGCACAATAACACAGGTAGAGGCAGCAGACAATTCTCTGTATTTAATGTAAAACAAAAGATGTTGGTTCTGCACTGAAGATGGATCAGATTACAGATCATCTATGGCTTACTTGTCTGTCTTTTAAACAGACATGTATTTTTTGAATTGCTGGTTGCATGTAACTCCTTTAGCCTAGGAAAGGAAATGGGACAGTCCTTTTTTTTGCAAAGCTGATAATTGAAAACTCTCCTTCCAGTATAAATGAGGTAAGATACCGTTTAGCTGAAATATTTTACAAAATGCTGAAAAAGTGTAAAGCAATACATTTTCAGTTTGATATTTTTATAAAGAAAAGCATTTTTAAATCAATCAGTTTGTTTTCAAGATCTTTAGAAGTATTGCATGACCTAAATGTGTTTGGTTTGAAACAATACATTGCGTTTCCTGTGCACTGTGAATCTAACTTGCACAACTGACAGATATTTTTTCTCTGCAGATGTAGATTTCTGAATTCTTTAGTCTCTTTCACTCCCTATTCTATATACTGTAAAGTTTCTGCAATCACAATTTTTGGTTTAAACAATTAAAACCTTTCACTTCTGAAGGTAAAAAATACGTTTGTCATGTGTAAATTTCTTGATCTGCTGTTTCCATGGGGAGCATTAGCTTTTTCCTGGGTGTTGAGGTGAAACCTAATGCTCAATCTTCTGTATTCTCTTAGACATTACTCAGCTAACTTTTTATAGGTCACAGTATAATTAGAAATGGACACTTTAAGATTATAATTGCATTACTTTGGCTGCAATTTTGACCTATATTGTGAAAAGAAGTGTTTAGTAAGGGCTTAGGAAACCATCAGACTGAAAAGAATGTAAGTAATAGTAAACAAGGAACTTCTTCATTATATGCAGATTTCAGATTCTATTAGAACCTTAATAAATGCTGTAGCTTTTCGTAAGTGGACCAAATATCCTTAACAATCTGTTGCTTATCACAGTTGCAAGAGTTTAGCAGATCATTTAAAAAGTATTCTGAGAGCTGCAAGCTTTCCAAAGGCCCTTTGTTTTAGTTTTGTTCTCAGCTCACAAAATTCTCTGTGTGCCATACCCTGAGGAATATGCTCATACTGCTCAAAAGCATCTGTTCTCTCGGCAAAATTATTCATTCTTTTGAAATTGTATCTACAGGAAAAGTTCAGGAATTTTTTGGTTAGCCAAGGCTGTTTTCTTTAAAGATTTGCATTGGATTAAGATGATAAAGCTTTTTGACTTCTCTGAAGGAGTAGTTGGCACTGGATAGAGAATTGTTGACGTGTAGCTTCTACAAGGTGCCAGACGAATGGGAAATCCGCCCAAAGATTATGGCAGCAGTTGCATCTGTTATTTGGATAGGAATTTTTTACTGACTTTTAAAAGGCTTTTATTTTTGCTTTTCAGCTGCCCATGCATCAGTGGCCAATTGCTCTTGTTTAGACATTGCTGGCTAAACAAGTCAGTACTTTCATCTCTCTAGTGGCAGTTGTTGCCATATCCCTCTCCAAAGTGCTATTTGTGAAAATTTCATTTAAAGCTCAGAAAGGAGGAGTGGAAAATTCTGCTACAGCTTTATGTGCTTAATACTAGACTAAGTGTAGTAGGGGCCTATTATTGTTCCATTTCCTATCCTTTTCTGATTGCTGCTTCATATATTGAGATGTATTAGTAAAGTAGGAATCTGAATTCATTCTATTCCATATAAGAAAAACCAGAGAGGTGTTTTTGCTCTTCTGTGGGTATGTCTACACTACCATTTTATTTTGGATTGGGAGAGTGATTTTGAAGTGAATCTGCTGTTTATCCCTATTCAGCACGCTTGGATTCATGCTGGAAAGCAGTCTCTCCAGGTGCAAACTGCTTGCTATTGCTCACAGTCTTTGCCATGTAGAGGTTTATTTTTAAAATTTGCTTACTCAATTCCTTTGTCTCTACTTATGTTTCATTTATTGTCACATCTGTAGTGATATTTTCTTTTGCCTTTCTTCTGACTTGATAAATTTCTGTGCAAACAGATTTTGCATTTAATGTTGATGTGATTGCCTTGAGTAAGATACACAGTTGGTATGGTAATTGCCTCTTTCATGTCTATTGTCTGTAGTGATAAGTGACGAAACTTTCTCAGGAATTGATACTTCTCCTGGTTTACTTTGTTTTTGCAGTATGCTTACCTCAGACACAAAATCAGAAAGTGTAGAGTGAAGTTCAGTTCTGATTATAACCTGAATTTCATTTTAAGTCTGCAAAATGATTTTCATAAATTATAAACATCTTCAGCTGAAATCTATGAATTATTTTGATGATCCTGATCCCACCTGACATTGTAAAAGACATAATGAAATATAAACAGTAATGGTAAATTTTAGAAATTCTTCATACTTTGAAATTAAAAGGATGGTAATATTAATATTTTGGGACAGGGTCGTTACAATGAGCAATTGTAATGTTCTGTCATTCTTCAAGCCTCAGCCTTGGAGAGCGAGACACCTCTGTTAAGAGCGATGACCTCCCTCAACCCCTTATTAAAAGAGCTAAACAGTTGATATGGCTTTAGTATGTCTTCTTGCTAGAAGTTAATTTATAGTAATGGCTGAGAAGAATCACCATGTTCTACATAAGGTATTAATGTTTGATTAATGTAGGACATTTTTGATTAATGTTGGGCAGGATATTGAATTATAGTCAGTGGTAGAATTTTAAGAGAATGGATGTAGAGGGGATATATAAATATACTAGGTTTGACAGACTTGCTGTTATCAATACTATTTCAAGAATTTCTCAGCTGACCAAACTTCCCATTGGTTCAAAGTGACTCAGTGTCTCACCAGTGGTGAAAATGTGTCTGTGAAAAGGCCTCAATATTTAGGAGCTGTAAGAGAAATAAAAAAGATTGTTTTAAAATACCAATGCTCCTTCCATTTTACTCAAACTTGCCAAGATTGGCTGATCTGATTGTGGCTTGGCAAGAAAACGAAATTAGATTTTGTTTTTCTACAACTTTATGGATTTCATGTTTTGGTAGAAGATGACCTGCACAGAAATATATTGTATTTTTGAAATGTGTTGAAAATAAAAAATGTTCAAGACTGTTGTACAGTAAAACTGTAAAGATTGCTGTACAGTAAAACCTATTAGAATGAGACAGTCCCAGTGTCCACGGGCATTTTCTGTTGCCTGTGCAGGAGGGGGAGGCAGTGCAGCTGCCCTGCTGGGCAGGGTGACCAGCTTCTGGCAGGGCTGTTAGCTGGAGCACAGTATGGGAGCAGGGTTACTGTATTTCCAGGCTCACATCCAGCCCAGCCTAGCACGGCCACTTTAGCTCAGAGGAAAGCTTGTGACCCAGGTAGGGCTCTGCAGAGTCAGCCCAGTTGTTCCAAGAAGAATATGGAACTACAAGCATGTGTAATTTATGTGCTTAGACCTTTCCTATTCCCTGTCTATACTTCAGAATACCACAATTCAGGGATCCAATGTCAATTATTACGAATCTTATTATCAGAGGAAGATAAAGATTTGACTTTGTCTAAATTTAGAATTCAGTTCAAAGCTAAATTGATGGTGACTATTTTTGCAGGAAATATAAATTTTTACACATGACTTAAATGCACAAGCACACATTAGAAGCTTGAAGCCACTTAGGTACATTAACTTCTGCACAGACAAGTTTGGCTATTGAATTTCAAAGGGTTTCTTTACAAGCCCAGGCATGGAAACAACCTTTCTCTTTCTCATTGAGCCTGCACAGTGCAAGAATTACACTCATCACTGAAAGCTATAGTCTAGACAAAGATAATTTATAACTTATCTCTTTAGCTTGAAAATAAGATGGCATATAAATAAGCCTGTTCAGAGATAAAACTGTTTACTGCCAGCATAAGAAGTACTTTATCTCACAGGCCACACTGTCTTGCTTTCCTAAAGATGGAAATGACGCTGACTATGAAATGCTTTATAAATCAAGGATCTTATTCCAGTTAGCAACCAGTAATAAATATATTTTCCTATATATACGCATATGTGTACATGAAAATGAATAAATATTTAGATAAACACTGCTCATTTCCTCCTTCTTTCAAGGCACTTCAGTCCTACCGTGTAGTGCACAAGTACTTTCTCAAGAAGCAACATCTTAACAGCCATGAAGCGTGTCAGAGCTTTCTACCAGAATATTCTCTTGTAAAGCAAAAAATTAGCACCATTAGAATTATCCTAGTAGAGCACAAGCTGTCTTCTCGGAACTGTCACACTGGAATATGCCTTGTAGGAATATGTTGTTGAAATGTGCTCTACAGTGTTGCGATATGTTTCTAAACTACAAGTACAGTGTATTTGAATAGTTCTAACTAAAATATTATGTCTAATTTAAATATTGAGACCCGATTCTAGTGTTAGAATGCTTATGTCTGTCATGCTTATATTCATGAGGAGACAGAACAAGCAGAATTTTAGTTTCCTTAGAGACAACTTTATTGTAAAAAAGTGCTTTATGTTGTAAATATGGCAATTTTTTACTAGCTTATCTTGAAACTATTTCTGACCAATTTTCTGCAAATATGGTGCAAAATCAGAAGTTTTGATCACTTGCTACTTATACAGCACACTTTTTATATCTAAATCAAAAATTCAAGGATACTATGAATATTTTGAAAAGAAGATACTATACACACACTTTTAAATATATGTCTGTATTAACATTATCGACATGCAAGATGACAGTGAGATTTGGAAATAATCAGATAAAAACTAGTTAATATATGTTAGTTGCTTTTATATATAAAGTCCCATGTAAGCTTGTGGTTGGAATGGTTCAAATAGCTTTGAATGCCGTGCAAGTCCTATAAGTACAGGTTTCCAATTTAATCTCCATTATATTCCTTCTAAAAAAGCCTGCAAAAACCCTTACCCTATTTTTCCTTTTGTGGATGTAAACCTGGCATTTCAGGTCAAAAACCACAGGAACATTCTCTGTGACAGATGTTGTACATATCAGAAACTAATGAGGAACCATTTTTTATAGATCATCTAATCAGGAATCATAAAAATCATAATCATCAGGAACTGTAGTGACAGGACAAGGGGAAACAGCTTCCATGAGAAAGAGAATAGGTTTAGGTTAGATATTAGGAAGGAATTCTTTATTGGGGAGGTGGTGAGGCTCTGGAACAGGTTGTCCAGAGAAGCTGTGACTGCTCCATCCCTGGAAGTGTTCAAGGCCAGGCTGGATGGAGCTCTGAGCAACCTGGTCTAGTGAGAGGTGTCCCTGTCCCTGGCAGCAGGGTTGGAATGAGATGAGCTTTAGGCCCCTTCCAATCCAAACCATTCGCTGATTCTGTGATAAGGAACTTGATTAGGCTGCTCAAAGAGTTCTTTCTACAATTAAATAAATAAATTTCATGTACAATTACAGAGTTGAAATTAGAATAAAAAATTTGTACATTTTAGATTTAAGACGTAAATATTTTATTCCTAAAATTTGTTGCTTTATTTCTTCATTCACTTAAGATGTTAAATATGTAAAATAACTTTCTTCCAGTCTTTCAAACTGTTTCTCCTCAATATAGGAAATTTAGGTGTTTTTTGTTTGCTATTTCTTTGTGTTTGTTTTTATTTGGTGTGTGGAGATCTATTTATTTATTTATATATTTTCTTTCCTAGCACAGCTTTATACATTCTAACCCTGACTCTTACAATACAGGAAGTGATATCCAGAACAGAAGTGGCCTCCTGGTAGGCTGGGTAGGTGGTAGCTGTTTCAGGCTACAGGAAGTGCCTCCCGATGCTCTTAGTGCTTTGTGACTGTTACTAGCTCATTGGGAGATCTGCAGGGGCTTTCCAGCTGACTTGAGTATTCGTCCTTCAGGAGAGAGGGCAGGAAGGTCACAAACCTCAAGCAGCACGCAAGATAGACTCTAAGGCTTCTTTTCCATGTTTCTAAACCAAGCAAAAAAAACCCTCAGTAATTCCCATAAGGTTTCATTGATTAAATGTTAGCTTTTGGTCTTTTCCAACCAAAATGACTCTATGATTCATTGAACAACATGGAAGGGAAACACGGTGCCAATAAAGTGAAGTCTGATAATAAAGACCAAGAGAGATTCTGTCCCTTTCACTCTCCTAAATAGTGACAAATGGAAAATAACTTCAAAAACATGTCACATAAGCTCATGGAGGCTTAGCTGCAGTGATATAAACAGCCACTCATCTTGAAAACTTCCTATCATGCTATCAATTTTCATTACAGAAGACCTGGCACAGGTGGTAGTTCTTCATTTCTGACTCTTCCTATCTCATTTCCGATGAGAGTTGTCTCACCATCCTTTATTAAATTCTGTTATAGTCACTAAGCTTCAGTCAAAGAAAGTGAATGGGGTTAATATTCTTTGGCTTAAGCAAGACAAAGTGTTTTGATTAAAATTGTTCTGTTGTGTTCTACATGCCTATTCAGTAGGTCTGATTTTTTCTCCTGTGCGAACTTGAAGTTCCTTTCCTTCAGTAGTTCATTGCTGCCCAAAATACTTCATGCTATTTATGTAGGGATAAATTTTGTTTGTAATTTCAAACTTCATTATTTCAAGAATGAGAGTTTTTTGCATTATTTTTTTTAATCTCTTTTACTTAAACTCTTCTCTTGAGAGCAGCTGTTCTCAAAGACCCCTACTAAAACTATTGAATTTAATAAATATCTGAGTCTTTCTAAAGAAATCTATAAACTGAAAAAATAAGAGAGATACACCTGTTTTCTTGTAGAAACAACAGAAACAGATTGTCTCACCAGAAAACAGAGCTCAGACAATGAAGATCTTATGGCCCTGCAGTAAGCTTAAACAATTATTGAAATTTTCTTATTCTATGCCAAGAGTTATTCCAAATCTTCTTCAAACTAAAAATTAGGAGAGAACAAGAGTGGGACACATTCAAAGCTGAACTGTCAGGGTTAATAGTTTGCCAGCATAGACATTTGAAACTCACTCTTTTGAAAAGGATAACCAGTTTTTCTGGAAAATTATTGAACGATTCGTGCAGTAGCATTGAGTTCTGCTAGCTACTTCATATTGTAGATAAAATTATAGAAGTTATGATCAAATAATAGGAGTGGTCTTCTTTCTGATTCTTCATATAGCTGACATGATTTTTTTATTGCATTAAATTTTTGTATGTCTTGCAGTAAATGCTAGAGGGTGTTTCCTCAGCCAGTGAGCTACTCTCTGGACTGAGATCAAAATCTACCTACTCCACTAAGAATTGGTTGGCTTAGCAACTGTGGAGCGTAAATGTTCACTGAGTAAAATGTACTTCCATTTGCATCCTCAATTTTTATTTGTGAGTGGTGATTTAAAATAGTTAGAAATGCTTTTAATTTGCACTTAGTATATAAAAGAAAGAAAGAAAGTGCTGAGTAAAGACAGTAAAAAAGTAAGAATCAAACGTAGTTATCAAGAGAGTTGGAAAATACATCCTACGTTCTTCTATTATGGTAGAAAAAGTAGAGTTATGCCAAGAGGACTACAAGGTATTTGAAGGATATTTTAATAAGTCTTCTCTCTTTCATTTCACAAATATGAATAGATATCCCATTTAGAGATATGAATAAATAACATATCATGAGTGTGCTTGGTATAAAGCTAACTCATAATTTTTTCTTATTTCTTTGTGATCTTAAATAATCTGTGTAATTTAGAAATATATATATATAATTACCATTACCCAATGAACAGGCATTTGAAGAATGCATTTTTTTTCCAAACCTACCTCTACTACTACTTCGCTGACTAGTGTTTCATAAGAGTTTGGTATTTTTCCTTTTTTGTCAGAAGTAGCTAGAAACAAAACCTGCTACTGTATTGCACAGTTCAATACTATTTATCTTCTTGTGTGAAGAACTGTTCTAGAGTACCTCTGCAATGATGTCTTCCACAGTGTAGCATAAAACCAGACTTCAGTCAGCATAAATATGACATTTTATATCAAGTTTTCATTATTTTAATTTTTTTCAAAGTTAGGCCTTGATAAAAATCAGTTTGCTTTAGCATGACTAAAGCAATATAAATGAAAATTTGTACAGTTATGCATAGAAGGACTGTTGTACAGTGATAACTTTAATAGGAAAATTCTCTAAACACTGTGGGCTTGGGGACACAAGAACATATATTCTATTTTGAAGCTTTCAAAGGGTTTTTAGATTGTTGCTTTGCACAGTAGAACCAGTGGAATTTCAAGAATGTGAAAACAATATTTAGTTGCAAAGGCTGGATCACTTCCCACAACATCTAATTTGCAACATTCACCTTGGACTTGCAGTTTCTTATGCAACGTAATTCAGGTGTCAATGTTACTGTTGTCAGGATTAGCCAAGAACTGGCTAGCCCAGAGCTTTTTACACAATACTCTTTCAATACAGTTCTGATGTGCCTCATTTTATGCCATAACTTCTGTGACTCTCCAGTTCCACCGCAGGCTCTAGAGTGATCTTGTGCATCAGCTACTTTGAGATTCCTGGGTGAACTAAATGCTTCCTTATAATTAAGAATCTGGCCTGTGGTGAATGCTGTGTTCAGAAAGTCTTTTTCTATTAAATTACTGATTAAATTTAGTGGGGGAAATAAACATTTGAAAGCAGCCTCTCTTCCCTGAAGCCATTCCCTCCTGCAGAAAAGGTACAGGCTGGCCTAGGTTTGTGAGACACTGCAGCTGGTCCTGGCAAGTGAGCTGGAATGACTTCCACAGCAACTGCCCTGTTTCTGGACAAAAGGATCCTTTTGCATGTTCCCAGTATGTTTGATCCTTTGGCCCTAGCAATGGTCCATATGGGAAAACAAATGCAAATTGCTGGAATCCCGAGACAGGGAGACAGGAGTTTCACCATTAACATTTCAGGCATTTTTCCTCAGCCTAAAGTGCTTGGTGTGTGACAGTATATCTTCTTCCTTTCTTCTTATGCATTTTCCTTGCAGATAAATAGTCAACCAATATACTTACACAACAAATAAACTAAAAAAAACCCACATAAACAACTAATCAATTGCCACAGAGCAATTCTGTGTTTGTTACAATTACAAAGAAACCATTACTATTTTAGGAACTCTGCTGAAGATGATGATTTGACATCTCTTTCACATTATTTCTAAGTACAGGGATAGAAGAATGTAACTCACCAATTCCTGAGATAACAGAATACTGTAAAAACATGCCTACTTAGAGTTCACCAAACCAAATATTTATTTTCAAAACTTTTTTGATAATTTTTCAATAGCAATATTTGTACAATAGAAAGCAGATAATCTTAAATTCACTTACTGGAATTTTGCAATAATTAAAATGTTCTTCACTTAAAATAATCAGAATAAATTAATCAAAATAAAAGCCAAGCTGGAAAAGAGAATAATGTGCAGAAAATGATGTGGGCCAGGAAAAGAAACTACTAGTAGTATGGGTAATATCATGAGGGAAGAGCAGAGAAGCTTTGAGGACCAAGGTATTTCCGAAGTTGTCAGTGTCAGCAGAAGGCAAGGGTCAGTGATCCCACAGCCCTCCAAGTAGCTACTTTCCTTTGCATTCTTTACGCAGGAAAATGCATTCATTTCCCTTAGTCTCTGAGTGCCACAGCTATACAAGCTACACTTGTGTGCTTCAATCACTTTTTCACAGGCTGGTAACTTGAAGTCAGTCCAGGCCTTTCCCTGGCTGTTGATTTTGCTTGGTCAAAGTCTGTATTTTTCATGTATGGTTGTTTTTTTCGACTTAATTGTTTACTAAAAAAATAGCTGCAAAAAAAAAAAATTACGTGTAGCATTTGCTCTTCAGGTTTCACCAATAACAGAAGCAAACAGCTTTATCTTTGTTGTAACACTGAATGTACAGCAGGTAGGGAAAAATGAGAAGCTATTTTCTTTGAGAAGTCACACTGCATTTTAAAGGAAAAATAGCATTCTAAAAGATGTTCAGAAATAAAAATCTCTCTTTTCCTCTTTATATATGCATAAGCATATATGGGTAGTGAAGAGAGTTTAATTTATAATTTTCAATTCCAGTTAAAGTAACAAATCCATAAAATCTGTGGCATATTCTATGTTTTTTTTTCTGAAGAGAAGAATTTATACATTTTGATTGGGATATTTGTCGTCTGAGGAATTATAAAGCGCTTAAAAGGAAAGACGAAATAGACAGACATGTTCTTAAATCATAGATTATATTTGCATGTACAGCAGTTGTAAGATGCAGTAGCAATCTGTTTTGCCTGCTGAGGTTTTACTCTAAGATCAAAGAACAAAATCTCCAGTATAGCTTCTCTGTCACTGATACTAACTCTAAAGCAACATATTCCAACCTTTCATCTTTCAGTAGTTCCATGTACATCTTAACACAATTTCTTAGGGACCAGAGAGAAAATACTTTAAAAAGTCAACATCAAAGCTGTTTTCACTGATTCTTGACTCTGGTTTATGCCCTTTTTCTTCATCTACTGCAGTGTTTGGAATTCAGGCTATTTTAGTTGACATGGAGGGCTATGAGCAAGCTGATGGATTCAGCAGCTGCAAAGTACAGGATCAGCTGTCTGGAAGACTGAGTGAAGTGGGCAGTTGGCAGCCAAAAGGGGTACAACCCCTGTAGCCTGAGAAATTCCAGTCAGTGTGACAGGAAAGTCCATGAGAGAATGACAAAATCCTTACCTTAATATCGCTATGAAACTGTGTAAAAATAAAAATGCCTAGCTGATATGTGAGATTAATGATTATAAAAATTGTTTTGGCAATGGTGCTTTCTGAAAATCAGATTATAATATCTTCTATGAATATATACGATATGAAACTATATACTATTAGAATGGGGAACATTTTGTCCACATATATGTATAGGATTTATATTATTACCATTTATCTGGAACTATGCTTGTTTACAAACAGATGCCAATAGATTATTACTAAAAAGTGCATGATTTATCTTATCTACCTGCCCCTTCTGGTAAGAATAACTGGCACTCATGACAGCATTTAGGTGCTATCTTGTGACTCTGCTATTCTTTATTTATAAATACAAAGCGTAAAAAGGCACAAAACTGTGTTCTGCTGGTTTTGCTCCATCTAATGCTGTCACCTACAAGGAGTTAGGAAGAATGAGGAGAATGAAACCATCTTGTACCCGGTCTTGATGTTGAGCCTCAGTAAAATCATGAACTTACATAACATGACTTTTTTGTGCAGTATTTCAGCTGGGTGAAGTATTACAGAAAATCATTAAATTCAAAGCTGTGCTAGGTGTAATTGTTTAATTTGACTGAATTATATATAAATCTAGACATCAGGTACAATAAAAAGAAAAAGTTCTAGAAAATGTCAGCTGGATTTGACATTATATTGTTTCCTCTCAATATGCTTGGTTTGTGCCAGGCAAGTGTAGAGAAAAGATGCAAGTAAATAGGATGCAGCTTTATTAATGCTGTTCTGCTGAGCACTAATCAGCATTAACTTACATGGCAAAAGTTAGCATTGTTTTATAATTATTTTCTCCTGAAGCCTAGCATTAACTGTTACACAGTTATTCTGTCATTGGCACACTCTTTGCCTTTACACCATCATATGACAGTTAAACAAGGAAAGGGTTATCAGTAGGGCGCTAAATGCTTTTTTTTACAAGCTTTATGTAGGGCATCCATACTGTCTATAACCTAAACCTTTAAGAGCTGTGTAGTGGTTTCACATTCGCCAAATTTGTTTTGTTTAATGTAGTGTAGTGGTCTATCTTTCTACTATGGAATAGGATTAGAAGGAAGGCAAGACAGGCTCAACTTAAAGATAGAAACAGATTTATTAACACATACTAAAGGGCAAACAAAAAAAAAAACAACTCATGAAACCTTTTTAAAAGCACTCCCCTCCCCCTTACCAACATTACCCCATTACTTTCCTACGAAACAATGTAAAGAGACTGAAAATCAGAACTTTTAAGTCAGTACCACTTATAAAATAGTCTTTCATCCAGTCTTTGAGAGAGACAAGTCCCTCCTGATTTTGTTCTGGTAACTTTCCACAAGAGACACAGTCTGTTTGTGGCTTCTAGTTCCCACAAAAGCAGCTCACCCAAGAATCTGCATTTGTCAGCTTCCCCGATGCAGTCTTTCCCATGACTACATATGGGCTGTGGACTTACACATGGGGTTTCACCTTTTAAAGATGCACAGCTCCANGGCTGGATGTCAGCAGCCGTGGCTCCCCTTTCTCTGCCGGCATCTGCCGGGCTCAGGGACCCGGCTCGGCTCCAGCCAGGGCCAGCCCTGGCACGGCTGCCCCAGCCCGGCCCCAGCGGGGGCAGGGTCTGAGCTGGGCCCTGCTGCTTCCCCTAACTCAATGTTACCTCACGGCCAGGCCCGCAGCAAAAAAGGAAGTTTCTCAAAATCCCACCTGTATTTAAGCTGTGTCCCAGGGGTGTACACTTGTATTCAATTGGCCAACCTGGCTGTCAGTTTTAAAGCAGATCACTAATTGGTTTTTTTTACCATTCATGCCAAACCAATACAGAGCTGGTACTTTGTCTTTTACTGATATGTCAGTCTTATATGATAGGATCAGAGAATGTAATTTTGGATTGTGACAAGTTGGGGATTAGGTTCTCTCCATGTTACTGAAGCTATAAGAAGCCGTTAATTACCTCGTTAGTACATAAAGCACTTGGCTGTTGCTGTGTGCTACAGTAGTCTGTAAGTAAGCAGACTTTGCTTTTGGGAAAAATGAGCAACTTCTAGCAAGCCATGCAAAACTTAACAGCATATGTTCTTGAATATCTGCCTTTTTCAAACCTCTAGTGGTGCTGGGATTTGCATTTTAGTACAAAGTAGATTTGTTGTGGAAAGTTTGTCTACTTCAGGAATCTGAGATGCTTTTGTAGCTAGCATAATGGGACATCAAAAAAAAACTTGTTTGAAGTGTGGATCTGAATTCTTGATTTGGAGTATTATCTAGATTTATTAGCCAGTATTTTGAATACATTATCAAACAATTGTCAGAAAACACTTCTTCATTGTTAGTTCTTTCTTCTTACAGCTTTCTGTTTTCAACTTTGAGAATTCATATGGTAATTGAATTTGGCATGTAACTGTATGTGTTAAGTTTGAAAATATTAAAAACTTGTTTTGGAGTCTGGAACATCCTTAAGCTCGTTTACATAAATAGTCTAAATGAAGATATATTAAGTACTTTTCTATAGACTGTGTTTAATTTACAAAATTACAGTTACTGAACATGATCTATTTTTTAATCACTGAAATGAAAACTAAACTGCATTATGGCCAAGAGGAAAAAAACCATTAACAATCTTGGAGAAGTAAATGCAAATTCAGTTAAACTAATTATTTGGAAATATTCTTTAAAACGTTTGAAACAACATAGAATTACTGGTGTGCTTTTCAGTTGTGTGTCAGTTGTAGTTGGCTAAATGGATAATATGATCAAAGCTCAGAGAGTTTTAGCTCTGTCTGTGTGTCTGTAGCAGTAGATGAGCACACTAATCTGGTAAACTAGAGTGTCCATTGGCTCACCTGGAAGTGTGTGGTCATTGGAAGCCCTGAGCACTTGCAGCACTTCATCAGCCGGTGAGGCTGTTTGAGTTGTACTTGCAAATACAGACGCTGCTTGTTCCAGCAAGGGGACTGAGGGTACAGGGGAAGAGATACTGCCTTTCTCTCAATGCATCTCCAATTGCAACTCCAGAGTTTTGTCTTCATCTGGCATTTTGAGAACTACTCCTGCAGTGGACTTGATGTAAGTGTCAGTGTTTCATTAAAATGAGTATCCACCAGTGGCACCTGATAACAGCTGACATCGTTACGACGCGCTTCGATGTTACTGCGCTCTCCGGGGCGCGACACCTTCCCCCCGGGCTCTGCGTGTCCTGGGCATCACTGGCGGATCTCAGTGTAAAGAATGAGAGATGGGCCTAGCCTGCAGCTCTGAGACTCCTTTATTATAAAAGCGTAACATAAAACTCGAAGACAGAGCAGAGGCTAGGACCTAAAAACCTCTAAACAAAAAGTGAAAGAAAAGGTCTCTCCTTCAGTGCTGGGCAGTGGGTTTTAAGGGACAGCTTTAGGGGCAGATTTCAGGGTAAGCATCCAATAGGGAAAGGGAAACAAGGCAGGGATTACAATACTGAAACCAAGAAAGAAACAGAGGGAGAGGAGCAGCCTAAACAACTAATAAGGTGTCGAAGATTGGGGGATTGACAGGCAACAGTCTGGATCAAGGGGCAGGGTAAGGGAAGGATTGACTAAGTAAGTGGATGCAATCCAGGCAGAACCAACAAGGCAGGGAAGAGGGGGTGGGGGGAATACATCTTAGGACTAAACTGCTAACATAGGGGACAACAAAACAACCCATTTAACATAAAAACATATCACAACATAATATTGTACCATCTGTGTTACAAAACTATTTAGTATTATCTAGAGATTTGATTTTGGTTTAATTTGTTACATATGTGCAATTGCATATTAAATGCTTTGCCTTTACTTTCATAACGAAGACACAAAATTTGAACTTAAAGAAATTACTGTACTGTATTATGAATTTAAAAATAATCAGATTTATTGGTTTTCCTGATGATTTTGCTCTACTGCCATACAAAACCTCAAGAGTATCATCATAGACATAATATTTCATTGTAACTGTCTGATAGAATTGTTTCAATAGCAAATTTGAAATGCAAAATTATGGTTATTCTCATTTTTATATACGTATATGTCCTACAGTGACTTTATGATGCCTGTATCCCCAATCGTCTGTTCTGTATATTGTGTTTTACACCTTTAAGAAATTCTTAGAGTGCAATTTGTTTTGAAAACTATGTTATCTCCTCACATTCCTCTCCAGGACTCTGGCAGTGCAGCAGCAGCTTAGTTCGAGTTTGCTCCAAGACACAAGTCTCCTATAGTTTTTTCTCTCTTTTTTTTTTTTAGTTAGTTTTAGCTAGCTAAAGCAGAGAATTAGTTTTCTTTTCATTTTCCTTTTCCTTCAGACTGTTTAAAACTGCTCCAGACAAAAAAGCAGAAAAGAGCTGAAAGATTTCCCCGCCCCCCCCTCCCCCTTTGGGGCCTGGGACAGCATTCTTCTCCAGCACCAGAGGGACTAATAAAAACTGAAAAAGACTAACTAAATCTACGGCAAGGACTCTTCTCAATTTGCCATCTCACTTCAACTAAAAGTTTTATTGTTTCATACTGTTTTCTTTTTATTAAATAAATAACTTTTTCCACTTTTCTCTAAGAAAGCCTCTTTCCAGACCAGTTGTAAAAGAGGAGTCGTTTAAGTTTATTTTTCCCAAAAGAACTCCATTCAGAAGTTTCCTCCCACCATTTGCCCTAAACTAAGACAATATATAAAGAACATTTCTGAAGGTTTAAATTAAATTAATTTTTTTTAATAAATAGGGCTTTGATTTAAACATGCTATTAAATCACCTTAATCTTAGTCACCTTAAGTCACTGCCAGAGATATAGGAGAAAAACTTCTAGGGTCCAGTGCCATTTTTTCCCCAATGTTTTAATTACCTTTCCTTACTTGTATAGAACATACTTTTCACACATAGTTTTCAAACAGAATTGTTTGCTCAATAGCATGTGCCTAAATATTCTTTAGTATTGTGACTTGTCCTTTCACAAAGAAAATGAAGAGTAGAATGAAATTATTTTACTCTGTAAGCAGCACAGCCTTAGTAATCTGTAACATTAATTTTAAATTTAGAGGATACCATCCCATCAGAAGTTTAGCTTTATAACCTGGTAACCCATATTTTCTTTCTCCTTTTTCAACACGGCTGTTTTCAGCTTCTCTGTTTTGCCTCTTTCTCCTTTACCACCAATCTTCTGTTCAGTTTTGTGCCCAGAGCAAGACTATGCAAAAATCAGTGCCCTGTCACCATCAGTCAGCAATGGGTAGCAGAAATAGCTTATTCCCATTGAGACCATGCCAGACTTTTGTCCTGCTTGGTTATAGAGGTTAGATTTAAATTTTGCCCAAATGATTTTTTTTGATAATGGCACAGACCAGATTCTTTGCATTTTAACTGGTATGTGTGTGTGTGTGTAGCAGAGGGAGATAGCTCCTGGCAATCTTATCACTTGCATTCCTCTTGCTGTCTTCTAGGATGTCACTTTATGGTGTTAGTTTTGTGCTTGTGATTCATGTGATCTTGTTGTGCCATCCTTCTTTATTGTATGCTGTCTCTGCACTCTGAGACAGTACTGAGCGGTACTGCCAAACAGGACAGCTGCTGGTTCAGTTGCTGTAACGTTGCCGTGAAAAAAAAAGGAAAAAGTCTGGATGTATTAATTACAGTATATTTCCTCTATGAAAAAATCTATTCTGAATTTAATTAAAAGTACATGAAAAGTAGATCTCATCCATGAAAGGACCATGCCTGTAGCTAAATATCAACTTTATTTTTCCATTACAGGATATTTGTGAAGACATATCTGATCATGTTGAACAAATTCATGCTCTACTAGAGACTGAGTTTTCTCTGAAGCTTCTGTCTTACTCTGTCAATGTGATAGTCGATATCCATACTGTGCAACTTCTCTGGCACCAGTTACGTGTTTCTGTCCTGGTTCTGAGAGAACGTATTCTCCAGGGACTACAAGACGCCAATGGAAACTACACCAGGCAGACTGATATTCTGCAAGCATTTTCTGAAGAGACTAAGGAGGTACAGTAACTAATCCAATTTGAAGAATTTCATCTGTGTTTGAAGAAGCTCATCCCTCTTGCACATTTAAAATTGCTAAGATGACAGTTTTCAGGATGTCTTACTTCTAGATACTTTTCTAGATTTGTTTTATTTTTTTTTTAATTTTCAGCTGATACCTGCTCTTGTTGAATCAAATTAGTGCAAATTTAGATCAACTTTTAGAAATGTCATGCTAGTGGCTAACAATGTTTTCTTTTGATTGAAATAATTTTTAGAAAGGATTTGAAAGACTTACAGAGTTGCATCTGTTCCAAAGTTGTTCATCTAGTCATTTGGGTATCTAAGGTTTACAGCTAATTCAAAAGGTAATTTCAGTGTGCAGTGATTTCTTCAGTGAAAGTTTAGATATTTCCATCCTGCATGCA
This sequence comes from Donacobius atricapilla, assembly GCA_013397315.1. Classification (NCBI taxonomy): domain Eukaryota; kingdom Metazoa; phylum Chordata; class Aves; order Passeriformes; family Mimidae; genus Donacobius; species Donacobius atricapilla. Next base: position 262,770 of record WBMY01018168.1, on the reverse strand, counting down.
GAAATTTGAAGCCTACAGAAAGTTTCCAATACTTTCCAGCCTAGGTCAACATTTCTTTATAGCAAAAGGGTGGTCTTTAATTTGGGTGGCAATTCTGCATTATGCCTTTAAACAGTCACACATTTTATCTGAGAAACAACGATGCAAGAATCATGCACTGCTTACTCTGACTTTATGCCAAATTCACACACTTGTAAACGGTTTGTAAACCTCACTTCATTTAACTAAAATGCCTTTTCCTTTGAATTTATTATTACTAAATTAACTTAGAAGGGCACTAGTGGCATGATTTTTTAAACTTAAAGAAGATGGACATTTTTCGTAGGGTAATTAATGGTTAATAAATAGCATGTAGAAGATTTTTCATTTGATGGTTCTAAGATTAAGATAAAATGCTTTTGCTGTGGTTAGATGCATTTACAGAAAGAGAACTCTAGATCAGTGCAGTGAATTCTGTGACCTGCGTTACAGAGGAAGTCAGAAGTCCCCAAGACGTGTTCTGAATTTCATATCCCTAAAGTTCAAAGAGAATGTGAATATTTCTCTGCTCCAGTTGGGTTTTATGTATGTTTTGGCACAACAAAATGAGTGGTACAGAAATCAATGCTCAGAGATGCCCAAGCCCACCTTCCACATCCTTCTTCCTGGTATGTACATACCTGGCTCTTTCAGATTCAGTTTCTGCTTTGCTGATGCTGGTAAACTGCTGGCGGCTCTGAAGGAAATCAACTCTTGTCTTCATGTCCAGATTTGTGAATTAGTGGGAAGTCATTATTTTATGACAAGGATGCGGTAATTTCAAGACATAAAGAAGGTGTATATTCAGATGTTAAGAAATAGGAAATTTTCCATCTGGATCTGATTATGACTGTTATAAAAAAACCCCTGCTACAGAGAAAAGGAAAGATTATTTTTCTGTAGAGAAAACACATTTTTCCAGATAGACTTACATGGTAATATAAAAGACAAAATATACTGACATCATTCTTTTTATCCACCCCAATTAAAACATAAATAATGTTTGATAAATTTAATGGATAGCAATAGCAGGAATACAAAGCTGATATCAGGTTTCTGCCCTATTGCTTGAACAGGTCCACAGAAATTGCTCTGCAGTTTCTAGCGTTCAGGTATTCAATCTTTTTATGAGGTATAATGATACTGGCTTTAGTTGATGAACATAAAAAATAAATAAAATACAATGTAGAGACAATTGTATCTACCCTTAGCCATCTTTTTTTAGTGTTTGGATCTTTAAAGGAAACATTACTGCATGAAAAAGGAAAAAAATTAACTAGGGCATTCCTATCAGTAGCCATACAAATAATTAAATTTAATCTTTTTCTGAGATAAAAAATATGGTAATACTGGCATTAAATAAAATTCATCTGAAGCACACATTTCAGAGGCTGCTTGGAAAATGACCAAGTAAGATGGTTTAATGCATATGATTGTAAATTTTATTAATGTAAATAAACTCATTTTCAAGAGACAAAGGAATGGAGCTCATTATTAAGAAAAAAAAAAAGGCCTTTAGGGTCTTGGAAAGGTTTTGAATTATATATGGTTTTACAGTTTCTAATCATTTCCTGAGATTAGAAGGACAATGCAGCTTGTTTAGCCACTATTTTCCTTAACAAATGCAGCTCCAATATATAAATTTGACAGATTCATAGAAAATTCCTCTTTTTATCCTGAGCTGTTGACAATGCCAAATTTGTGGCGTGGGATCTACATCTGGGTAGAATTTGCTAAAGATGAGATACGTTCAGTATCCAAGACTATGGCCGATAAATACCCTTCTAGTGACTTTTTTCTATAAATATTTTTAGCTGGAGGATTTTATTCTATTTTTACTTTAAGTAAAGGGTGGGGGAAGGGTGGATGAAGAACAGGGCTCAGAAATTGTATGTTTTTATCTTTATGGGCGATGGCAAACAATAGCCCTCTTTATCAAGATAATTCCTGTTCAGACCAAATCCATGAAGTTTACTGTGAGATGGAGAGATTACATGGTTACTGCATCTTCTTCAAGCACAATGCTAAGGGTCTTTAAACTATGGATTTGGGCAGTGTTGTGAGACAAGTTGTTCCAGCGAATAATTCAGACATAAACCTATTGTGGATACTCAGGAGTTTGCTTCAAAAAACTATTATGAGAACAAACCTGGAAAGAAAGACCAGTATACTGATTTAGGCATGTAAAATTAAAATCCTGGAACGTGAATGATATTTTTTTTAAGTAGTCTCTATAAGCAGAAGTCCTGTATATGTATTAGAAGATCTACTGAAAATATGCTTACACTGCATACTAAATATAATTTTGCCATGAATGTCATTTACCATGCAGTTTTGGATCTTAATCTCATCAGATTATATTTTACTGTCCTTCAAACAAGACCAAAATATTTAGAAACATTAATTTGACTTTGATATTAAAATTGCATTTACCATGTGAGATAGTCTCCTCTGACTATGTCCATGTTTTTGAGATTGAAAGACTTCCATTAAGAAAATACTGACAAGGGAGCATGTCAAGCTGGAGGCTTAACATTATAGTTTCTTTTCTGTGTTCCATGCTTCATTTGTGCTCTAAATATCTGGCAAATAATTTTTCAGGCAATAATGCTACAAAAAAGTGAAATATAATTAGCAATCTCTGTATTATAATTATGGGGAAAAATGTCCATCATTGCTACATGATACTTGGAAAAAACATTCTGCCAATCAACTGAAGGACTGTAGAACAGCATGGATTTTTGAGAAAACAAGATTAACAACGAGTCTGGTACACACAGCAGCCCCCAAGGTACCCTCCCTCCTGTTTGATGTAGCTAACACAGGAAATACTTCAACTCTGCTGTATAAGTCTGTCTAAGTTCCCACCTACACAGTAAGTGAAACTGAAAGCAGAATTAAATGAAGAAAATACCAATACCAAAGTGAGTTGCTGTTTTTAGGTAACTTGCTGTACCAGACTGAAATGAAGCATTTTTTCAGCTTACTGCCATTTTTAATTCCCAAATACTTCAGAATGGTTAGCTTATCTACAGGGTACTCCAAAATGAGGCAGATCAGTGATGAACCCTTATCTAGATTTTAGGCAGTGAAACACAGGATTTTTTTGTTTGTTTGTTTCATTACTTTGTAGCTCTGTATACGAAAATTAATACTCAAAAAAAGTACCATTTCTTTGTGTATTTCAGGATCGTCTTGACTCTTTAACTGAAGTTGATGATTCTGGACAGTTAACCATCAAATGTTCTCAAAACTACTTGTCCCTGGATTGTGGTATTACTGCATTTGAACTATCTGACTATAGTCCTAGTGAGGATTTGCTTGGTGCTCTGGATGATATGACCTCTAGTCAAGGGAAAATAAAATCATTTGAATCCTGGAACTACAGTGAGATGGATAAGGAATTTCCAGGACTTATCAGAAGTGTGGGTTTACTTGCAGTAGCAACAGATTCCATTGCTTCCCAGTGTAATGAAGCATTGAAGGAGAAAGAAAATCATGTACCTCTTTCAGCAGAAGATGGAGAAGAAAGCAATGACAAGAAAGCATCACATGATCTCTCACTAGCATGTCCTTCTGGAAATTCCTCTCTTTCTAAAGGACTTTGCTCTGAAAATGGTGTTTTACCTCCTGACAGCAAAGGAGTTTCCATAGCAAAGAATTCAGAGTGCAATCTTCCACAGAACACTGGTGAAAATATCAAACACTCTCACTGTGAAAATTCAACACCTAAGAGGTCCATAAGAGACTGCTTTAACTATAATGAAGACTCTCCTACTCAGCCTACATTGCCAAAAAGAGGTCTATTTCTGAAAGATGACGTGTTTAAAGACTATGTGGAAGCCAATGATTTAAAAAGGCAAATCTCTCAAATAGTTAAAAATGAAATGAGTAGAAGTACACCCTCATTGTTAGATCCACCAGACAGATCCAAGCTTTGCCTAGCTTTACAGTCACCCTATACTGACAGTCCATCTGCAGTTAGTCAGTCATATGATTGCTTAAATACAATAAGTGATAAAAATCTTGAGTACACAATAAATAATCACTTTAAAGACAGTCCCATAATTGTAGGAAAGTCTACTTTCTACAGCTGTAAAGAAAAATCAAAGCACAAGAAATCTCATGACTCTCCAGAGAAAGTCAAAACTGATAGAACACCAGAAAGTATGTGTAAAACGGCTCCATCAACCCGAGTCAAAAAAAGAGAGTGTTCCTCTCTACAGAAGAATGGAATTACTTCTCATAGCTCTAAGTCTCTGGAGGAGACAGAAACAGATTCTTCTGCATCGTGGAGAGATACAAATGGTCAATCACAAGGTAAAACTGAGCCCTTCAGTTCACCAATGCATAGCCAAAACAGTGCTTCTTCAGCTGGTTCTGAGCTTTCCAGCTCATCCCCTCTTCTGCTGAGAAGAAAGAAAAATAAAAGCTTATCCTCAACACCACACCATACTCAAAAAACCAGTAAGGACAGTGAGGTGTGGTATGGATCTGATGAATATTTAGCACTTCCTTCACATCTCAAACAGACAGAAGCATTAGCTTTAAAACTAGAAAATTTGACAAAGTTGCTGCCCCAAAAGCCCAGAAGAGAAACCATTCAAAACATTGATGACTGGGAGCTGTCAGAAATGAACTCAGATTCAGAAATGTATCCGACATACCAGACAAAAAAGCACAAAAAAAGGAGTAAAATTTCACCAAGTTCTTCAAGTGATATAGTATCCTCCTTAGGTGACAGTATTGAATCTGGGCCTCTCAGTGATATTCTCTCTGATGAAGATCTTTGTATGCCTGTATCTTGCATTAAAAAATACACTGAAGAAAAGTCAGAAAGGACTGCTGCCACTCAGCCCACTGGGAATGAGACTTCTCCTTCAAATAAATCAGCTTTAATTCATCAACTGATGCAAGATATACAACATCAAGAGAATTATGAAACCATATGGGAAAAAATTGAGGTAAGACAATAAATAATCCTGTATTCTTTTTCTGTGTTCTTGAGAAGCCTGTATGTGGAGATGGAACTGCTGGCTGGGATAGGGTTGCTTTTTTGTTTTCTTCTAATGCTGAAAATCATCTCATCTAGTGACTGCTGGAAGTAGAGAAGAGCAGTAATTATTGTAATTATAATGGACTGAAGCTAACTATAACTAACTATACAGAACTTGCCTATATTATTTTACTAACATCAATGCCTTTACACTTAGTAAAACATTATTTTACCAACAGCATTTCTCTTTGCCAGGATTGGGTGCATGACAAGTTATTTTCGTAGGAAGGGTAAAATAAACATTAGAGAATCAGTGATCTTCGCTGTATTTGAATGAAGTTTTACTTGATATCATCTGCCTATTTTGTTCATTAAAAAGATTTGCTCTAGTCCCAGAATAGGAATCTTGATTTCTGTCAAATTAAGTATAATAGCAACATTTCTTTTTAATTAGTTCTCTTCCCTTGCAGTGATTATTTTCCCTCCTGTGTTGGGGGAAGCATCACTTTTTTTTAACTTAAATAATCCTACATAAATAATAGCAATGTAATAGTGTGATATGCTAGAGCAATAATCATGTACTATTCCATTAAACTTCAGATGAGATGGGACTTCATTGAAAAGTCTTTTTGAGATAAACTTTGGAAAGGGAGGTGAATTTGAAAGAATAATCAAATAAAGACCTAGCCATCTCAATAATATAATTCTTAGATTATATTCACAGTAAATATTTGTTTCAGTTTTCTGATGCATTTGTCTTCCTGGCCATTGCAGAGACCTCTTCAGCTCAGAACATTTCATGTCCATCCTCAAAGGCATTTAAATTTTCAGAAATGAAAGCTCCATCTCTATTAGATTTCAAAATGCTTTAAAATTCATAACACGTGCATTAAATGGTGATGTTGGTATCTAAATGGTATATCTGATATCTGCAATATCTTCTGTGTTATCAGCTTGTGTATGAGCTGAGAAAAACGGACTAGTTTTACATGGCCAGAATGTCCTTCTTACCAAGCACAATTTCTGTAATTTTGAAGATATGGGAAGTATTATGGCTAGTAGGGAAATAACTGAGCTAGAGATACTTGAATATAAAGTCAGAGTAGAAAATACAGGAAAAGAAGTTTCTTCTTAGACAAATGAGCAGTGCAGGAGCTATCAGTTCTAAAGGGCGGTGCTTAATGATGCAAACTGCTTACTCTGTCTTCATGGGTGGGGCTCATCTTCCACACTTGGATGAAAGAACTCTTAGTAAGTGCAAATTGTTTCTGTCCTTCAGTGTTGAAAATTAGTCCAGCTGAAGCTGACAGATACAGAATCCTTCATTCTGTGATAGCAACAAAGCCCATCAAAGGTGTGAATACATAAGATGCTGTCTTTCAAATGACACTGCAAGAGCCTGTTTAAGAATGGAATTGTTGAGTGTCTAGGCAGCAGTGCCTTCCAGTAGATACTGACTTCCTTTTGGCAAGAAACAGGTGGCAAAAAAACTGCGTGTATCATACTCCCAAATAATCATATTTATTTTTATCAAACTTTTTGAAAAGGTAATTCTCTTTTGAGGGGTCTTCTGTCTTTGTGTGATTCTTTGCAGCTGCAGTTCAATCCTACCAGAATGGAGGAGTAAGAATCAGTTGTGACAGCTGGCTGCAGCTGTAAACACCCTCTTCCTCTCCATCCTTTCCTCACCTCCTCTGGATAGTGGATTGAGCTTGTGACACCAGTTAAAAGTAGTTAGCTATTCTGTAGCCAGAGTAAACCCTTCTAGCTAGTGACTGCAGGAGCTGCTTTTGTGCTTGAGGAACTTGACTGCTGCTGACACTGCACTTTCTAGAATTTCTGTGTTTCTGGTTACGATAAATGTTTGGAATATGTTAATGTGGTGTTTGAAAATAATCTTATGAAGTTTGTTTGGGTCATAGTAAAAGAAGGGCTTTAAACAGAAAAATCAGCAGATGCAAAGATGACCGCTAGGAAGAGAGAGCTCAGTATTCCATCAACTTAAAATCAGCGCATAACTAAGTTTCATATTTCACTAAATGTGCTTCCTGAATAGTGAATAAAAAGAATCTGGTGAAATACTTTTGAAATATTTAAGACAAATTATACTATTTAAAAAAAATATAAGTTTTCCCCAAGCTGCTTATTTACCCAAGTTATTCCTATTATTGCTAGTTATTAAATCTTCTGCTTGTAAGACTAGTTAAAAACCAAATTTTCACATTTTCAAAAGCTCTAACCAAGTAAACCTTGTCTCAGTGACAGTATGATGCCTTGCTGAGATACTTTAATTTGACATAAGTAATAAGAAAATAAAAAATCCTCCCTTCTGTGATGCTATGAAATATGTGAATAAAAAGAAAGCTTAGTAAAAATACCATACCTGTATCACAGTTAAGTTCTTTCTTTTACTAGATCTCCTGCTTCATAATTCCCTAAGACAAGAATCAAAACCGTGTTATTTCTTTTTTCAATTATTGTAAATTTGCTCTTGGGTTAATTCTATTATTTAAGAAGACGTATCCCACTCAAAAAGGAGTTTCCTAGTTTCACAAATATATGTCTTAGAAGTCATTCAATATTGCTTTTGTTAGCAGCAATTTTGTGCTGAAGAAGTCAAATCTAAAAGGTGAATTTCATTTTAAGGACAGAAGAATCATGCCTATTCCCATTAGTAATTCAGTTGCACTGCTGCAAATGTCTAACATGATGTTTTTTATTTATGAATACTGTAAAAAAACTAGTGTAACTTAGTCTTTCATTTTGGCATTATGACAACTTAGAAACAATTGGCAGCCTCAAAATCATTGAAAGCAATATTTTAGCTAGGAAATGGAAAAACAAGGAAAATTTGGTATTTTATTCTGATTATTATGGAAATAATTTTGAATTAGTATAAATCTGGTAATATATTCATAGAAAGTAATTTATTGAAAATATGGCAAAGCATTTATTAGAATTTTTAATGATTTCTTAATGATAGAAATGATAGTCATGGGCAAAAACTGATAAATTTTTATTTTTCATACTTACAAATTATGTTGATGTCCTTGCATGGGCATTATCATGCTATTAATGTTCCTGTCTGTCTACAGATAGAACTCTGCTGGACAGCCCCATTTCCTGTTACATAGGACCACTTTTCCTGCTTTGCAATAAATAGTGCATAACCTTGTCATATTTTGTCTTGCACTGCAGATAACCCTTTGGCACAAATTTCTGGTACCCTTAGTAATGGACACCTTCATTCTGGGGTGCAAAACAATTTATGTGGCTGTTTCTTCTATGTTTCAGAAATTACTTTTTGGAGTTAAATATGAAAATGAGTGATAGCAAATTCTGAAAGTTCCTCTTATTGTCTTAGTTCAGTTTTTAAGAACTGCCTCAAATGAATTTTTAGAATGCAGATTAAGCTCTATAGTTTCTGTTACACTAGCTAGAAGGTGAACAGATATAACAGCAGCATTCCCACAGATAACACCAATAGAGTTCCTTGCTATAAGAATTTGGCTGATTGCCACTTCTCATATTTAAGACTAGGACCTCAGAGTATCAGTTTCAGAATGCTTCAAGGTTTGCCTTCTCTGAGAAAGCTAAGTTTTCCTTAAAATCGTTTTAATAGTTGGGGTTTCCCCCCATTTTTTGTGCAAACTGAAAAATTGGGAGCAAAAAATGATTTTGGACTGATCTAATGGCTGTCATTGTAGGACATGAAAAAAGATGAAAGAGACTCCAAATATTTTTCAGAAGGCAAAGAGCATAGAGAAAGCTTTATTGTCTAATTCTTACTGCCTTTTATAAGGTGTTCCAATACAGACTTAACATGACTGGTGAATAGAAATGACACCTCTCTAATCCTATTGGTTAAACTAGAGAAAAAGAACTAGAGAGGCAAAACACCACCTGAAGAAAGATTGTTTTGAGAACGGATTAGTTGCTTACCAAGATTGTTTTGAGAAGAAGCTTTCTTGAGATATTTTTTCCCTTGGGAAAAGTTAGCAGCTGCTAGCAGGCTAAAATCTCTCAGACTCAAAAACATCAGGCCCACAAATGGCAATATATTTTCAATAATTTTATGTGAATAAAATATAATAACAACAAAGTAACCTTGTTCAGGCAGTCTTATATCTTTCTCCAGAAAGTGATACTAAACTGACTATACTGATATCCTTGTGCTGCAATATGTGGTCACTGATAATTCCATCTACTTGTTTTTTGAGGGCACTATTAAAAAGGTTAGACTGTAACCATTTGCAAGCAGCTTCATTTAAGTGAGGATGTTTTTGTTCTGTAGGCCTCAAGGTTAATTGTATGGAGCAAATTGCTGATTTGTTGTTATTGTATAAATTTATAGCTTGTTTTATCACAGCCTCCATTTCTGCAGCTGAATTTCCTCTGCAAGAAGTAATTTGATATCTATTGATCCCATATTTTCAGTTCATCACATTTCATAAACTTGTCCTGAACTCCATTGGCTCTACATTTTGTCTGTGTAGCTCAGTCAGTCTTGACTACCCACCTTCTTGATGTGATAAGGAGATAAAATACTGCTGCTGTATGAGTTTTTCAGCTGTCAGTCACAGAATGCCCCAGGGATCCTACAGCAAAGAGGTGGATAAAAATTTTACTGCCTTCCAGGACCCAGGCAGAGAACCCCTCACCCTTCTGTAACCATTTATCCCTGCTGAACCCAGAAAGCCCCAGGACAACAGAGGTCTAAGACCTCTGTTTTAAATTGGAGTAATGGGAATAACTTTCCTGTTAAGGAAAGTGGACTGAAAACACACCAGTATAGCTAAGGTAGAAGCTGGATTGCTTTAGGAGAAGTTACTTGTGTTTGGAGGTGATTTTCATCATTAGAGGGAAAAGCTTGCGCAAAGGTCAAACACAGTTTGAGCTGTAGGGATAAGGTAGTAAAAAACTAATAGGAGCTGATAACTCTGATGAAGCTTGGTGACAAAGAAAAACATGGAACTGAATTCAGTAATGTCAGAACAGGAGGAAAAAAGCAAACATAATCAATGTGGCACAGACCTGGCTGTTTTGAATTACCAGATAAAGGCTTTTTAAAGTGTTGTAGTGCTCTCCTTCTATCTCTTGCTCTTCTAAAATAAACGGATTTCATAGTTTTCCTGACAGATAATGTGCTTGCCAAGATCTGTTCATTTCTGAATCTTACACTGCTTCACACAATTTAGAATCATTGGTTGATGACCAGTTTGTAAAAAACAGTAAGTGAAAGAGGTATCAGAACCAGAAATTCCTTGGCAGCTCTGCAGTTTTCTCAGCAGTGTTACTGCCTGGTGCAGCAAAACTGAAAATGTCACTTCACATTTTGTACTGAGAGACAAGTTCGTGCTTTGCTGTTTTGAGTCTGATGATGGTCCCCTGCTTCAAAAGCCCATCCCTCAGCTTTCAATGTGGTCAAACCATTATTAAGCGATAGTATAGTATGCATATGGAACTCTCACTTTTAGGCAGACAAAAAGAGCTTCACTAGAAGATATTGAAATACAGTGAGCCCCCTGTTCCTCCAAAACACTTAGTTCCTAGCAGTTTGCTTGAATTTTAAACAGCTCCTCCAAGGATATTCACCTTTTTTTTTTTGGCATTTGCTTTACCAGAAATAGTTTGAGTGAGTTTGAAACCAGCATTTTTTTTCCAAAAAATGGCAGCTTCTATCTAAGTTGTGTGAATTCTGCATTTTTAAATCTACAAGTGACTGCAGGAATTATGGTTCCTTAATGAAACACATCTACTGTGAAGCATATGCTTGTTCAGAATGTTTTGAATTTCCAGTGTAAAGACCTCAGAATGATTTGGCAGTGAGTAGTTTTAGATCAGGGACTTTTTTATATTCAGGATTTGGCAAGTCATTCCAAATAATTTGTGATGGGGGGAAAGGAAGGGATGGGAAAAGAGAGGGAGGGAAAGAAATACAAAGAAATAGGCTGCCAAATCATTTTAGTACATTGCTTCAAGGGCATGTCTTCACTAGCATTTAGAACTGGTAGTAGTGGACATGCCTACATCCAATGTTTGGCCACATCTGACGTGAGACCTTTGGCCGCAAAAAGCCTCATAATTCTGTCCTTTTGTGTACATAGTTAGATACCACAAGGATGGCTATGAACAGCTTAGGTGAACCAAGGAGCTGTTGCTTTTGCACACGTTTGTGAGCCCTTCATTTCCATTCTTATGCAGTCACTTAGATCAGCTTTATGTGACCATTGTCTTTACGACCTAGAGTCATGTCTTAATCCTCTGTACCACAGCATAGCCACAAGCTAGAATCAGAGCCATCCACATTATTTATTTGTGAACTGGAAATTTTCTTGGTATTGGTTGAGGATCTCTAGATCACTGTTATGAGGCTAAAGGGTATAAAAGAATTGAAGGTGGAGACAGAGAAGAGTAAGACTGCAAGAGGTTGACTTCTTGCCCTCGCTGTAGCCAAGGATAGGCAGGAAGGTGAGCAGAGGGTGCAGGGTGACTTACTTGGATAGCCAACAGAGGCTCAGATTCAACAGGTACACAACTATAATTTGGACAATGAATCACTGGTGACTTCAAGGTGTTCTTATGATATACTTGTTTCTACCAGTGCAGAGAGCTCTGTTGTCTATGATTGTTTGGTGCATTAGTTGTCTCATGAAGGCAGAGAAAGACACAAACCACTGAAGTAGGTTTGGAAGCTTTCAAAACACAGATAGGGTCAAATTGCTATTGGGAATTTAGTTCAGTGTGAGTGTGTTGGTTTAAGAAGGATCTTTTCTTATTTAGGATTGAATCATCTGTAACTGCTGTCTTTTAGGGGCTGGTGCTGGGGAGAAGGTTGGTTCATTGTGAAGAGTTTGAGATAACTTCAGATCTGTCCTGTTAATTACTTACTGTATTGATTTTAGGGCTCCTTGAAGTAACTCCATTATTAAACAGAAAACTACAGCATTTGAAATTATGGTTACTGATATTCCCTTAAAAATGTCATATACAAAGGCGTGAGAGAAAATGTTCACTGCCTTTTACATTCATAGGGATATGCTTTTCACAACGTTTTAAGGTCTAGCTGTTCTGTTACATAATATACTTAGTCTCTGGGCTACTCATGTTTTATGTATCTTCCGTGAGGAAGTACAGGATATTCCAGAAAGATACAGTATGCCAAAATAACCATGCTTTAGTCTAAATATTTAATTTTTAAAATAATACATTACTATTAACTTTCACCTAAATCAAATTCCAACATTACTACTAACTTTCACCTAAATCAAATTCCAGTCTATCTACTGTTAACACGTCATTGCCTTAAAATGTGTACATGCTAAAGATGAGTCACAGCAAGACAAATGAGCAAGGGTCTTGAGAGGATTAACCTGAGAGGAAAGATCAAATCCACTTATATAAGATCATTGCATAACTTCTCAAAATCTCTTCATATCTTTTTCTTCTTGTGTGTCTTTATATATTTTGACAGCATCTAGTTTTCTTTCTTTCATCCTTTCCAGTATCTTATGACCACAAAAGAACCATTCAATCATGCTGACTCTCAAATCATAGTTGTCATCATTAGGCATGAGAGAGAATATAATTTGTGGTAAATATGGTCAGGAAACTGTCTCTCAGAGGCTTGTTTCAGACTGTCTGTCTGCTTATGCAGTTTTTCTTTATTTATTTTAAAAGCAACCAAAAGGGCAAAAAATCATTTTCTTGTCTTTGCTTCAGGTTTTGGAGCAGATTTGTTAAACCTCACAAACTGCTGAGGTATTCTTCTTGTATCAAACTGGAGCTGCATCTGAATTTTGCTAAATTGTTAATAAAGACTTATTTTGATCATTGACTTACATTCAGGTCAAGTAAGGTTTTCCCAGATGAGAGCTAGATTTGCTTCTTGTTTCCTTTGGCCAGTGTTTGGAGTCTCTCCAGGTTAAACTGGGAGAACCACCAAGCAGACAGCTTTTTGGTAGTAGACAGTGTAGATGTTCAAGTCACAGTAACTTAATATTACTAAGTGCTTTTTGTCTGCCGATGCCAGCATGTGACTACATGAATGTTTCCTCACTGAGCTATATATGACTAAAGACACCCAGGGTAATCATCTGTTGCACCATTAGCTGCAAGACAACTATAGCAGTTAGACTAAAAATGTCTCAGGTAAGTCATGGGTCATGTATTGCAGTACAAATCTTTTGCAGCTTTGTTGAGGTAGAGAAAACCAGGGGGAAAAAAATGAATGTGTTAAAACAAGAAAATATTCTGCAATTAAAAACAGAGAACACAAAAGGAAACAAGTCCCGAGATTGTTTTTTGATTTTGTTCTGTATCTATGTCCAAAGCTAGGGATAAAAAATGGTCAGAATTAGGGTCTAAGGAGGGTGTGGAAGAAGGCCCCCTAGAGACCACTAAAAAAAGAAGCTATCTAAAATGGAAAGTTGATGAATTAGGAAGCAAATGAAGTTAATGAAGGAACTAATAGTGACAGGATTTCTTTGGAGACTGCAGGTGAACAGGAACTGAGTGCATAACAGGAGGCTAAATGAGGAAACTAGAGGAATAATAATGGAGTAAAGAGAAGAGGTGGTGAATCTTAATCTCTCCTTACTGTTACCGTATTTGGCAAAGAGTGGAAATCACCATTACCCTTTCTTTAAATTCAGAAATCTTAACTGCAAAACAAGTTCATGGGTCAAAGAATTACAATCTCTCTTGTGAGGTGACAGACTTAACCTCTTCTAACCAATTAGCCTTGAAAAATAGGAAATGCTGAATAAAACGTTCTGATTTTGAGGAGAAATGGTGGTCATGATATCTTTAGGTCATGTCAGTGATACAGAAGAGTTCAATATATTTAGCACTTGCCCACAAGCAAACAGCATCTGTTCTATTTTAGTAAAAAGTGATTTTTTCATTCTTTTCGAAAACTTTTCAGACGTGGTGATATATTGCCCTCTTGAGGCAGTAACTGGTTACTGCACGTGTTTTACAGCTGTTTTATTTCCCTCTCAAATGAATGAGCCCCCCCTCAACTTTACAAACGCGATTATTGGAAATTCGAAGAATAAATAAATCAGAAGCTAGAAAATTTACTCCTTGTTAATACTTTTTTTTTCCTCTAGTGTAGTCTCCAAGATTTTTTTTGCTATGTATTTTATCCCAACAAATTTAATGTTGAGATAGAGAACTAGAATAATATTATCTCAGTAAACAGTGTTTGCCCTGGCTTTGCAACCATCAGCTCAAGAATGTAGTGGATTTCTCTCTTTATCTGTAACTTACTGGCTAACTCACTAAAAATTGTATGTAAAAATAATGAATGTAACTTTTATTCAAAAAGCACTGAAAATCCCATGGAAATAATTTTGTGCTATGGTGTAAGGGTACAAAATATGGTTATCTTCATTACTTTAATGTGGCTTCTTCTTTTTTTGGGAAAACATAGCATTTTTTGGAACTTCACAAAGCATTGTTTAATTGACATCATTTCATTCAGACTTCAGGCTACCGGAGCAACATGGTGTGTGTATACCATGTGTACCTTTCAAGGAATTAAATGCTTGGGGAATGAGGCTCATTTCTAGCAACTATGAGATCAAAGAGGAAAGAAATGTTTGGACCAGTTAGGGGAGGTGCCAGCATGGTGCAAATTGAGTGTCCTCCAGTGCCCAACGCATGTGCAAGGTAGCAGCTGACCATCAGCTGGAAATAGCAGCTGCACAGGGGCATTCCACCCCCAGTGCACTCTCCAAAGCCCAAACACTCAGGGTATGCAAACCAAGGAATGATGGTCATCCATAACTGCCTATTTTTTCAGAGCAGAATAAAGCTTTATATTAATCTATTACATAAAGGACATCATATGAAAAACGTTGTAAATAGCGATTAGTTTGTCTTTTGGATGCAGTTCATCTCATAATCAATACCTTCATTAGCTGTAAAAAGATCAGAAAATAAATTGTGTTGCCAACACAACATTTAAAATAATTACATGAAGAGGAAATGCAGTATTTCCAAGTACCCTTACATCACTTGTAAGTTGCTTCAACTTAGTTGAA
This sequence comes from Donacobius atricapilla, assembly GCA_013397315.1. Lineage (NCBI taxonomy): Eukaryota > Metazoa > Chordata > Aves > Passeriformes > Mimidae > Donacobius > Donacobius atricapilla. Next base: position 247,707 of record WBMY01018168.1, on the reverse strand, counting down.
GTTATAATGGCAGCACTTTTAGACAAAGCACATCAGACTAAGTCCTAAAATTGCTGAAAATTAAGATCTTAATTAGATATTTCCATTAACCTTAGAGTTTGGATCAAAGTTACTGAAAAACAAACATTTCAAATTGAAAGAAAGGGAACAGTGCGTATCAGGAGACTTGATTTTAGGTTTATCTGTGTAATGAATAGTAAATTTGTACTTTTGAGCAAGGTGTCCTGAACTAACTTCTACATTTTCTATTCTACTTTAGAGTGCACAAAAAAAAAAAAAAGAAAAAAGAAAAAAAAATTGGTTCTGTGAAATAGATGTGAATTTACTACAGCTTTGTGCCACTATCCTTTATATATTACATAACAGCTTATTTTGTTGTCTGGCATTTTTTACCAAAGACAGACCCCTCTCCTGCACTGTGCTGATGATCCCTTCAAAATCCAGACACTCCTTCCAGCTGCTGCTGCTGCAGAGCTGAAGTCCCCCTTTCTGGGAATTGGCATAATTTTTCATGGGTCAGGCAGATTTATTTGCTGTTCTTGTCCTTTTCTTGATACATCCTTGCCTACAAATTTCTGGAGACTTTCTTGCTCCCTCGTTTACTGAGTGAAACAACAACATGTGGCAGAAAAACATGCACATGTCTTAGCTGATCTCTAGATATGGTAAATCTTTGACTTAGGGTCACATAAGAAGTATCAGCTAAAAAGGCTTTAATTTAGTATATTTGATGCTATGATACATAAGACAAAACTTATCCTGCATCAGAAGCTTTCGGCATCTTTCTTTGTTTCCTAGCTGCTGCTGACCTCCTGAATTTTAAGTAGAAAAGGAATGACTCAGAAAGGAGTCATTTTAAGAGCAGGGAGAGTTTCTGTGAGACATGACCAACAAAAGACATTGCTCTTTGTAAATAAATATATTTTCAGAAACTATATGTCAATCCTAGCAGTATGATGAACTTAGAAGCCCAGCATTGTATGATCCTTCAGAAGTTTGTACATTACTCAGATCACTTAATATCATACTCAGATCACTAAATATCATGACTTCTGACTGTTCCACTTTTAACTCTCAGAGCTTCTGCCTGTTCCTTTTATTGTCAAAGGCCCAACAAAGTCACGCTTTCTTTTTTTTAACTAACTATAAATAACTATCTTTTCTTTTCCTTATATTTCTTCCTTCTCCATTTTCCTTCCTGCATAAGCCCAATTTCCTTATAGACTGTTCATTCTGTTTCTGTCTCATTTTCAGGGCTCTCGGTATCCTTTAACTCACGGGTTTCTCCTTTCTGCTGCTTATATTATTCATTCCATAGTTTCAATATTGTTTCCTCAGGTCAACCCAAACATTTCAACCAGACTCAGAATGCTGAATGAGTGGAATGCTAGAAACGTATTAATNTTTCCTCAGGTCAACCCAAACATTTCAACCAGACTCAGAATGCTGAATGAGTGGAATGCTAGAAACATATTAATATAATAATAATAATAATATTTATTAACATATTAAATTATGATAATAAATAACATATGTTATTTATTATTAACATAATAAAACTGTTCTGATAAAAGCCAGTGCTGATTAGAACAGTGAAAAGTATTTGCTTCTTTAGCCAATACTGGTGTGCCTGCATAAGCCAGGGGGGGTGAAGCTTGTCTGTGTACAGGGATGTGTTTGGTTGGTGTCCCTCCCGCTCCTCCCAGCAGCTCAGCAGTGCTGGCCAACAGTAATTTTGCTTATCTGCCTCCATCACAGGGGTCATGCCCACTGCCCCACTTTGGAAATAACTGGAATTCAAAGTAGTGGGCATGATAACTTAGGAGGAAGATAAGCAAAATTATTGACTGTCCAGAATGTGAGTACATATATAAGATTTTTCCATACCAAGAAGGATGCGCTCATTTATTAATTTAGTCCCCAGGAATGCTTAGAACCTCACACTGCTTTTGAGGTACAGCACCCATATTTTCTCAGAGTGACCTCAGTCCTCACCTGAATGAATGCAGAAGGCCTAAAACTTTGTCTGGCTCGTTTCCAGTTAACATTACATCTCAGGTGAGATGTATGGCCACGTCAGCATGAGGAGAGGCCAGCAGCCATTGCTGTCAGAGCAGATAGCATCTCTGAAGGTTTAAAACCAACCCGTACTGCTGTTCAGTTCATATCAGAGGATTCTTTAAATGATGGAAGAATCAGATGTTCTTGTCTTTCTGCTTCCTTCTCTCTGCCAGTCCCCCCTGCTCCCCAACCCATGCAAAGTCACAATGACACTGGCTTTTCCTATGCTGCTGTATTGCATTCCTATGCACAACTCTCTTGGCCTCATGGCTACATGCTTTTCCCCAGCACTGTCCTTCCAGCCCACGGATTTTGTTTCTGTGGTTCTGGGTGTTCTCTGATCCTTCAAAAGGCTGGGGGAAATGTTACCAGTGTTGGAAGCTTCTCCGCTAATCTAAGAATTAGAACAGGGCTCTCAGGAAGCATTGGCTTGGTTTTCCAATATCTATCTTTGCTCCACAGTGAACCTGCTGATACTGAGAGTATCCGTTTTTTAGACTGTCGCGGTGCCTTCAGAGAGTGTCTCTCTCTGCTCACCCGGGCTAGCTCTGGCACCGAGGCAGCGTGTCAGGCACAGCTCCAGCTACAGATAACTAGAGCCGATCTTGTGGGTCCTGAGATCTGTCGACCCACTCTTCTTGGCTCAGGTTGTATTTTTGCGACGTCGGTAAGGAGGAAAGGAGTCTGGGTTGGGGGAGCCAACAAGATTTATTGGAAGGCCGTGCGTGGGGTCTTCTCACTTGAGGCTACAGCCCAGCCCAGCCCTGAACCCCGCTCGAACACTGACTTTTGAACCGGGGAGGGGAAAGGGGAGTGAACGAGGGAAAACCCAATGGGGACCCTCCAAGGAGTGACCCAGGGCATAAATGACACCCTTGGGAGCCAACCTCAGGTTAAAGGAGGGAACAGTGTTCCTTTGCACCCAATCCTCAGCCATCTCTCCCAGAGCTTTCTAGAAGCTAGGTTGGGTTCCTGAATGACGGACAGCTCACCGAGGGAGGGGACAGGGAAAGGACACATCCAATTTCTATGGAAACTGGGGAAGGATACATTGAGTGACAGGAGACAGAGCAGGGAACAACTATATCGAGGAAACCAAGGGGGGTGAATAGAACAAACCATTCTAACATATCAAATAAACATAAAAATCCACACTGCTACATTAGACCTAGCAAGTTTCAAACAGCACTAAAGGCCTTGTGATAGTACCTTTAAAGAGAAACTAGATCTTCACCTTGAGCCAAAGGTAAGACAAGTCATAGGATTTGTAGCATCAAGGAAAAGTTTAAGTATCTACAGAGATATAGTAAAGAGTGATTTTTAATATTCAGGTTTCCATAACCTGCTTTTTGTCTAAAAGCAGAAACAAAGGCTATAGTCATACTGGGGCAGTGAACTTCCTGTTGCACAATTGGATGCATTGTTTCAAATATAGCTGTTTATAAAGGATTAAAAAGTAACACTTCACATGTTTCTCTTCACTTTTAAAGAAAATCCTACCTTTATGGTTCTGGTTCTTTTACCTAGAAAGCTTTAGGAAACTGAGAAATTAAAAATCTTTCTTGCTATTCCGTCTCTAGCCAGAATACAGTATGGAAAAATAGCTTGGAATCTAAACCCAGGAAAATTAATGAGCCAGTGAATATCCTGTGGTTATGGAACTTTCTGTTACATATAATTCATGGCCTATTCAATAGATGCCCATTAGGGAAAATGTGTTTAAGAATAATTTCTGTGTGTGGTAGTTGGGCACAAAGCCTAGAGGGGGCACTCATGAAAGATTTGTATAATTTAACAATCTTTGAAATGCTTACTAGTACATAGTAGAAGTTGTTACGTCTTTACATGGATGTCCACTAGGAAAAATATTTGATCTTTATCTTTACCCAGTTTGGAGGGTGCATTTAAGGCACACATTCTCATAAACTGGAGTTATTGAGTAAATGTGGTACTTCCTTAGGAGTAAACCTCCAAGTTCTATTTCTGAATTGCTTGTGAATATATCCTGAACTGCATGTTAAGTATTTCCATCTTACTGATGTGTTTGGTCAGTTTTATGTTTCCATGAGGTCACTGCCTGTCACAGAACCTTGGCAACATCACACAAAGAATATTTTCCATTGTGGCATCTTGGTTCCTTGGGGATCCCTAACATCTGTATTGCTAATGGTTTTATTGTTGCCTCTGGCTCTACCTCCAATTAAATTGACTGTGGCAGTTTGTTGCAGCCTCATCCTCTTGAGTACCTGGATTTCTTTGACTTACCTTTGCCTATGAAGAAAGCACACTTTTATCCTTTTGAAAATAAAGTCCATGGGCAGGAATGTGTTCCTCCTGAGACTAATATGCCAGTCCTTTTGTGGTTAGACAAAGGGTTTTCTTAATGTATTCTCTGATAGAAGTGCCCTAAGAGCCAGCCCATCCTGGTATACAGACACCTCTGTGAGCTCAGTCTTTTTGTAAATTGGGAACAAACTTTACAACACTGTCTGCTTGCAACAAAATTGGGCATTCATTTTTAAGCACACAGCCTCATAACCAATTCTTTTAAGAAGAGAACTCCCTTTGTGTAATAAAAGTGAAGGTAGAAAGAAAAAAGGTCTGGGGTAGTGATTTAACAAACCCTGTTGTCTCGTGCTTCCATGCTGAGGCTTGTGGAACAGAGTAGACCTTCCACCATCACACTTAGCTATCATCACAGAGAATTTTAGTATGTTTGCATTTAATGATTTGGAGTGTTGCTTTTATTCTGATTTTAATAATATTTTAGATCATATAGAAGGGCTTTGCACTTTTAGAAATGCAATGACCAGAAGGGCCTTAAGTATAAACCAGCATACATGTAAAATGAAAACGTAAGACTAATAAATTGAGTGGTGTTAAAATTGCATAGCTTGAAATTACAAGCCAAAAAGTATTGAAATAAATTTGCTATCTATGCTATGTAGGCACAATAAATCTGGGATTTTTTTCCTTAAAATTGAAACCCCAAATTTGATCCAGGATGAGTACTGTAAAACTTTTTGAAACGAAGCTAGTTTGATGAGGTTGCTTTCTCTGTTTTATGGCATAATTTTGGCAATATTTATTTCTGTATATGCACTTCCTTGAGTGCGTATATCTAAATTCCCCATCTAAAGGAATCCCATATCAAAAATCTACTAAAGCCATCTAAAATACTGCTGATTTAAGTGTAACAACATTAAAAAAAAAGCTGTATGTTTCTACATTCTATTTCTTGGTAACCCTAAATGTGCTTTTGGACTAAAGCTCAAAACTACAGAACTGGGCTTTGGTTTACTTCTATTCTAAATGTGATCTAATAAAAGCTGGACTTGTAAAGTGATAGCTGCAGCTGAAATAGAAACTTCCTCTTTTCCCATTCCATTCAATTAATGAAAGCTGAACTTCAAAGTCTAAAAGAGATCATTTGAAGTGCTAAAATTATTGAACACCAGAACTGTTTACTTTCCTAGCCAAAAAAAAAAAAAAAAAAAAAAAAAAAAAAAAAAAAAAAGGCTTGTAATGTAAAAGTAAAATTAAACCACTGAAATGAAGTTAGGAAACTTTAAAAGTTCTAGTGCAAGAAGTGGTGTTAACCTAGCTGAGAGGCATTTGTCCATAGTTTTAAGTGACTCACTTAATAGCCAACCCATTTTTTTTCATGACTATGGTAGTAAAGCTTTTCTGGGAGGTCTTAGTTGCGTGCTGCTCAGAAAATTGCTATCTGGTGAGAAGATGTCTGAACAACACCCCAACACCCCTGACAAGTATGAGAATATGCAAAGATGTTGTCAGGGGCTGGAGCCTTTCCATAATCTCATAAACACTTATGTAGTTATCACCAGGTTTCATAGTTGTTATCAGAAGTTTTATAGTTCGGTCAACCCCTTGTTATTTTGCTGGCAGCCCATAATATTTCTCCTGGGCTCTACTTTGTCCTTTTAAACCATGAGCATTGGCTGTGTCACCAACTCCAGGAGCATACATAAGACCAGTAAATACTAAAACTTAATCAAATAACACATTTGATGGCATTAACATCATTGCTGGGTGTGTTACTGCAAACTAGGAAGTGGAAAGTTAATGGAGATATATTTCTAAAAGAGGATGGATGGTCTTTGGCTAGAGGTAGGGTAAGCTTCTGAATTTCAATGGGAAAGCACAGGAGGGGACTGTGGAAGCTGGAGAAATACAGGGAGTGAGGAAATCTTGGTCACTACTGCCAAAGCAGTAGTGGGGTGCAGATAGTGAGCAGCGAGGTGTGATGAACAGTCAGTCATCCTGACTAGGGAGGAATATCTAAACAAAATCCATCAAACAGGAGGAAGGGGTGGAGTCAGGCAGAAACCGCTTGGTTGCCCAAGACTACCTATTTCTGTGTTCATTAAAAGTATTCAATTTTTATGATAAACATCTGGGATAGAACACACACAGAGTCCTATTAAACGTAATGAATTGCATGTGAGACTTGTTCACCTGTCCACCTCTGTAGGCCTTGCCCCCGCGCTCCAGGGTTTCTCGCACTGGTGGCACAGCACTGCAGCTGCCGTCCTGCTCTGTTATCCTGCGTGCCAGAGGAAACCAGGCTGCCTAAACCAAGATCCTTTGTGCAGCTGTACTGGGTGTAGAGAGCCCCGCAGCAGGTGGGGCATCTGTACCTTCTGTATGCCCTTATGTTTAACAGAACAAGGGTAGGAGGCACATTTCCAGGCACATCCTTCCTCAGCCCGATATCCATGCATGCCTTCGTCCTCTGAGCATGCCTTTGCATGACTCAGCAAGTGAATTTTCATTCTTGTGATTCAAAAAATTTGAGTGTTCTGGTCATTAATAGGGAAGTCTCAAGATATTTTTGTCAAATCCCATCAAATTTATATTTAATACTTCAGTTAATTAATTAATTCTTTAATTGTGCAGAACAATTGAATTAAGTATATTTTCATTCTATAATTAAGCAGACACACTTAGTTAAGCTTCCCCCCCAATGCTTAGAATTGTCTTTTTCATTCTTACCCATCCAGAGAAACTAGAATTAGACCACAAAACCCCCCAACTTTGTATGTGCCAAATTTCAAATGAAGCCATTTTTGGTCTAGATTTTTTCCAGTGGTGTGTGATCAGAACTTTCTTCTTCCCCCTTGGAGAATCTGTAAAATTGTCATGAAACAAAATGGAAAGCTGAAGGTTTTAAAGGTCAATGTTTAAAAATTTCCCAGGTGTAGGGTATGGCTTTATCATTATCTGCAAACTTTACTGCAGAAGTAGCTACAAATCATCCAATAACAACCAGAAACATTTGTTTCTCTACTAAACTGTGTAGACTAAGAATAGCTTTATGCTGTAGGAGCTCAGGTTTTTATGTCTAGCTTGCTAGCACAGCGCAAGACTATAATATTTGCAAAACTGAACCAGCTGGTCTAAAGGCAGAGACTGGATTATTGATGCATCTTTTTTTCTGTTCTGTTCCATCCAAGTCTGTCTGAGAAATTGTACAGTAATTTTTAGATTCAATGTAGCCAGCTATGAGTTTTCAACTTCCAATAGGTTTTGATGGAAAATACAATATTTTAATTTCCTGTTAATTTCTACCAAAGTACAAGCTGGGTAGATTTGACAGGATTTTCATTGTAGCATGATGCTGTGTAGATGAGACCCTTACACAGGAAAAATCCGCATACCTTCAGTGAAGTTTTTACCTGTTGAAACTTTTTCCCATCTTAAAAATAAAGAAAAAAAAATATCTAGTGAAAGAAAAACATAATCTCAATTTAAAAAGGCAGAAAGGTAAAAAGCATTTAGAAAGGGATATAAAGTGTTTTCACGAATATCTTATTAAATGAAGAGAAAAAAAAAAATCTTCTGTATTGGTTAAAGTTTGTCATCCTATGAATTTATTTCTTCCACTGAATATTCCTGGACTGGGATTTAGGATTGTCAATTTAGGATTGTCTATCCTTTGTTTTAATATAATTTATCTTGTAATCTATTTTTAAAAGCATCTTTGTGAGGGTGTCACAATAGTTTTTCTGTATTGTAAGCCAATGTTATCCGCATTATTTTTTAAAACTGGTTTTGTCTTCACCTTTTATTTAAATCCTATATCCTGGGAAACATTTGAGATAGTAAGAAGAGGAACTGTTCTAATGCTGTTTGCGTCCCTGACGAAATGTGTATCATTAATTGTACTCTAGTTAACTTGGCCATCTTGATTACACAGAAACGGCTCCTTGGCGGTCAGTCTGCAGAGGGCCAGCGGCCCTTCAGTCAGGGATAAATAATGGGCTTGCACTCTGTTTTGAGATGAAAGATGCGGATTTACAGCTCTGACAGGGCTACATAGACCACCGATACCGCTCCTTCTCTGGGTCCCGGAGAGCAGGCGGCGTTTGTCCGTGCGCTTGGCCGCCCGGCCAGGGGTCGGTGGTGCCGGAGCTCGGCTCCAGCGGCGGCGAGCGCCGGCCCCAACCTCCGAGCCTGTAGGTAACCGCGCCTTGGCAAGGGGTCGGGGGGAGCAGGGCCCGCCCGGCGTCCGCGTCCGGCCGGGCCCCGCGGCGCTCGGGGCTCCCTGCCAGGGGCGCCATC
>WBMY01018168.1:62001-239030 GCA_013397315.1 Donacobius atricapilla | reverse complement strand
GGCAGAACAGAGCCCGCCGGGGCTGGCCGCGGCCGCTGCTCGCCCTGCCGCGGGCTCCACCCGGGCACCGTGTCCCTCGCCGCGGCCCCAACGTGCCAGATGGCACTAGCACTTCCAGTTTCTTTTTCTTTTTTTCTTTTTCTTTTTCTCATTTTCCTCCTTCTTTTTCTCCTTCTTTTCCTCCTTCTTTTTCTCCTTCTTTTCTCCTTCTTTTTCTCCTTCTTTTTCTTTTCCTCCTTCTTTTTCTCCTTCTTTTTCTTTTCCTCTTTCTTTTTCTTTTTCTTTTTTTTTTCCTTTTTTTTTTCTTTTCCTTTTTTTCTTTTTCTCCTATCTCGTGGTGACTCTTAAAGGAGGCTGTCTCTGTGGTTTTCTGTCCAGGCGGGCCCCCAGGCATTCCCCGCTCTGCCCTGGGCCCGCCGCCCACCTGGCCCCGGCGGTGAGGGGACACACGAGGCTGCTGGAGCTGGATGCTTGCGAGTGTCTGAGCAGCACCGCGAAGTAGCAGACATTACAACACAGGCAGGATTTGTGAGAGGGCAGAAGAACTCTGTGGCTAATAGTTGCTTTTTATACTGCTGCAAGCCTTCAGTGTTTTCAAGCACCCTTTTGAAGGCATACAGACATTGAGTACTGCAGGCAGATGTTATACGTGTCTGTCTCCTTAAAATACATGATGCATGTACAAGCGAGAGGCTTTTTTCTTTTTCTTTTTGCTTACCATATCACCTTGTCTCTCAAGGACAGCACATTGCTAAAACGCAGGCAGAGATTTATTGGAGGGACAAGAAGGACTTTACTCCTCCTGCTCTTCTCCTCCTCAGCTCACGTCTCCAACTCCTCTGCCAGTCTGGCATCTCTTATGCTCCCCTGTGAGCTGGAAGAAAGTAAGCAATAGAGCAAGGAGAACATCTTGCCCCTGTCTGTAGATTGACATGGGGGAACGTCACCCCTGTAGTATGATAACCTGCTGTTGGAAGACAGCAGATGTAGTTGCCTTCGTTACTTGCCCCAGAATAAAGGCAAGTTGCCTCAGTCACCATACCCACTGGGTTGCTTTCCCTGTCTTTCTTCCCCCTTTCTGGAATATCCTGGAAAATAGCCTACAATGAAACCTGCACAATTCCTGTTTTCTTCCTTATAATGGTTTGATATGCAGTGGATTCCATGAATAGAGATAGCAATAGTCTCCTTATCCTGAGGTCTTGTGGGGACTCACATAAAATTAAAGTCCTCAGAGTGCTGAAGTGGGTCCTGTCATGCCTGCAGTATGCCCTGCAGCTTCCTGCCAGACTCTAGCTTTGGTTTAGAAGCACTGCTGCTTCAGCTGGGACCCAAGAGTTGGTTGCTGGGCCTGACTCTTAGCAGTGCTGGACCAAAATGACTCTTCTACCTTGAATTTTCAAGGAAGTGTGGTTCTGCTTGGTCTAGGTTATTACCATTGCACTTTAAATAACACAGCTGTGCACCTACTGCTCAGACTCCTTTTTCTGTCTTGTTTAGAATTCCAGTTTCGTGGGTAGCTTTGAAGAAGAGAAATTGGGTTCCTGAGACACTCAGAGATGTTTAACAGTTCTATGCTTAGTTTGCTTTTAGCTGTCTGAATGGACTAATAATTAGCAGAAATAATTTAATAAATAGAATGGTGAGACTGAGGTACTGAGTGTATATACTGAGTTGTTACCCAGCTGGAAATTAAAATTCTCACTATGCTGGAAATTCATAGCTAATGACAAATAATATAACAGGTATTAGACCTAACTTAATCTAGTCTTACAGTGCTTGTAATAGATGCACATTTCTTTTCAGAGTTAATTTTCAGGGTGCTTATAAACATCATGGTCAGTTTATTCCATTTACTCTCTTGCTTTGTGGAGGATAAGACTATGGTAAAATTATCTGTACTCAGTATGTGCCTATAGAATCATCCAATCATGTAAATTCAGGGGCACTATTTTTAATCAGACAATATAATTGGTACTAATCTTGAAATAAATGGTGCTCCTGAGAAGCAGGAGCTCCTGTCTTCTTGGGAGCACCATCTGTGTGGCTCATATGCAATCAGCAATATTTATATTAAATGCTATATATTCTGCCTCATCTACTGTTTGATTTCCTCTCTCTGAGTCTCATGCTATGAACGAAAACAGGAATCACAACACCTAAGTTCTGACAAGCAATTTCTTCCCTCAGTCTGCTATATATCCCTTGTTAATGTAGCTTTGTTCAGTCCTTTTGTCAGCATTCAGTGCTCATAGTACACCCAGTCTGCCCAGTGCAAGGTCTTAAGCTCAATTTTCATTATAATTTCTATGAATCTTTTTATATATCTCCCTCATATTCTCTAAAATGTTGCTGGTTTCTCTATTTCATCACGGTCATATGGATCTCACATTTTCTGTCCCAAAATATCACACTGGATTATTCCCAGAAACACTATTCTGCTACTCAGTTACCAGAAGACCACTGTCTAATTGTTTTGTTTGTTTGTTTGTTTGTTTTAGGTTGTAAGAGGTAAAGTACTCTTTTGGTAAAAAAAAAATATACTAAAATTGAGCATACATTTTTCACATTGCTGTTTTGCTAACAAATGTGCTTTACCTGTTCTTTCTTTTTTCTTACATGGTAAGGGGTTTGTAAGCAAGCTGGATGAATTCATTCACTGGTTAAATGAAGCCATGGAAACAACAGAGAACTGGACTCCTCCTAAAGCAGAGACGGACAGCCTTAAACTGTACCTGGAGACACACTTGGTAGGACAAGATTATACTATGATTGCTATCAGTAATTGAAGTGTTGTGCTCTGATTTTTATTTGATTATTATTTTTTAATTACTAGTGTGCATCTATATTTCTATGTAAGATTTGCAGCATTGCAGTTTATTTTAATGAAAATGCCAACAAATTATTTTCTGTACTTGAAATATGTACTGATAACTTTGTAAAAATTAAATTAAAAGGCAGAATTGTGTTACAATTCAGAATTTATGTCCAAATGAAAGAAAAGACAATAACAAGAGGAGAAAGTATATTTTTTTCTGCTGATCATTCTAGGATTTTTACTACATTGTAACATTAATGAAAGTGTTATTAGTGAGGAACTCTTATTGTCTCTCCCACAGTTTTAGCATAGCACAGTGTCATTTAAACAAAATCTTTAAAATAGTTACTTCAATTATTTTTCTTGATGTGCATTTCTGTCATTTAATTAAAACAGTTTTTATACTGTAGGTAGAATATAGAGCTCAGTGTATGCTGTTAAATGGGTAGGTATCTTAATAGGTAAACTACTTTAGCTGGTAAAAGGAAAATAAAAAAGTACAGAATACAAAACTAAGAAATGTCCTCTTTGTGCCAAAATCTTAGGTTCTTACCAGTATGAAATGGTAGAAAGTATGGTGATAGCCCTACTCCAAGCCAATGACCAAGATACCCTAGCTATCTGAAACAGTACATTAGCTAAGCCCACACCAGACCATCAACTCCCAAAGCTCAGCCTCATTTCCAGTCTCTGATAATCTTGTGGTAGAAAATTATTTGACAGTCCCAGGAAGTCATGTGATGCATTACAGGAAAAAATGTCATCTTAATTCCTACTGTAACACTGGAGTGACCATTATTAAATTAATTATGTATACATCAACTACATATACAGTTAAAACGAAACTGAAAACTGCTTTGGGATTTCAGCTATACAAGAAAGCTCTTAAACATTTCTGTTGTAGTTGTGCTGTTGGGCAGTCACTGGATTAAGTGCCCATTGTGGTAGTCTATCAAATGCAGTATGAAGGTACTTCATTTTTCCTTATGTCGCAGATTTTGTGTTTTGTGGCAGAGTTCAGATTTTTGTCTTGCCTTCTGCACACACTCAGTCCTGTGATTCCCACTGTGTTTACAGGTGCTCTGAAGGCACAGAGCACACTGTGAAATCAGACCTCAGAAAAGGCATTGGTCACTTCATTTTGTTTTTGTTGTACTCCACAACATAAAACTTTTGATGAGAAGCTTTTATGAGTAGAATCACAATTTTCACTCTTGACTGGATAAAAAGAAATGTATTCCAGGTAACAGGGCAATGTGACTCTCACAGTCAGTTCCTTTCCCCCTTTCTTCCGTGGGGAGGAGCACAATAGCTCATTTGCAGACAAATTACTTCCAACTTTGCCATGTGGTTCTTGGGGAGGCGAGGCCAAACTCATCTATATCAGACTGGAATGTGGAATGGTAGCTCAGAGGCAACTCCATCACTGCTGGAGGTAGTCTGAATAAATGAGTATGTGGGCACCTGTACAACCTCACTTTCCTGTCAGTAGTTAGGCTCCCAGCTGCTCTCTCTGTATCTGGGGTAAGAAAATCCTTATACGCTTCCAGATCATTATGTTATGAAACAAGTTGGGGATTTTTTTACTTTGCTGCAGAAGTAAAATCTCTAAAGAATGGTTCAGCTTTTTATTTGATAATATTATAATTATTTTATGGCATCTATATCTGGTGAAAAACCCACTGAATAACCTGAAAAAACATAATTGAGTTTTGTTTCTTGGATTTCAGATAATGTATGTTATCATACTAGTTTCTACACAGCAGAAAATACAGAGCATTTTGTAGTGCAGAAGATCGTTATTTGTATTAACTAGATTGTCAGCTTTCCAGTGGGTTTTATCTGTCAGACATCCTAACCTGTGTTTAAACAGAAGTATATGAACTTCAATTCATGTTAAGCTCACTGTTGAAATTTTCCTTAGTTGAGCATTGTAAGGCCATGGTGATCATGGTTTGTGTGAGGGACTTACACTTCTCATTTTCTTCTTTTGCCAGTCAGATTATACATTTCAGACTCACCTGAGATATGCTGAACTAAATGACTTAGAACTTTATAAGATTAGGTCCAGATTTATGGCTTTATAATGCAGACACTGGTAGTAAACTAGCTGGGAAAACAAAGAAAATGTCTTCATTGTTTCCTATGTAGTACATCTACACCAGCATATCTCATAACTGTTTCCTCACTGGTGCAGGTTTTCTCATCATAAACGAGTGAAAACTTGGTGTAGATAAGGATTTTTATTAGTAGAGCCAAATCCTTAGCCATTGACACAAGTTATCAACTCCATGAACTGTGATGCTGTTTTCTTTGAAATACATTTGTTGTGATGACAAAATTTCTCCTGTCAAAATTTAAGAAAAAAAAATAACAGGAGCAAGAAAACACAAAAATGCACTTTTCCCCTTTGTCATTGGTTGGGAAAAATTCTGCAGAGGTGACAAGGAGAAGGTTGTGAACATCTTCCAAATTTTTCAGTATGTGAAATTGTAGGCTGTCACTTTAAGATTCCAATGTAAATTGTTGATAAATGTTTGAATTTTAAAATCTCTTCCCACTCAGCCTTGCTTTTCTTCATCTTTGACATTTCAAGAAATGGTGTGGCATAGATACATAAATAGAGGCATCACAAGAAACCTACAGCATCAACTTATGAAAATCTTTGCATAAAGTAATGCTCACGTGAGGAGTCAGATCTCTTGAACAGGATGGCAATGCAAGTCTCTGTAACAAGTGTCAGCTTAAATTGGTACAACTTAACAAACAATTGTTCTTGTTAATTCTTAAACCTGGCCTGGCAATACTGTCCAAGAGGATGTTAATCAGCACTTTGAAGCACATGAATAGTGTTTATTGCTCTTGGCTCAGCAAGAGCTGCCCGCAGAGGCTTCTCTGTAAGTGTCTGAAGGCCCCACCTGGACAGTTCCTGAAACAGTGAAGCACACTGTGGTTGAAGGTGGAAAGCGGCCTCTCCTCAATTTGGTCTGTTTTTCCCAATTATCTCATCTGCACAGAGACTAGCTGGGGAGTTCCTGGGTCACCAAGGGAATTCATAACTAAATGCACTGTGTGCACACATGGGCCTGATACACAAATACACCACAATTATAATTATTAACTGTAAGACCTGTTGAAATTTCGTTCTCAAATCACAGTTACAACTTAAATTCCATTGATTTTGCCATGATGAGAAACCATACATTTTGCTAAAGAGTATGAATTTTTTCTACAAATTGAAAGGAGTCTACATCTTAAATGTGTGCTGTAATAGGCAATCTTCAGCTCAGAGAACAGTTTTCTTGCAAATTTTGAAACCCAGCTCCCTGATGTTCTGCAGAACAAAAGTTGCTATATGCTTTATTTTAGATAACACCAAAGCACAAATCTATAAATGAAAATGCTCTCAGAGATCCCTGGAATAGTGACTGAAATTATTCTTTCAATTTTACAGGTCTTCACAACTCAGTAATGTTGGTTAAGCTGATTTGGGAGCTGTGTGCTTCCCATTCATATGGAAGAGCTAACATGGAGCAGCCACCCCTTGAACATCTGGCACTCTGCAGGCAGCCACCCAAGCCAGCAGATGTCAAAAACACTAATATGTTTTCATAAAACAGGCATGTTTTTCAGCAGAAATCTACTTTTCCACAAAGATCTCAGTCAGCCCTACTAGAGAAAAAATGAAGCAGGTTTTGAATTTTTTAAACAATTAGGTTAAAATCAGTTCCTAATGAAAAGATAGCTTCATTTACCTTACTAAAAATGGTTTCTGATTATCTTTTGTATCTCTCCTTTTCTGTTATGCTGATTGTTGCCCATTGGCACCCTGATCAAAATCAGCTACTAACAGACTCTAAGCATAGACTTGGTGGTATGCAAATCAGTTTTCATCAAAAACAGTATCCTGAAGGCAGCTTACGAGCTAAAAGCATCTGTCTAGGTGGTACTGCTGTGCTTGCGAAACCAAGCAGACTTTCTAACCAACTTGGCAAATAAGAGTTCACGATGTATCTCTTGACCATTTTAGTTTGCTAAAAAAGACATTTAACTTTATCCATGGCCTGATAAGAGACGTTGTTTTAGCACAGTGAAGAAGTAAGCTAGCTGCTGTGAGGAACTGCTCAGGAAAAGGTTTAGACAAAAGGTAGTATGTATATTTGCTGAGGCCTGGAACTTTTAATTCTGTAGTCTTAACTTTTTCCTTTGTTGTCAACATAGTAATTGGTTTTCCTCTTGCTGCACAACTCCTACTTGTGCACTGTGTGCTCTTAGATCATTGTACTAAGCCATTTCTGTGTATGTAGTCTTCGGGCTAAGGATTTTAACTGGGGTCCTGCAAATGAAAAATATCATATTTTACACTTTTTTAAGGGCAACTTTTAAAAATACTTCTTGCATTAGTGGTAGATGTCAGCAAACAATATTTTTTTCAGTAGAAATAAAAATAATTAAGGTAAAGTCTTAGAAATTTGGAATTAGCAGTAAAGAATTTTTGTCCATTTTTGTCCAGTAAGATTGTCCTTCCTTCTTGGTTTTTCTAGGCAAAAATATATGTCCTGTTTAGCTGAAACTAGAATAGCAAATGTTGTTCTGTAAAAACCACAAGTGGTGAGTATTGCATGTAGTTATTGCAGTACAAAATGTGGTTTGGATATGCTAACTGATAATTTCCATGAATAGTAATTTCTCAGTTTTCTTTTCAGATCCCTGTCAGTAATATTTACTCCATTTAAGTCACAAGGTTTGTGCCACATTAAAATCCTTTTTAGCCCAGAATCAGTTCATTATATTAACCTTCTCAGTCACTATATTTATTTTACTTGTTAGAGTCTTAAAAATATCATAGAGCAAGCATCATTAGTATTTCAAATCAAATTAGACAAGTTGATTCACATTAGCATTTCCTTTCCTTCTGTACAAAAAGTTTAGATGTTATCTTCATTCAGAACCAAATTCTTCTTAAGATACAGGAGTCTTGCGTTTTATTATCCAAAGAGAAGTGAAATAAGAATTTTTCTGTCTCTGTTATAAATGTTTCTGGCCACATCATGGCTCAGCACTTTCTGAGCTGTAAACAACAAATGCCTTCATACAGAAAATAGATTGTATTTTCACATTTAAGAAATCGTGTTGGTGAAGTAATGATGCTTCAGTGATATTTCATGATACCTTATTGTCTGTTTGTAACAAGACTGCTATGTCTGAAAAAAGATTATTCTCATCTCCCTGGAAAATCTCATTTTCAGAAAAATGTCAGTTTATAGAAGTATTAAATATCTATTCTTATTGAAAATAAGGTTAAATACACATGCCTTGGGCGAATCTACCGACTGTCTTTGTAGTAGCAGTGGTAATGGTAATTTTATTAAGGGTATTAAACCCTCTGAAATGGCTAAGTTATGTATTGTGCTTTTGCTATATGGGAATTTCCAATGTGCATGGCTGCTATATGAGATAATTTTCTCAAAACACTGAATACTTTCTGCAAGATGATGGCTCAAAATAGTAGCACCGTGAGTGGCCTAATATTTTGTTTCTCTAATGATTTAATATGAATTTGTTTAGCCTATTGTTAGATTGAATTTTTAAATTTTATGGTGGTTTTTTTATCTTGAAAAGCATTTTGGGTATGCATGGGTTCCTGAGTGTATGTCCTTTTCCATAGGAAGCAGTCTGCAGAACGTACTAATCAGAGATATAGACTAAACTCAGCAGATTTCACAGGCAAATAAAACTATTTAATAGGGAGTAAGACAGCAAACTTAAACAAACAGAATACATGTTTATTGGCAGTTTTGACTATTATTCAGCTTTTAAAATCTGTAAACCAAATAACCTCTATGTAAACTTTTCTGTTTCTTGATTTAAATTGTAAGAAATGTTGCTGTCATTTTAACACATTTGACTCTACCTGTATAATAGTCTGAATCCAGAGAATGTAAGTTGCTGGCTGTGGGAAAAATAGAGGTTTCTAAACTGTTTGGACTGTTCTTCAAATTTAAAGAACATTTTTGGTGACTATGGAAGAGTAAAAGCAGGTATATAAGAAAGAAAATCCAGGTATATTACAACACTGCTGTTCTGACCAATACAAAAGTACTGCCCTTGATCTAAAGATGTTTCCCATAAGATCATGCTAGGAAGAAGAGCTAAAACAATTCTTTTCTTTGTAAGGAGAAAGAGTGGGCCATGGTTATGATCCTAGTAGCACAGAAGTAGGTCTATTATGATTTGGATCTGTTCTTACTATACGTGTTTTTTAATGAAGGAAGGGAATGTCCATTTAATGAAGGAAGGGAATGTCCATTTACCGTCTTCCTGTACACATAGTCCCACTGCAGAGGTTTATTTTGTGCAAGCTTGTAGTATAAGAAATAGTTTCTTTGTAATTTTCCTAGAGACTTAATACTCTTAAAAGTACTACTTTTCTATTCTGCCTTTCAAATTTGTAGATATCTACCCTTGTGTACCCAAAGTGTACTTTTGTACAGCTGCAAATTAAAAAAAAAAAATTGCATTTACTTTGGTTTTTGATTGGTTCAACCCATCCCAGGACAGTCTTTGTTTTGCATAGGAAGAGGATAGGGCCCCATAATAAAATGTAGCTCTGCTGGGCCTGCCTGTAACATGTTGGTTGTTAACTAGCTTCACAGAGAACCGCCCCAGCTTTTCTAGTTCTGAGAGCCATAGTCACCTCTGGATAGAGCAGGCCTTAAACCAGAGGAAGAGCGTATATAGGATGTCATCCTAATATAGGTTTGCTTCTTCTACATGAAGAAAAAGGGAAATTGTAATGTTCAAAATCTGAACTCTCTCACTTGTGAGGATTTTGAAGCCTTGTATTCTACATGTATGAAGGTATAGTGTATGATCTGTGCCTCAAGAACAAATGTATTACTCTGTTTTTTTGGTTTTTTTTTGTTTTTTTTTTGTTTTTTTAATGCATGATGTTTGAGGTTTAAAAAGTTAGAATTCAGACTTTGGGAAATTTTTCAATTCATTTCCACTAGTTGGTAAAACTGAACAAGGCAGGGTAACTTGATTTGGCAGTGTTGCAAATGTTCACTCCCTCTCAATTCTCACTACCCTAAACTGTAAAACTTTTAGGTCCTGAGGTATCCCAGAATGGAGATGCTGTAAGTCTGAGTGGTGAAAGGGATTCCACTCGATCTGTTGTGTGTTTGGCCTGCAGAAGATATTATTTGCATACAGGGGATTCAGTGACTATAATAATATAATGAAATAAAATCACCATTATAAAATGCTTGGCACTAACCTAATAAGAAAATTTCAGTGAAAAGTATTTCACATAAATTGTGACTTAGAAGCTTTGTAACTTTATATATGACAACCTGGCCATGGTTGCCGACCTGGCTAATCTTTACACAAATATATCATTGGAAAAAACTTTTGAGACACCTTTAAAAATTATTTGAAATTAGTGTCTATTTTATAAATAAACTGCATCATGCTTATATAGGACCTCTGTTAATTGTAATTTTTTTGTCTATTAAAATGCCTGCTATTGCTCGAAAATTTAGTATTGTTATGCTGGTATTATCAATATAGATGTAGTCAGTAATTTGTTTTTGGAAATGAAATGAAATTTATTTTTATTAAATTTGGAGATTGTAAATCATTAAAACATATAATGCCAACATCTTAAACGAAAAACAAGCATACTTTCAGCAACATTTAAGTTTGCTTTTACTTACCTGCCGAGAGCTATTGACCACTCCCATGGTTCTGTGCTATGTTACTCAGAGGCCTTCACATTTTAAGTACTTATATAAGTACTTAATATATATAAGTACTTAAGTACTTATCCTTCACATTTTAAGTACTCAAAGTAACACAATTGCTGTCTGTGTTTTGATGTTTGCAATGCCAAAACATTCAGGAGAAATATAGAAAATCCAGGAAATGAATGGGGGTTTTTGATTAGTAAATATTTTTATTTGCATCTCCTACAATATTTACTTTTTTCACTTTCTTAATTCTACAAATGAATTGGGTTCATAATCTGGGATCTTAATTTATTAGCTATATTTTGCTAAGAAGGAATTTTAGTTCATCTTTAAATTTCATGAAACCTTTTGTCTGTACATACATAAAACAAATTATGTCTCATTCTAGTCCCCTGACCCTAAATTTTGCAAGAATTGTTCTAAAACTACATAGTGTTATTTAATGCCAGAGATTTCATTTTGGTCTGATAGTCAGTAAATTTAAATAAGATTTAAATTATATACATGTATAACTTATTTTCCCCTTGGTAACTCCATATTTGCCAAGGCTGCTATGCCCTATGAATATGTCTTTGGTTTGGAAAGCTGTTATCTCTTGGTTGGCTTTTTTTCTGCATGTGGTAGGACAATCCAGCTTGGAAATATTAGATTAAATAGTTATTGGGCATGGTGTGTCTCCGGGTGGAGGAGATGTACTTAGAAATGTGTAATATAAGACAGAACAACAAGTTAGAAAACTGTGGTTTCTGCAGACTATTTTCTGAGTATCTCAAGAAGACAAGAATTTATTAAGGGCAATTGTATACAGTGGGCTGCGTGTGCAATTCACTATGATTATGGCAACTTAGCAATTGTTTCACTGTATAGCAATTTTACCTATGCCATTTCCTGCCTGTGCTATTCTCTTTTTGTCTCTTGATAATAGAAAAATGGAGATTCAATTTAGGGAGTCTCATGTGAACTTTTTTTTGACAATGAAAAATGTTTGGACAGACACAATCAAAGAAAAATTTACATAGTAAAACACATAAAATAAATTAGAGCTGGCAGCAGAAGAATTTATGTGAGTTTGAAATAAAAAATATCCCCAGAAATAGCCTTTATGTCTTCTAAATCTGCAAAATAGGCATCCTGGAGAGTAGGGCTAACTATCCTTCTTCTCCACATCTAAAATTATGCATTCAAAACTTGGTTAAATTACCTAAAAGATGGCAAACAAAATGAGGAGTGAGAAACAGAAACTGAGGGACATAAAGCATTTAATGTGAGGAAGATCAAGTTATTAATGTTTAAGATGTAACAAAGGGAAAAAAACCCATTTCTTGTTTGATATTGGGATGTCAGAAGCTGTGACAGAGAAGAAAGGGGTGAGGTGATTTTAGAGAAGTATGAATTACTATGGGACTGCTGGAATAGAGCCTACCTGTATTTAGTTTTGCCTGCCGAACACAAATTCCGTGGCCATGTGACAGAGCCTGGTTACTGCTCTGTCAGTGCATTTACAGTCCTCACTGCCACATTTTTATCTGGTCTAGATTTAATGGTCTCAAGGGATCCAGGCTTTCACTGTTTCCCTTAGGAGGTTATTATGCAATCTAATAGATCTGACTTTCATGGGAAATATCATATTTATCTTAAATTTTCTCCCTCTTAACTCCATTAGTCCTGTCTGCTATACCCTCTGATGCTGTACTGTCTTCTTTCTGCTTGGTGTTCAGATTCATGATATATAAAACAGACAAAACTAGACAGGACCTTTATCTCAATCAAGACTTAGTCAGACTTTATTTCTTTTTTGTTCCATCATTTCCACTTTTAAACAAATTTTGCTTGCTCTTCACTCAAACTCCCAGCAGTTTGTCTCCTCATAAATGAGGTTGATTCCTTCCAGACAAAAAGTACATTCAGATCAAGTGAAAGATGGAGAATGCATATGAGTCATCCGAAGGTAAAATCATTCCCAGAGTTGCTATAGGTAGCTCATTACTAAGCATTTTGACCCCAGAATGTTCAGTTAATATTATATTTGGGTGAATGATAAACTTACAGAGAGAAATTATCTGAGCAGTCAAACCATCTTACATCTGATCTACATCTACAGTAGCACAGTGCCTGTATGACATGACGATTATGGGATTTCAATAGGGAGGTTCCCAGTTTTATGTCAATTTTAAAGGCATTTTAGATTATAATCTGGTATTGTGAACCAGCATAAAAAGTGATATAGTTATTTTGCCCATTTTTATCTGCCTACAGAGGCCAGTGGAAGGAATTGTCCCCAGAGAGACTTGAAAAATTTTTGTCTTTTAAAGTCTTCTCATTGTTGCAGAGGATAGAAGACCAAATCTGCTTTCCACTAAGTATTCACTCTTAAAAAAATACCTAACAGTTTCCACTGGTTACAGGAGAAAATGCGTGGTTCATCTAAGGCAAATGACACTCGTGTTGTGTTAGGAATTAAAGGTTCACTTAGCATTTGGTGATAATTGGCCCCTTGGTCATAATTGCTTTCAGGAGGGCATGTTCTTCATTTTAGAAAGAGAAGAAAAAGCACATAGTGGGTACTGTTGCTTCAGAGGAGGATTCATCATGCGTTTCTTAAAAAGCAAAGGTAGAATCCCTGCTATTGTAAGACTCAACCTTGGCTATGGAGGTGCATAAAGCATTTCCATTGCGCTTGTGTTCTGTTTAGCAGGTGGAGTGTCAGTCAGATGAAAATACAGCTTAAAAAAAGAAAATAATTCTTTGTAGACACCTAGATTTTATGGAAAACATGAACAAAGGAGATATTGACTGAAACCATTTCACATGTAATATTTAGTTGCCAGGAAAACATATCCTGATAGTGTTTATTTAATACTATGTAAGCTTAACTATAAAAGTGAGGCTTTACTAGAAGCTAAATGTACAACCATTTCCACATTAGCATAAGGACAACTTACATAGTAGTTCTTTTTTTGATTTATTGAATGTCATTGGTAGGTAGTATTCAGGAGCCTGAAAATACCAGAAGGTTTTTACATGACTTAGTAGGTCAGTAACTCAAACTATTAAATTATTAACTCAAATTCTTAAACAATAGGCACTGTCCAAACAGTTACTTTCTGACATCAAAAATGCTCAAGGAAAAAAACAAAAGAAGAAAAAAATAGTTGCCATTCCATGACCAAAAAGTGAGTTCAGAACTTGATATCAGTATTTTGTCATAGCAAATTATTGGAAGGTAACTATGCCAGGACCAATAGACTTGCAAAAGTTGCTGTATATTAAGCATATAAAATAATTTTTTAGGAATATATTTCAAGTCATTTCCCTCTAAGACAAATGAAGTGGGTATCCCATATCTTTTCTTCCAGCAAGTGTTCCCATTGCTCCAAATTTCACAATTGAATTATATCTGTCATGGTGGGTTTTATAATTAAAAGTACTACATTCTTAACTAAAATATACACGCAACTATACCTAAATATAGAAGTCCATATTTCAGTAATGTAGATTTCTCAAAAAAACTATTAGGAAATTTTAAATTAATCTTCCTTTTTCAAGTTCTGAAACCATAAAATCCAAGACAGTTAGATAATTTTTAATTGTCTGTACAACTGCTCTAAAAATTAAACACTCTAGAAACAGTATTATTCTTAAAGGTATTTAAAAGTATAAAAAATGAACCTCAAGAAAATTCTTTGTCAGGGATACCGCAGTGCACCACATGTTCTGATAGTATGCTGAACTGAGAAAATATTTCTTTTGATAAATTTTCTTAATCTGACAATAGGTGTAAACTCCTGTGTCATCCAAACTAACCTATATTTATGTATACATTATAGATTCACATTATACCTAGATGCTGATTTGTGTTTCAGAAACAGTACACCAGAAACAATCAACTGGTACATTATGACTTGGAAAAAAAATCATGCTTATAGTAAGTCTCTGTGTCTCTGGAAACAAAAAAAAATTCTAGTGTTCTGTCCTTGCAACAGATATGAATAGGTCAGGACCCAGGTGTTTTACCAAATTATAAAGATTTTCTAAGAACAGAGGGTTATATGTCGCATATCAGAGCTCAATGTCTGTACACAGTGTAGGATACCTACACAACAGAAGCTTCCTAAATTTAAGTAGTTACAACCATTTCTATAAAATAAACCCTATAGGAAATTTTAATTTTTTTTTCTTATCCCCAATTGTACAGAAAAGGAAGATATGAGGGAGAGATTATTATATTCTGGGAGAGTGCTCCTTTATTTTTAGTGTGTTCAGAGTCCAGCATAGATCGGGGTTGCTGCTTTTTTAACCCATGACTGTTCTGCACTATTGCAATCTTCTGGATCGATAAGTTTCCCGGAAGTCAGGGGACACCTTCATTTTGTGAAGGTTGGACTCCTTTGCCTCATGCCATCAGCAGAAGACAGCACTCCTGGCGCCTTGTATTTACACCACTGGAGATTTAATTCCATTTATTATAGTTCTGTAGCTTTTCCAAAACTGCATGATTTCTGCCTCACTTTTCCTTTCTTGCTAAATAAGAGCATTTGATAGTTATATATAGGTACATGGTGATCACAAAAAGTGAGGAGAACTTTGTAAGGGAATTTTGCTTGTTGCAGCTTGTAAACTACATTTTATATACTGTAGTTCTGGAGATGACATTAATGTGTTGTTTAAAAAGCTGCTGTCAGACCAATGCACATGCCTTTTCCATAATGTATACGTGCTCATGTGTGATATTTAGACTGCTCTATAGCTGCAAATGTGCCTGGAAAAATGGCTTTGATTAATTGACTTCCCTCCTCTTCTTTCCTCTCTTCACATGCAAAGGCTCCATTCATTATCAGGAAAGATCAGAGGAGGAGGGGAGCAGAGTACCTGGGTCACACGCTGTTAGAGTTACAATTTTCCAAATGCCATAAGTGAACGCCAGGGAACAGGAAATATCCAGGATGGGAGAGGACCTCTGTGTTTGAAGGTCTTCCTTCATTCCAAATATTTGGTTGGATTTTATCTTTAGCTGTGTAAATTTGCATTTACCCATCATATATACATGTAATACTTGTTACATCTTCAACTCTTGTCTTTTTCATGTGTTACATTTTCAGCCCCTAAGGTATGAGAAACCTTGAGCATTGATTGAGGGCTATTCCTTCTACTGTTGCTTGTCCAGTTCTTTTTTCCTTAGGAAAGTGCTAGAAATTATATATACATATATAATTCTAATTCAGAACTCATACTATGTTACATCAGCAACATTCGCGTCTGCTTATTTATACGTATGTGAATGGTTCTCTCCTTTTAATGAGTGCTGATTTTGGCTGGGAGAAAGTTAATTTTCTTCATAGTAGGTAGTATGGGGCCATGTTATAGATTTGTGTTGATAATACAGGGATGTTTCAGTTGCTGCTGAGCAGTGCTTGCACAGACCCAAGGCTTTTTCTGCTCCTTGTACCACATCACCCGCAAATAGGCTGGGGGTGCACAAGGAGTTGGATACAGACACAGCTGTGGCAGCTGACCCTGAGTGACCAAAGGGGTATTCCATACCATATGACATCATGCTCAGTAGCTAAATTTGGGGGAAGAAGGAGGAAGTGGGGGATGTTTGGAGTTACAGCATTTGTCTTCCCATGTCACCATTATGTGTGATGAAGCCCTGCTTTCCTGGGAATGGCTGGACACCTGCCTGCCCATGGGAAATGGTGAATGAATTTCTCATTTTGCTTTGTGTGTATGCACAGCTTTTGCTTTTCCTATAAAACTGTCTTTATCTTAACCCACAAATTTTCTTGCTTTTACCCTTCTGATTCTTTCCCCATCACACTGAGTGGGGAGTAAGTGAGAGGCTGTGTGTGGTGCTTAGTTTCTGGCTAGAGTTAAACCATGACATGCTGCCTCTCTGCTGGGAAAAGTTTGTTTCTTCTAAATTTTGTGTATGTTCATGGCATTTGTGCCACTCATAATTTCTCCATAAAATGAGAATTTTGCACAAGGAGAATATTGCTAGTCAGAACCCAAAAGTTTGGCCCCATCTTTATTCATCTTATTTTGCTTCTTCAGTTTAACATTATTACTGGTTAATAGGTGCACCTGAAAATCAAGCTGTATTGTAGTATCTGGTGCGTTATGTTAAATGACTCTTTTGTAGGACAGCAAGTCTCTTTTTTTTTTCCTAATGAAAGAGAATACCTCATCTTTTCCAATTTTCCTATCAAACACATCCACATCATCTTGAGACACTACCACATCCAGCTGCATCTCTACTCAACTTCAATTATATGAAATTACACAACCTACTCTCAGGTCCTTTAGGTTCTCTTTTGCTGTATGAGGCACACGCATAGTGCATTTCCTGTGAAGTGCATGATTACAAACTATTCAGTACAAGCCTGTTTTAAGTAAACAGCAAATTAAATATTGTCAGTGCTTTTTCAGACATGCTCTTATGAAAGAAAAAGACCTTCTAGATTTGGGTTCATAAAACTCTAGATTTAAGAAAAGGACAGACAAACTAGGCATCTTTTTTTCATTTTTAACTTCCCTTGGCTGGCCCAGTTGTTCAAAAGCTGGTACAAAACAGTGTATTCAGATGTCCCTACAAGTAGAATTGGGCTAGCCAAAATGCTAAAGGTAGCAATATTTCTGTTTATTGCTCTTTATTCAAATGGAAAATTTTCAAAAACATCCTGTCACTGTCAGGTACAATGCTGCCTAAAAGTGTTAAGAATCTGTCTGAGCAACATGCCTTTTTCAACCATGAAAATTTACAGTAAAAGTACCTAATTTTTTTACTTTTCTGGCAATGTTATTTTTTGCTATGCCAATCAACCTGACTGCAAGGGTTAAGAAAGAAAGAAAATGGTTGCTTCCTTATGAATTGAGGGTTTTGAGTATTCTGTGGTACCTATCACTCCATTTCTAGCATGGTCAATGCCATTTGAAGAAGTATAAAGTTTTATAAAAACCAGAAGTTGCGAATGTGCGCTTGAAAACTCTCCTTTCATCTCTGCCTGTTAACTTATTCCCAAGAGGAGGAAGAGCTCTTTTTTTCCAAGTGGTCAAATATTGTTTCCATTTATTCCATAGACATTTCAAAGAGAAAATATGTTGTCTGTATGTGTATAGGTCTGCACACAATTTATGATTAAATACAGCAAGTATCCTTTTCTCTATTGTATTTTGTTTCTCTTTCTTACAGGCAAGTATAATGAGAAGGTCTGGAAAATGATTTAAAAATTAATTCAAGTTATCATTGGTGTATTAAATGGCATAACATATAGTACATCATGTTTCCAGTTCCTTTTTTACTAGATCTTAATGCAATTTGTAAAAGTAAGAATAAAAAATACTTTATTGACTGTTTAAACAGAGATCCTTTGCAGACTACTAAAAATATTAGGGAAAAATGGTTGAAAAATAGTTGCTTTGCAAATTAAGAATGCAGAGATCTGAATCAGACTGATTTGTTCTTTGAAAATGGATATGAGACAACTCAGGAGCACAATATTAATAGATTTGTATAAGTGCACATAAGGCCAATATATTCAATGCTGTAATTTTTTTATGGTTTCATAAATAGTGCTATCACCAACATTTCAAAGAACTCTGAAAAAAGCAGATCTCATATGTGGTGGCATAAATTTAGTGTATTTTATAGAACACTGTTACTCCAGATATAGCCTACGGGTTGTGACTTTTCATAAAACCTAATGAATGTCTAGATTTGTCAGCTGTTTCAACACAGATGCACTTTACTGATCTGATGGAAACATTTTGAGCCCAGATCCAAAATATCAATAGCTTTTAGTATCACAAATTAGCTTGGCTATTGGGTGAATTGGGATGTGGTTCTTGATAAAAACCAGCAAGTAATTTTGTATGTGTGTTTTATGATAACTGCCTCTCCCATGTGTGATGCTGAGGTTTTTTCTCTTTTTTTTCTTTTCTTTTATTTTGCAGAGTTTTAAGTTGAATGTAGATAGCCACTGTGCTTTAAAAGAAGCAGTGGTAGAGGAAGGACGCCAACTTCTTGAGCTTATTGTATCTCACAAATCAGGTAAATCCTTCTGAAATATTGCAAGTCTTTATGTCTCCAGACTATTAAAGAATGAAGAAGCATTGCTGTAAATTACTGCATATATTCACTTCCTTATGTATTATTAATATTTACATTATCAGATTGACCTTCAAGATTTATAAATGTTTCATATACTGCATACAATGCAGTGATACTTATAAAATGAAATACTGCCTGCAAATAGTGTGTTCATTTTATTTTGGTCTTGCTGTTCAACTGAGTTTCAATTGAAATCACATCACTGAAAACTTCACACTGACATATTCTTTGATGTAGGTGCTATGGAAATAACATTAAGATAATGAACTAGGATTTCAAATATATATATATGTATTTACATACTCTGCATGAGTAATTGCATTGGTAAAGCTTTATTTTACCACTCAAACTAATTCTTACATTGATTTAAATATATTTATGAGGACTAGATTAAAATTAAAAATATGTTTTTCCTTTGGTTAGGATTGTCTTTTTCTTCAGAGGCCTTAAATTGAGAGGAGGGAGAGAGATATGCTCATTTCCCTTTATCCCTACCACTGCCTATATTTTTAGATGTTGGTGTGACTTGTCTGCTAATAGGGTTTTAATCAGCATATACTGCTATGGAATGCCTTAATTTTGGCCTACTTAACATGCTTTTCATCCAGGTTAAAGTTATTCTTTGCTATCCTGTTTCCTCATCATGTTATATATGTGTGCCTCTATTGTTTTGCAGCATCAGACATATAGGTGCAGCTATAGGAAATTTCTGACTTCTATATTTAGTTCCAAATAGAGAAGCCATAGCTAAGAAGGGTAGTGCATGCCATCATAGATGTAGGAAACAGTAATGTGTAAAGTACAGGAAATATGTAAAGGAGTTGGAGGTAAGGAAAATGTTTTTGGAGGATTATGAAATGTTTAAGACAAAGACTGGATATTAGAGGGAGAGACCAGTGTTCCCTACTGCAGAGAAATGACAGTTTATGGGGAATTTTTCTGTTGAAATTGTCAGCTGAAACTCAATCAAAATTTAATGTGATGGCTAAAAGAAGTGTTTTTCTCTATAACATTATTTCGCAGGATGAACAATAGTAAATCTTGGATTTATTAATGAGAAAACACATTAAAAATCTTTTTGCATTCATTACTTTAAATATCCTTCTTATTATTTGAATGAAGGATAACATTTAAAGATGCTGTTGAGTTTACAGCTTTTATTTTTTCCCCTTCATTTTGGAGAAGGACTGAAGGACATGCTGCAGATGATTGCAAGTCAATGGAAGGAACTACAGAGGCAAATCAAACGGCAACACAGCTGGATTCTTAGGGCTCTGGATATCATCAAAGCAGAGATACTGGCTACTGATGTGTCTGCAGAGAATGAGGAAGGGACTGGGAGCCCTAAGGTAAGTGGCTTGAAGTTTGCCTTATTTCCTCTTATTTCCGTCTTCTTTTGAACTAGGCACCACTGAAGTTTTCTTTCCACCCTAAGGCTTTTCATTTCTACTGGGTAAACTTTTTTTTTATAAACAAAATGAAATGCCTTACTCTGAAACAATAAAAAATCTTATAACTTTCAAGTTTTCCAGCAAGACCCGTCTTATTGTGTACAGAGGGGCATGAGGGGGAACATAAAACATTTAGTAAACAAAACATAAAGCATCTTTAACATGAATAATCAGAATGCTTTTAAATTGTTTTGTTGCAACTATAAATCACTATAATCAGTGCAATCACTCAGCTCTGACATCCATTAGCCGCTTGGTTACAGCAAATTAACAAAGAAGAGAGAAAGTGATTCATTATCTCATTCCTGTTAATGACTATCAGATGCATTGCTTAATTAGGGGATGGCCATTGTAGTAGGAAGAAGGTCATATGCCTTTCCACAAATCTTTTCGCTCCAAGTTTAAGTCATCCATAATAGTGCTTGTGTTGAATACAACAAGTACTTTAAGAGTAAGTTATTGACACCTGCCATAAATTTTTGGATATTAATTATTAAAGAGGGCTATAGTAGTTACCAGTTGCCAAACTTAGTATTTGTAAGAGCATTTAAAATACAGACCATGCTTATTCAAATTGGTGCAAGCAGGGTAGGGATACTACACAGAATAGAAACTTCTGGTTTAGGGTCCATGACTTTTCATCACCATCAATTGTAAGCAGAGTTGTTTCTTAAGTGAAGAATATACAGGAGAACAATCCAATAATTAAATATCTTGGCATGCAAATGGCTGAAATGTTTAGAAAAATTCATGGTTTCTGTTTCTGGAAACAACAGAGATGGTTATGCTGAGTGGACTTTCTGGTTCCGATGCTAGACAATTCTTAGTATTGGCAGTCAGTGCTTCCAAGAGAGTATGTAGAGTGACTCTTGGCTATGATTATATGAAAAATTCTGGTGATTGCTTACTATAATTCTACATAGCAAGCATGGTCTTAGAGAAAGAGTCAAGGAGAAAAATTAAACAAAACTAAAGGGAAACACATATATGCGAGAGACAGAATTTGAACTGATATACCTCATCACTTGCATGATGGAAAGTGCTCCTGGGCCATATAGCTCCTCTGTTAGGGAGCAAGTGGTGGAGCAACGCTTGATTTCATAATGGGACCTGTTAAACGAAACAGACTAATTCAAAGCTAAGTTTTTAACCTGCCAGTAGTATGATTCCATATCTCTGAATATTTTGACTCATCCATGGCCAAACGTTTAACTGCTTAGTCAAAATTATAATGTAACAAGTATTCTAAAATCCAGGCAGAATTTGTGATGAAAATTTTGGAGTCCCTAGCTTGGAATGATTATATTCAAGTATTGAAAATGGGGAAATGTAGGCAGGGTTTATATTTCAGTAAATTTCTCATATACCTAGGTCATAGCTCCTTGCCCTGTGCTTTTTATTGTAGAGATAGGAAATGGAAGCAATGCTTTTTTTGTTTGATTTGGGATTTTTGTTTGTTTGTTTTTGTTTGTGCCTACCAGTAAATTTAAAAAATTAGACAAAAAATGAGATCAAACTAACAATATTTGCAGGTTATTTCAGTGATTGTTGTAAGTACGTGCAGTAGAGCAATCAGATAACATCTACTTCTTCACACTAAAAGATTAATGAAAAATAAAATACAGCTAATAATATGGCTGCCCATTTCAGTTTGCATTTGTTTCAAAAACCAAAAAGAACCTGAGAAGTGTAATAGAAAATTGAAAGATTATACCTAGAGGGTATTTTTATTTTTGCCTTTTTTGAGAAACTACAGGAACAGTGTTGGTGTTAGAAATCTGTAAAGAAATAGGGAAAGGAGGAATTTCAAAGACCCTAGGAAACTTTTCCCTTAGGACTTTTAAAAACACGTTTTCATAGCACTGTAGCATCTTTAATAAGTGCAGTGAAGAGTGAGAGGGGGAAAGGGATGTTCTGAACTCCAGAAATATATTGCCCACATTTGTAGTCAAGAATTCAGATTTTGCTTAGGAAATTTTGATTGTAATTAAGTTTTGTAGTGGCTTAGATTTAGGATGGATTTTAAACATTTCTGATACTTAAGCTCTTCTAATATATTGCATCCTCACTAAAATCTTAGGAAAACAGTGAGTTCTCTAAGTATTTGCTAAAACTATTATTCTATAAGTTTTATAAGTGAAGAATTTATGACTATATTCAGTCTAAATTGAAGGATATAAAGTTTTGCCTTCTTACTCCATTGACAAATGCCTTTAAAAATGACACATTCCAACAAGTACTGATCTAACTTTATGAGTTAGTATATATGAGACATACAATACACTTGACTGTCCTGAATCTTGAGATACTTAGCTAAAGTATGTGTTTTCTTTTGATGGAAATCTTAAGTAATATTCTGAAATACCTAGAAAATAGGAGGAATAATTTCATATATGTGTGTATTTTTAATTTTTTCACCTTCTGAAGGTGTCTGAGACCACTTGTTTTGTAAATGATCTCTTAAATTGGGTCACTTCTCCATCTCAAAAAGACTGCTGGAACGGTATTGCTTTAAATAAACAGTAAAGAGTGGTATTGAAAAACAACATGATTTACTTTCTTATCTGGTGGCTGTGAGTGTAAATACTTGAATATTACCCGGATCTGTTAAATTCATAGTTTGATGGAAAAGTTCATTGCTCTCTGTAACTGACATCCTTTAAAAGCATACAGATCTTAATATCATTTGCCCATTGTTCACATTCTCCTTCACTGAACACTGTATGGAATAACTCTTAAATATTCTTAGTGTCAGTTGCAAGTTTTGCTCCCAGCATGCATTTGTACAGTTTGCTCATTACTATAACTTTTGAGATCTGGATATTTTTGTTCTATAAGTAATTTTTGAATTGAGTTTTGTGGGTTGTTTTGGTAACAGTTCAGAATGTAAAATCAGAACTTAAAGGCTGGTAGGGCAAAAGAATAATGGCATACTCTGAAAATATATCTATATATATACACACACACACACACACACTCAGTTTGTACTTCTGGATGTTTATTTCCAGAATAATTGCTTTCTTACTGAAAAACATTTCTTATTTCCCATTCCACCTTCAGAAAACTAAGCATGTAACTGGTCAAGAGACTGGACTTAATACATGGAACACTGAAATTGGACTTAGTTGTTCTAGGTAAAAAACAGTCTTGGGAAGAATGTGGTAACTGTAAAATGGACTTGTCAGTGGGTTAATTATAGAAGCAGTAAGGATTTAGGAAGAGTGCTAGAGGAAAAGGTAAAAAATCACATTTAACAAAGTAAACTGAAAGTCACAAAAATAATAGGTGGCTCAGGAATAGAATTTGAAGTGGTTAAATAAACCTTTGTATAAAGGGAAAAAGAAAACCAGTGTAATTTCCTCTTGATATGTAATTAAGCATCACACACTTCCAGGATCATTTCCCACTCAGTTGCATATAATTTTACAGCTTTTACAATCATTCTAAACAAACAGTCTTCAGTACACAGAAAGGTGTTTTTCATTTAAAAACTCAAAACTTGGTGAAGCTGTTTAGTATGGATCACTATTTGGGATTCTGGGAATGCTGCTTTACAGACAGTTTTATAGTGACATTGGGCTCAGACTTAGTGGGTGGACTAAACACCACAGCTCAGAACAATTATATCGTGCTCAGTCTTGTCATGCGAAGATGAATTTGTGAAATGGGCAACAAGGCAGAGCAAAGTTTAGAGAATGGTAACAGTCTTTTCTTTTTTACTTCAGACTTACACCTTGCCCTGGCCATCCAGTCAGGTTGCTATGACTACCACATTTAGAATAATACTTTGATGTAAAAGGAATATACAAATGAAGTGTTTTGGCATCTCTGTGATTAGTGCAGACAAATATCATAATTGTGAATAGATAATTTTCTTTTCCTCAGTGGCTTTTATCAACTCTGTATTTCATGAGTGTGGTGCATAGACTGTAATATTAAAAGCAATATACCAGTATTTTTTCTGATGTCTTTCATTGTTTTAAAACACGGAAAGTATATTACTGAGACAAATTTAAATATTATCAACAGATATCCGAGACCATGATTTCAGAATCTAGTATTTTTACTTACATAGCCACTTTGAATACTGTGCTTCTGATGTCCAATACATGCAATTAGACTATAGAAGGTATTATTGTAGTGGACAGTGCTTTGAAGTTGTCAAATGACATATGTAACTGGCCTTCATTCTGTTCTCCTTCACTTGCTTCTAGTGGAAGGGCAGGAATAACATATGCTAGAAGGATCATTTTACTTAGCCTGCTGGAGTTACTTAAATCACAGCAGAATTTTAGAACTTTACATCTCAAACTGAATTTGGTTGTTTAACTTAGTCTCTCTTTCTCTATTTTTCCATATGCAAAAACTCAGGATCAGACTTGTGGAATAAATCCTGTGGCTCATGCTCATAATACTATGGAATAAAATGTCAAATAAATAGACATTACTTATTCAGTAACAATTTGAAAAAATAATGAAGTGGAAATAAGACTTTCATCTCTGTTGTAGAGACATATGGAAAAGGCTTTTCATCTGGTGATACACATGCTATTCTGGTCTATCCTTGTCTCATGGCTTAATCAAGTCCTTTTTTTTTGGAAAAGAAATATGCAAGAAAAGTTGGTATTTGTGCTTTAGAAGAAGTAATTTTTTCCTCTAATGTGTCCATAATGAGCCACCTTCCCATCCAAATATGAAAGAGTTTTATCTCATGAGTGCAACACCTCATAGATGAGACATTAAACTGAAGTTCTAACCACCTTTACCCAGGCTTACTTCCAGTATTAGTAATTACCATCTGCCACCTTAATTCTTTGTAGTTTCAGTTGAATGTGTTAGTCTCTCCTGTTCAGAACAACTGGATAGTCTTAGGCACAGTTCAATATTTGTTATCTTTCACGGGTGAAAACAATACTTTATAATATCCTGCAACACATTTCTGTGCAGAAAAGTATTACAGCAAGTCCACAGTTCACCATTCACTACTTCAAAGATGGTAATAAGGAAGTGCTTTCCTGTAATTAGAACGGAAGGCTCTGATATGTTGCCATTGAGGCGTAGTCTTATATTGTTGAATATTTTAAATACTATCTGTACATATACTATTATTGTGCCTGACAGCTGAATAGTTTAAAAGCATTCATGTGACATTTCAGTTCCGAGTCTTTGGAAACTTTGGGAGTCTAGGCTAAAGATAATTTCATATCAGTCTTAAAAATGATGCTGTTAATTCTGCCATACTAGAGAAAATTAATTGCAGTTATTATTTTGCTTGGCTTTAGGTATTTCAGTATATGAAATTATAGTAGTCCTGACCTTTCAGCTTCTATGATGGGGATTTGAACCATGTATGAGTTGGCCAATGAGACAAAAAGGGTAGTGGCATTTACAAATTCCTTCTGTAAATCAATAGACATAATTTTGGTTTTGCAAGGAATAAGCCTGTCTTTTAGTGCTTTTACTGGAGCATGTGAAACATGAATGAGTTCTTTTGATATTAATTGTTATCCAAATATAGAATTTAAAACATTCATTGAGAATTTCTGAGCTAATCGAAACAAGCTATGTTGATGTAACAATGAAAAGAGCGTAAAAAGGAAGCAAGAGGAAGGAAAGTTTGTGTCTTTTAGCACAGTTAGACACTTCAAGTTCCTCTGTTTTCTAGTTTTTAATACCTTGATTTATAAGTGATGTAATTTTAATGTTACAGATATCATCTAGACTGTGCACAGACCTAGCTATCATTGTAAACAAAAGTATGTCCAGGAAGGATTTGAGAAATGATACATAATTCTACTCACCACTTTGGAGTGGAGGAATAAAAGGAAAGAGAAAGATGGTTTAAAATAAGTTTAGAAGCAGAAACTAGCATTGCTAAAAGGAGAGTCTAAATATGGATTATTGAATGGGACTTATTTTTAATGAGTCTGTAGAGGAAACAAGAAGGATATAAAAGATGTGACCGTGGCAACTGAGCAGAAAAGCTTTGTTGACTGTAGTACTCTGAGAATTAGCTGAAATATCTTGTATGATAATTTTAATATAGGTAGAAAGAAAACAGAGTTTTAGAACTGTTTAGTACCTTTCTGGTACAGGGGTTTTTATTGGCAAAACCAGTGCCTTGACAAGAATGTGTGACTCATCGTATTTTGAAGCATAATTTCCTTCAACTAAGCAGAAGCTTTGAAAAACCCACACAAAGCCAAAGTAATCATGTAATCTGTCATGTACAGAATGCTTCCTTTAAGCTTCTAAATGTATATAATCTTAAGCTGATGTTTCATACAGGATAATATTCATAAAACTGCCAAGATTCTTCTGTATATTTCATATCTATCCTTGAGTAAAGGCCTTATGTAGCTGAACAAGTTCTTGCTTTTTTAAAATACTTTAACTGAGCTAGTAATTTTTGGGTGATTTTATGTTTCCAAGCTGATGAAATATGAATTTTTTTTTATTAGACCACAGCCTTTTTACCAAACACAGGCATAAGCAAACTGAACCTTGGTCAGCTCTTTTACAGGCCCTTACTCCTCAACGCACCCTGAGAGAAGCAGGGGTCGGAACTATTGTTCCTTTTCCAGAGGGACAATGTTGCATTTCATATGGCTGTTCATAAGGATTTACACAGCTGAAATCTTCTAGGAAAGGCTGTAAATCAAATTATGTCATAGGTAGCCTCCTCTTTTGCCTCTGTGAGCCCATTGTGGATTGTGGTGGTGGTTGGCTGCTTCATAGGAAAGAGGATGCAAGTTCTCCTCAAATACCTTCCTCCCAACTGGCTGGAAATTCACAGTCTGTGTTACTGAGGCCACTTGGGGTGAATCTAACTCAATGTTTTTAGGGTAAATGTTGCAATAATAACTAAATTTTTGTTGCATGATAATGCCTGGCTAAGGCGCAGGATTATGCAGGCAGGCGTGTAAATGTAACTCTAGACCACTAGTTTTGGAAGTAATTTTCAGTTGATAGAAGATTTTTAAGGTTTTAAGAACTATGGGAGTTCTATTTTGAAAGTTTCTTTTGTTCAAATAGTCATAGTTTTTTTCTCCAGAATGATTGAATCAAAAGCATCAAAAGTGCACAAAAAAAAAAAAAAAAGGCTGTTTAGATGTGTTTTCAGGTTCCACATGGTAGAGTCACTGTTTTTTATTGGAAGCTGTTTCTCTTGAGTTCTT
This sequence comes from Donacobius atricapilla, assembly GCA_013397315.1. Taxonomy (NCBI): domain Eukaryota; kingdom Metazoa; phylum Chordata; class Aves; order Passeriformes; family Mimidae; genus Donacobius; species Donacobius atricapilla. Next base: position 211,722 of record WBMY01018168.1, on the reverse strand, counting down.
AATTGTATGCTTTTTAGTGGGCAGGAGGAATGATTTTGTGTTTAATTCAGAACCTTCAGAAAAAAAGGAATAAATCTAAGCAGTCACTCTTTGGACTGCAAGACAAGACAAATGAGTAATAGCTCCATCCTATTCCACATCTTTCAGGTTACATGAGCCCTGGTAAAACTGCTCTATATCACAAGTTAACTAAATATTTTTCTAGTTTTTCAAGTAATGATGTCTCTAAAGTCTTGGTCAAGCGAATCTGGGTCCCATTTTAGTTCAGGGAGATTGTTTTCTCATATATCCATCATTCTCCTTCAAATTCTATATGACAGTATTGTTTCATAGCATCTAAAATAATTTTAATAATTATTTTTAACAAGCCAAATTTCTAAAAAGTAGCAAAGATCCTATTTTTTTAAATTGAATCTGATAGTAACCTTATCCATGGTTTATTCAGCTCACTGACAAGTTTAAAATTGAGAGAACTACACTTTAAAAATTATAACTTTTTGAAGCTAAATTGTATCTACTATTAAGCACAATATTCAATCTTGTTATGAAACAGAGTTGCTTTTTTAACCAGCATTTTATAAAATTTACTGCAAAAATATCAAAAGTCATAATTGAATTGAAGACATGAACAAGGACTCTGAGATATCTATGGTAATTTTAATAATATGCTTTTACAATTTTTACACCTTGGTGATTCTAAATATTTTATATTGATTACTTTTGGCAACTATTTACTTTTTAATATCCATCTCTGTTAGTAGAAGCAGTTATGCTTACATAGTTAGCAAATTACGACTTTTTACTTCAGGAATGAGAAGGGCTACTTTCTACTAAAACATAGATCAAGTTCAGTTTGAAGGATATTTTAAATCTAAATCTCTCCTCTGAGAACAAGTGCAGACTGAGAACTTGATGAGAACAGATATTTAAACTAACATATGCCCAAGGGGCTGATTTTATCATAATGCTATTTGAATTTGGACATTATTACCTGGAATTCTGAGAGTATGTTAGGCTGTTGTTACTTCCCCTGTGTAAGTGGATGAGCTTGGACAACTTTTATTTAGACAAAAATCCCATTTGGGTTTGGCCTGTATTTGAAAATATAAAAACACAAGGGTGTTGAGTGTGTACTCATATGAACGCATTTACCTTAAGTGACATAAACAAAGTATTAACCACTTAAGGGCCTTGATTTCCTATTTTGCCAGTATATGTCCATTCTGCTCTCTTTACACAATCATATTGTTGCATTTTTATTCTTTTATTTTTAATAGAATGTATTTTCAGAAGTGAATATTGGTGGAAGGTTTCCCATATTCATATCTGCCTATTGTTTCATATGCTTCTCAGATTTCTAGAAAAATCCAGATTCAATAACAACTTCTAGTAACATGTGCCCACAAATACACAGATTTATTTTATTGAAAAGACAACATATCCCAGTCTAAAGCTGAAATTTCTAGATTAGCCTGTCACAGCTATTACTTTTCTACTTCTCTATAAGAGCTCAGAATCCCATGAGCTCATTTGAGGTTTTAGACCACAGCAGAAAGAGAGTGTTTTTAAGATTTGTTTTTGAGTTTGAGTTCAGAAGGTGATGGAACACACTAAAAAAAAATTAATAAAAAAGCCAGTGAAAAGAAGGAATCCTAGCTGACTAAAAATGCCTCGGTAAAACAAACTTGTGATTGAATTTAAAGACAGTGATCACTAACGAAGCAAGTAAGTTGAAATTCAGATCTTTTCAGTTCAGTTTTCTTTTTCATATCTTATTCCTGTTCCCTCTTCCTTCATGCCATCTGTTGCTCTTCAAAACACTTCAGGATTTCAGCAGGATCACAAGTGCAATTTAGTACAGGAGTGTGTGGGGAGACTCTCTCCCCGAGTTCACTGCTGCGTCAGCCCCCGATGGCAGTGCAGGGGGATGGAAAGTCTGCTGCTCCACAGGCTTCGTATCTGACTTCTGACAAACGTGGTGCTGGTCAGATCGAATGGTAAAGCTTGAATGCGTCTTCTACCCTTGTGTTGTTTACCAGTCACCACAATGATAAATATCCTGGTTTGATCAGATGATGTGGCGTAAGATCTAGGAGCTGGACTTACAGGATTATCATCTTCTATCTCCACTAGTCTATATATTTTCTAGCTCTGGTAATAGCAATGCAGTATCAACTCATGCCTTTCAACCTAACTACATCTGGTAACACAGGATTTAGTGGAGATTGCCTTCTCTACTGAGATGCTTTGTTCTTTTCTTTTCTTTTTGTGCCAGACTGTTCCACCATGTTTTGCTTTTGAGAAAACATCATGTTTGAAAATCTAATTTTTCCCTTTTGATATAGCGTTGTAGAAATCTTGTACTTTAAATAGGACACCTCAATAGGGATGCTGTTGTCAATTGCCATCTCTAAAGATTGTTGCTTCTGTTAATAGCATTCTAACGTTGTCATTTTATTAAACTTATATTACTAGTCTGAAAACAAAAATTACTGCTTTACTCCATTAAAGAGTGACTGGCATGGCACTCCTCTGATCTTTAAAAAGAAATTTTACTTTCATTGTATTTGTGCATTAAATTAATGCTCCTATTTAGAGAATAAACAAACTTCTTATAAATATTACTGTGCTTAATTATCAATTAGGTATTTGAGTTTTTGCTGTTATGGTTGATGTCCAAGAGTGATTAAATGTGTAATAGAGAACAAAAGAAACACTGATAGGAACAAAGATACTGTGAGATAAAGGTAAATTTTATCTTCTTCATGCTTTTATTCTTTAAAAATTGTTTTAATTACTTCTATATTCAGCATGATTTGGCGGCATTTCCCTTTATTTTTTTCCAATTCACTTCTTATTTTAGTCTTTCAGAGCATCTTCGAGCAATGATTTAACTTGTAGCATCTTTCAGTTCTAGTCTCAGCTGTGTACTTTAAGCATCTATTCTTCACTAGGGTGATCACAAAAGAGAAATCAGGTAAAACAATGTTTGAAGGAAAGATCTACTTGGACATCCTGCATTTTCAAACTGACTTATTTTTAAATGTCTTGTGTCATAGTATACTTGACTACGCTTAAACTTTAAATGCAATGTGATGTTACAGATTTTGCTAATTTTTAAAGCCAATCTATTAGAAGGCAACAGAATATGGTTCTGATCTGACTTCCTTATGTGTATCTACACTGTGAGAAAAAAGAAATGAAATTTTTCAGTAGAGCATTTGGTGAAATAAAGACTAACACTAAAAGCCTGTAAGATGCTTATGTCAAAAGCATATGTACATTTTTATGTCAGGTCTAGTGACATTTGGGTAATACCTTTCTTTGGTTGTTTTTAGTATTTTGCCTGGATTTTTAATTAAGCCTTTTTAAAAATATCTCAGATGCTTTAAGATGCTCATTTATTGATAATTATACTTACCCAAAGCAGTGTAACTAATGTGGGAGATACAATGGAGACTGCATCACATTTAGCAATTTAAACTTGTTCCTTAAACACCTGGAAGTAATGGAAACAAAAATATGTGTGGTAGTAGTGTACTTTGCTGTATCCCATGGGCAGCTGTAAATGTTAATTACAGTTAACCTAAGATGGCTTTAAATACAAAATGGGTTTTCTGACCAGAAGACAGGTGGTATGCCATATCCTTTTATAATCGCTTCATAGCATGCTTTATGAACCATCATCACGCCAGAGAGAAAGAATAGCTCATCTGGGCATGTACTTCATTTCGTCATCCTATTTCTCCTCTTTGCAGTCATTTTATAGAAAGGAGATGGGCATTTAGCACAGAGTGCCTTAATCCTTTAGTTTATGAGCCTTAAGAAAATCACAAGTATAGTTGATGCTGACAGTGTACATCATCCTTCATGAAATGAAGAATAATGTTGGGAAAAGGAAACAAAAATGCAAAGGAAAAAGTTCAGACCTGATTAAAAGCTCAGCACCAAGTGTTCTGAAATTCTTCAACTTAAAGCTATGATGCACAACAGAAGTTCAGAATGGTGCATTTATAATTGTTTACATTCAAGAATCATCAGTTCAGTTTGGAGGGAAGGGACAAGAAGAAGGTGACAGGGGTCAGGTCAGCTTCTCTTTTCTGTCCTCGCTGTTGATGTGGCAAATTTTCCTGGAGACTACAAGGTACTTTTTTTACTTTGTACAGGATGCCCTTCCTATCTTAGATTTCAGGTGCAAGCAGTTAGGGCATTTCATAACAAGTACTACTAGAACTGCAAAGTATAAAGATAGATGCAAAAAATAAGGCAAAATTATCTTTTAAATATTCTGTGTGTAGTAAGATGAAACAGCCCTGAAACAAGGAACAGATGTATGTGCTCAGTTTTTTTCTAAATATGACAATTAATGGGTTTATTTGCAAATCTGTGGATTTTTGATATTAGTCTATAACAATAAGGTTTAAAAGTTCATACTTTTCTAATGTAATAAAATGTTTTTAGACATTGAATAGGAAATGTACTAAGGAAATAAATAGAATAAATTTAAGTTCATCTTTTTGCTAGTTCATATATATGGGCATTGATTCTTACTCTCCAGTATAGGTACTTTATGAATCATCCATATTTATCTCAGTAGACTTATTCCTGACATGTATTGCCACAAAGGCTTTTGTTTGTAAAGTAGCAGCTAATTAAAATAAATCTAAAATTAAACATGAAAAATGTTGATTTCCAATTCAGTGAATCCTAGCAATATTATAATAAGTTTGGTTTTAATTCCCAAAAAACATATTAAAATTAACTTTTCTCCCATTTACGTAATGCATATAACTAAACCTCCTTCCTACTGTGAGACAGTTTCATTTATTGTTATTTGTAAACAGCTTAGTAAAGATGCATAGTGGATTGGTCTAGAAACTCCTTGAACAGTTTCTTTTGAAATAACACTACATACGTTAAGCTCAATTACACATCCAAACAGCCACAACACACTTTTGGTAATTTATTCATTGATTTAACATAGTACCCAGAAGAGTCATGCCTGCTGTCAATTTTGTAATATATTATGTTTTAAATATACTCATGCTCACCCATGCACGCCATTAAGGTGTGCATAAACCTGTGTTTTTCTCTCTTGACAGCTATAAATGTTTGTTATTATTACACAAAACATATGTTCGTGTTGTTTTTGTCTAAATTATTCTATCTGGGGCTATAAAGTTTTAATGTTATTAGTTGCCCTTAGAATTTTAATGTTTCACTGCTGTAACCTTCTTAGGATTTCTCTGCAATTAAATAGAAACTATTTCACTACAGCCTGGAAGAACAATATATTTTATACAAATAAAAAAATCCTTCTTCCATTTTCTTCCATTGTAGTAAACTGTCTAGCTGACAAGGCTCTATACACTGCAGTCCTACCTGTAGTATTTTCCAGAGCTGAAGAGAATATTATACTTTCCTGTGGTATTCTCATTAATAAAAGAACCTAGCTTAAGTAATTTAAGATAGAAGGCAAGTCATAAGCAGTTTGCTTTGAAAGCCCTCTCTCCCTGTTGTTCTCTGTTGTTCCCTTATTCAGAATATACAGAAGAACCTCAATCAATGTAATACCTATACTATGAAAAAAGCTGAGGCATTAGGAGATGGAGTATTAATGTGAAAAAATAATTTGGGGAAATTTCTCCTCTGTTTTCCTCTCAATAGCAGCGGTGTTGGCAATAAGAAAATGGTTCCCCCCGCTTCTCAGTTTTAGAGGCCTTTTTTTCTAGGGGAAGAGAGCAGATGGGAATTCATCCAGGACATTAAAAGATATTTACTGCTTTTAAATGAGCAAAGGCCTTACTTAGGCTATTCTTCTCTGCATACTGGATTAAGGTATTATATGGACTTATTTTCTTGTGTTTTGGGCCAAAATAGAGGAAGTAATGTACAATTGTGCCATGCAGTCTTGAAACATTTTTTTATCTTATCTCTAAGAATAGCACATTGGTATTTCTATTAGTTTCTTAAGGCTTTATTCCACAATCTGATCATAAGACTATTCATTTGAAGATGTACAAGAGTGGTCAGAACATTCAAAATAAACCAATAAGAAGACTCTCACACTCTTAAATTGATTAGCCAAGATTTGTTTTAGGAAAAGAACTAAGATATTTTAAGTGAATTTATGCAAAATGCTTGGATTATTTCAGCCTTCAAATTCTCAGCCTTGAGAATTTGAATTGGAAGGTGTTTCGTGAATCTCACATTAAAAACTGAGGAAGAAGACATGATTAATGGCATTTAGTAACTAATAATGCTTAGTATTTTTGAAGTGCAGGGTATGTAAATATCATAATGCCTTTTGAGAAAATGTAATTTTCACCTTCTTTTTTAGAGAAAGGAACTGAGGCAGAGAGAGGGAAGAGCCTTCCCCACAGCTACAGTGTGAGTTGTTAGGCCAGCTGGAGTTAGAATTCAGCAATTTCATCTTCCAGGCTTGTGTTGAGCTCCTTGAACCAGTAATTCACACTTCTACAGTAACATTCTTTAACATTTAATGCTTCCAGGCCTCTGCCAAAAAAGATTTCTTTCTTTATGACATTTAATTCTGTCTCCCCAAATTTAATTTGTCTTGCTTGTTTTCCTTGCTCTTCTTTATTTATTCTTCCATTCATTTTTTTCTTTTGTCTTCCAGAATGCTCCGGAATATTTCTGTCTTTATTCTTTATTTATTCTTCTTTTTCCTTCTTTTTTTCACATGTCATTAAAGAATTGTATCTTTTCATCCCCAACAATATTTCTTGTTTTTGCTCCTCATTATCCCTCAGTATCTCAAACCTGCCTTCAGAACAGCTCTGTTTTACAGGGCCACAGTTGCATCTCACAAACATTATTTCATAGCACCCTAATTTTCAAGATTTCAATTATATCTGAAGTTTTACCAATTATATGGTGAACTTCTGCATTGGAAAGAATAAGACCACAGCCTTCTATACCCAGAACTGAAAAGACTACAATAGAACAAAATGTGCCATTTGATGAAGAATAGGGATAATGCAGGGAAAGCAGTGTGTCAAGGTACTTGGTTAAACAATAATCACTTACAGAGCACTCATTACTGCTAAATAATTGCCTGTGTTGGGAGAAAGGTTTCTATGTGAAGAGAGGTTCAAGAAGGTCAGTTATCTAGTGGTAATGACCGTAGCGGTCATTAAAGGGTATTAATGTTATTAAGAACAGAACTTTAACTTTTTATTGAAGTTTTTATTTAAATTATATTAACTTTGATTCAACTTTTAATTGAGGTGCAACCATCCAAATTCTATAGTCAGGAACCAAGAAGTAATGAACATAAAATTACATATTCTTCTGATAGGCTGATGGGTCTTTAATATATTAAAATTTCAGGAGTCTCTACAGAGCAGTTATTAGTATAAAACTATTCAGAGGTATTCCATTAGAGTTAGGGCTGGGTGACTGATTCAGGAAAAAATCCCATCTTGACCCATAGCAAATGTAGACAGGATATTTTCTGAATCAAAAAGAACTTCTTTTCATAAATATAGCTGCATACAATCTCAAAACACTTGCTAAGTTAAAGCAGTCCTCTGATGCCTAAAATGATGTGGCTTATAAACCTGATGCATGGTGGCAGCAGCCCTGATTTCATTCTGAGTTGAGTTTATAGTTCCATACTAAGTTCAGTGCTTGTTGTACAGAGAATATCATGCTGGAAGTATGTAGGGACAGAGCTACTGTTGTCCTTCCGGACACTACAAGAACCAGAGTCAGGGTTTGGCAGAGGCTCCCAGGAACCTGAAACATGAGCAACTACATGGAAGGACTGAGCTAGTACTGAGTAGCCCTCCTGGCCCAACTTTTGTTGTCTTTTTCTCTAGGACATTTCAGGAATAGGCTACTGAGTAAGTCTAAAGGATTGAAGCACCAGAGAAGAGATGTGAGACTAGAAAATTAACTCTTAGGAATCCAGAGAAGTATCACTTGTCATACCACCTTCTAATCTTGCAACAGAATTTTTTTTGTCCTTGCCTTTCAAACCTCAGGATACAATAACATGCTGTAAAATAAAAAATCAAACCCACCATGGTACCAGAACAAAATACTAAACAGGGTTTCATTCACCTGGAGGGCCAATGAACAAAACCGTGGCTGATGTATGGTAGGAGTTAATCACATTGCCAAGTGCATGTCTGCTCAGGTGCTAAGAGACTTGGGTGAGAAAGGAACAGCATAGCGGGTTGCAAGCTGAACAGAATCTCCAAGCTGTCATGGCAACTTTTCAAGGTACAGCTTCAGAGCCAAAAGCTATACTGTATTTATGAAAACCCATGACATTGAGAGATCTAGCAATCTTAAAAAGTCGCAAGGAGGAAAGAATCTCAGGAGTAAGGCATTTGTAATAAGGGAGCATATGTTATCCAAAAGATTTTTTGCCGCTTTTATGTAAATGCATCAAATAAAGCAAATGGTGTCAAACAGTAGTTATTTGTTGCATTATTACCTGAAAGGTTTTTTGCAGTGAGGAAAAGTGCCAACTGACCTTACTAGAGGAAAGAAGTTCTGGATTTTGGAAATGTTCTGCGTGTTTCCAAAACTGCCACGACAATATCTAACTTTCAGTTCCACTGTTTATATATTCCTGTAGTTTCAACATGTAGAGTTATGTACCATTCTATGAAAGCACCTTCTGCTTCTAAAATCCTTTGAACATTTTTTTAATTATAATTACAGACTTCAGGAATACTTTGTATTAGATTGGTCTACTGCCATTTTCTTGCAGAGAAATTTACCATAAGAACTGATTATGGCTGTTTTCCTCTTTTTAAAAAAAGGAAAGGGCTTTACATTTTTGGTAGGAAGCCAGGCTTGTGTCATTTAGACATGTAACATCATTATGAAAACATCATTCATCATAACACAATAGAGCAATGTGATCTACTGAGCTGCTGACTCCTCTTGAAAAATTGTAAAATGGTGTGTGCACATTTCCATGCAAAAAACTACTTCAGTATTATAGAGCATTTTCCTGGTGGAGTAGTCTAATGTATTACTCTTGTAATTGGGAGGAGATAGGTTCTAAAAAGTATTGCACAACTCTTTGTGGTTCTAATTCATAGGTACATGACATTTTCAAAAAAATCATAGAAGAAAATATTAATAGACATTCCATAAAGTAATTTAGTCCTCTGCCCTGCCCAATGCACAAAAGGTCAAAAAGCCCCCAAACAATTTCCGCTGTTTGTCTATTTTCTTGCAATAAACCAGTGGTGAGTATTCTGTGACATCCAAAACAATTTCTTCCAGTACTTAGCAAACTTGAAAGCTTTTTCTTACTCTCTTGACTAAATTTACCTTACAGCATTTTATACACAGTTGTTCTTGTTCTATCCCCAGACGATAGAGAGAATCATTACTTTATTGTGTGTGGCAAGCTCTGATGTATTTGAAGATCACCATCAATTTGCTATTCTATTTCACATTGTATGGGCTTGTTCTGTCAAACTGTAATCAGAATATAAAACTGATTAAAAATTAAACTCCAGATAAATAACTTCATAGTAAACACACACATAAAAAAAAGTGGTATCCTCTATGGTCTAGGGTGTTTTAATACTCTGCTGTTCAAAACTCCTATTTTCTTTAGTGGACAAGGCTTTCTGGCCAACCTTTTTATAAGGGCAAAGTTTCTTTTCCTTTTGTGACTATGTGGAAATATTTCTTGATTGTACAAGGAATGCATTTAACTTGCTAGTAAACACCTGTTTACTCAAGGAGCTGTACGCTTTCTATCCTACTCCTTTTGTTGGTGCTTTAAATTCTCCTCAGTGTGTAATGTACCTTCTTCTGGTCCTTACATCCCATAGTTTCAACATGTATGCTTTAAAACTTCAGGCTAAGTCAGTTGGTTTTAGTTTTTAACTATGTCTTGACTAACCCCAATATCAGTAACAGTTAATGTCTTTGGGATGTTTCATCCACAAGGTTCTCCTTTGAAGGAGACCTTAATAGAAGACAAATAGTTGAGTAGTTGGAGAGGTGGAGCACTGGTCAGATAAAAGCAAAAATACTTTTTAATACTCATCACTGACGTATTAGCACATGCATTTATCTATGTTATGATCTTATTAAAGGTAAAGATTAACATAAGTAGAGTTAAGGAAGTTTTTAAAGGCTGCCAGAATTGTGATGTCTGTAGAAAGACACCATGATTAATGATAACAAAAGTTGTTGGTGGTAGGAGTTTGGAGAAACTGGGGAAAGCAACAATAGAAGGTGTAGACACTCCATGTGTGCATCGTGGCAGCTAAAAATTAGGGGTCGAACTTATGTTTGTCTGAATATTTGCAGTCCTTTCTCATTTGTCTGTTGGAGCTGTGTAGTCTGGAGTAAAGAATTTGTGGAGAAGGAAAATGTCTGAAGCAGGCTGAATCTGATCAAAAATTGAAAATGCAATGATAAAAAAATAAGGAATTGAAGCAATATAAAGCAAAATAATGGGTCAAAAAATAAGGTTGCTATCTTTTCTTGTTTAATGATGAGCCTGTCTAAGGAAGGAAGGGGGCTCTAAGCTTGCTGGAATCAGAGCTGCTCTGCATTACCTGTCATGAATAGGTATTCTTGTTTTTCAGAGGTGGTAAAACAATGGGGAACATGCATGACACCACCAAATGGTGGAGTTATGAATGATACTGAAGATGTAACTGGAGAAGTTACAGTTATGGAAACACAGCAGAGGTGAACAGGCTAGGCAGACCTAAAACTTATTTCCCTGGTGCAAACTAATGCTGTGATCAGAGCTCTCCTGGAAAAGCTAAGCTGCTCTCAGAAACTCTTCCCAGAGGAGTGGTAGAGATAGGGTATGAGCAGTCTGGAATGAGTAATAATGCCCATCCTGTGGTAGTGTCAGGGCATGCGGTGCATTTCATGTTTCTCTGGGTTTAAAGTGTGCAATGCAAATAAAATAAGGCAATTTTTCATGCTGTCTAGTTTATTTTGAGAATTTTGTGAAAAATCAGCTTGAGAAGAGTTCCTTCCTTATAAAAGCACTAACAATATTATCCCCAAAAGACTGGGGAAAAAAAATCCCTTTAAATATAATTGATTGTATGAATAAATGAGTCATCTTTTGAGAACTCTCATGAATTTCACTGTAAGGCTCATGTGGGCTGTGTGAGCAATATTGTCAGAAAGTCAAATGACCACATGCACTGATTTTTAATTGTAACAGCTTAGTGTCACATGATACCTGGTTCCAATTTGTGACTTTGATTTGTGGGGATTGTGAACTAATCTTACCATCACATGTTACATTTGTAAACCAAAGTCTTAAATTGTGCTGATCAGACATATGTAGAAAATCACAGCTGCACTGCAGACTTGCACCTGTGCCTGGATTTCATCTTTTCTAGTCCGTATTCAGGGAACATGTATAGGCTATGGGAAAATTTATGGTGTGGGAAACCTGTATTAGTAGTATGTGTACCAGAAACAAGTGAATAGGAAGTAAGATGTGGTTCTGTTTTATAGTTAGGGAATCAGAGACAAAGAGATGGCAGCACGATTAAGAAGTTTACATAGCAGGTCAGAAACAAAGCAAAATCATATACATATGTCCTGACTCTGTTGCTCTCTATGACTCTGCAAGTCCAGTCTGCTTCAGTTTCTAGCCCAGCGGTTGCTACCTACGCATGGTAGATCATAATGCAATTTATCTTCAATTAGCAGAGTGCTGGAAGAGCTCCCACACGGAGTGGTCAGCAGTGATACTATTTCTTTTGCATCTAAAAGTAAAAAGATACAGTTTACACAGTGAGCACATAGGGAAATCTTACTAAATCTAACATGAAGTTATTGTGCAAAAGTTAAAGAGCATTAAATTCCCATATGGACGTTATGAAGTCACTGTGGCTTGCTCTAACTCCTTTGAGAAGGATTAAGCTGCAGGAAATTAAGGCCACTTTAGTACTGAATGAATGTCCACGAGTGTTAGTGCACTTTAACTCACTCACATTTCTTTTGAAGCATTAGTTAGTTAATCTCCCAAATCTTATCCCCTATTCTAGTAAGGGCACAGGGAGCTTCCAGAGATGTTGATTCCCAAAGCAATGGCAAGTTAATTTTTTTTTTGCATCTCTCCTAATATGACATTTTCTGAAGGGACATAGTCTTAAATATTTCAATTTTGGTATTTAAATGCACAATTTCTAAATGTGCAGTTTCATTATTTTGCTTAGTTAAACTTCAAAAGCTCCATCTCAAATAGACTATGTATATTGACATCATAATAGTGTCAGAATAGAACTGGTACATTTTGTTAAGAATTGACAGCAATCATTTTTAAAGAGGGGAAATGTCACATAAAAATAAACAGGGTTAGATATACATTTTCCACAAAACACTATGATTTCAGATAAGTATAAAGAGACTTTTCAATAGAATCTACATCAGGCAAACCTGTATTTAGAATAGAAAAATGATATTGCAAATAAAGAATGAATACTGGTAGGTAATATTGTTATTACCCATAATAAAAAGGTGTTTGGAAGTTGGCTGTTGAAAAGTAGCCAAATGGACATTAATTTAAATGGAGGCACTTTAAGAATGAAAAAACTACAAATTGTTCTGAGTTCATTTATCTGTGATTGTTTTCTTAAACGTTCATCTTGAGTGCAGCTATTTGAATAGGAAGCTGTCTGGCAATAAAAAGGGAACTTTGAAAATTCTGGTTTTTTTCCCCAGCTGCCTCACCTAATATTGTGTAATTGATAAAAGCAACCCTCAGATAAAACTGCCTGAAAAGATATGCTTGTTTTCTCCCGTCCTACACCAAGATACATCCAGAACTCTACTTTGCAAAGCTATTTATGTTGTTAAGCAGATATTAATTTATCCCCTTGTATACTTTGTTGCTCAGATTGTGGACCATGCAGAAACCCTCCCCCAAAAATGAACAGAAGAAAGCCCCAAAACAAAACCAAGATAAAGTCTGAAAGGGGAAAAGATAACGCTTTATTCATCATGCATGCAGAGCTGTCTGTTCATTAAAGTATACCTATAATTAAAAACTTAATTAAGTTTTTGTTTTTTTATATTCTCGTTATCATAAAAGAGAAGAGAAGTCTGGAGGGATCTTAATGTCTCACAACTATTGCAAGTTGGAAAACATCCCACCTTTTTTCTCTCCATGAAATACTCTCACTGAAAAAAATAGATGCATCGTTTTTCAAGATGAAAACTGAAATGTTGTAGGTCACAATTGCACAAAAAAAATGGTTATAAACATTGTTGTAAAGTAATCTTTACAAAGCAACAAAATATATTGTTAAACAATACAAACAACTGTCAGGAAAATGAATACACAGCATGACATCTTGCTTTACAGGTTGGTCCTCCATATACTTTTGTGTCCTAACTGATTTTTTCTAGTCCTAACATTGCTTTGTGCAAAGGAATAAATCAATTACTGCTGGTGACCATAGTCTGACATATGGAAAAAATTAATCTTTTCACCTCTAGGATTTAATCTCAATGATGAATGTAATATATTTGAGACTCTGTATGTTGTCCAAAATATGTTGTTTAACAACACATTGAAAAAGTGGAAGTGCTGGGAAATTAGCTACATGTTTTAGCATGAAAAAATTTGCATTCGATTAATTTTAGAAGTAGGTCTGAATGGGTTTGGCAATAACTGCTATTGACAGATTTATACTCAACACTAGTAGCAGATTTTGCTGCCTTTTACAGTAAGCTTCTGCACCTGAAGTTTCATCAAAAGAATCTTTCTAATGAACTTACAAACTCAGAGAAACTTGCGAAGAAGAAAGTCAAGCTGGTTTCTCCAGATCCTATGGGAATGACAATGTTGAAAGGAAGTCTTAGTTTTGAAAGCTGCCATTTATATACTTGGTGTCATTATTCAGCTTGTGATAGATCAGAAAAGGCAGCTATGTTTAAATTCTTCTTCACTTTGAATTTTTTACCAAGTAAACTTAACTTTTTTTCTGTGTGTTAGGTGTTCCAGTTTCTAAAGAAATAAAAGAGAAAAAATCTATTACATGTTGCAGAGTTTAAGTGCTCTCAAATTGTTTAAAGCAAAAAATAGGGATGAATGAAGAAATTTGTTCAATTTTGGACTAATTTGTTTGTCTTCTTCTAAGTATAACAGAGCTTTACTGAGCGCAGGTCATTCACCACACACACACACGTGTGGACACACAGAGTTACATTTCCATGAAGAATCAAATCCCTCAATATGAACAACTGGCAATAGACAAGCGTTCTGGAATGGTGGCTTCAACTGGATCATATGAAGCTCCCCAATGTGCTGCTGAATTTTTATAATTACCTGGCCCATGGCTTTATGTGACTAGTACATGTGAAGGAGCCATTGACACCAATTATTAGCAATTAGGTATATAACATCTATTTATTGTTTTAATTATGTGCAAAGGAATGTCTTTCTGCATAAACATTTCTTCATCTGCAGAAACAGTTTCTACTGACTATTTACAAGTGTATTATTTATGTCCAGTTTGGTCAGTTCTGCATCAGGAACTGCTGGGTGGTCTCTGGTCCTGCCAGGTTATCCACCCAGGATGCAAATCAGCACTTTGAAGTGTACAAGTAGTGTCTGTCAGTTGGTCTTGGCACAGCAGGAGCTGCCTGCAGGAATTTCCAGGACTGAGAGTTCCACCTGGAGAGCTCATGAAACAATTAGTGTAGCACTTCTTTTGTGAAGGTGGCAAGGCAGTCAGGCAGTTGACTCTTAAGCTGGTCTGTTGTCTCCAGTCAGCCCATTATCTCTGTTCAGAGACTGGGCAAGGTGTTCCCAGGCCATCGAGGAATTAATGACTGAGTGCCAGGCCCATGATGTCCTTGATTTCCAGCTGCACGACAAATACAGCTTTAGCACAAAGCTGAATTTTGTCCTTATATTACAACGGTATCTTAAATTCCATAGCCCTTGCCACAAATCTGTGCTGTGAAAGACTAATTTAAGGTAGGGAGAAATTAAATATTTCTTGAAAAGGTATGGAACCATGAAGAAAAAGAATTACAGAGGCGTTAGTATGTAAGAAACAAAATTCTTTGTTTTGTCATATTAAAATACAAGCATGAAAGAAAGAGGATTTGTGTGTTTCATTGTCTTTTTCTATTTATGTATCTGTCACTCCAAAATCTGGACTGAGCACACAATAGAGATTAATTAAAATCAGAGTTACTTCAGAAAGCAATTCCTATAATAGAGCTGTATTAGTAAATTAGTTGTGACTAATAGTCTTTTGTAGATGGATTAGAGGAATGAATTAAAATGTAATCTGAAATAGAATTGATAGAAATTGTGTCTGATAAATCCAAGGTAACTTCTATCCTTGGCTGGAAATAGAAGGCCATTATGCCATTGTGTGCTCCTACAGTAACATAGACTACAAAAAAGTAACTGTGGTCTAGGCTGTTCATTTACAAAAAATTCATAAGCAAGAATAATTACAAGCACAAACAATGTCCACTTATCGATTATCTGAGTCTGTCTTTAGATTCTATGCACCTAATGCCCTCTGCTTGTTTATTTCTACCAAGGTACAAATTAAGCTAATGTTATATGTATGTATGTATGTATGTATTTTCTATTTATAATAGTGTTTATCCATTTCTAAGAGGTTGTTATAATTTAACTCATTATATGACTACTATTTATTACTATTTATCTGGTCAAAAAATTCCAAGTATTTTTTTTTAAAAAGCTCTATTTTGTCAGGTTTTAGATCTGTCTAGAGGCAGATGAGGTGTTACTCTAAAAAGTTACTACTGTAGGCTATTACCTGCAGGGTATTTTCCAAATTAGTTTCCATGTGAGAATAATGCATGACATAATAACTTTATAAACACTTTGTTGGAATATAATAAATCTAAGACAATATAATATAAACCTCAAACTGTTAATTCCAGAAATACTTCTAAATTAAGAAACAACATTTTTGTACATGTAGAGATGACTAATAGAAGTATTCCGATTACCTACATCAAGTTTCTGAAAGACCTTTCACAAATGTTGTTTGGACTTCTTAAATTCCATTTGCAAGCTTTCAAGATCTGTCTTGAAAGACCATAGTGAAACTAGTAAGCTAAAAGCATCTTGAATCATTAATTCCCTGTTTGAACACCGAAACCAAAGTTTACTTTGGGACACACGCAAAGTTTAGCAACACTTTTTCATTGGTTCCATGGAAGGCTGCTTTAGACTGAGCACTTTTCAGGTCCCAAAAGCATTATGTATTTAGACATTGGAAGCAAGGACGATTTTTTGAAAGAGATAGGTTTAAGGGGAGATTTGTATGAGGATTCAACTGCTGCTTGACATATAGGATTTGGGAAGCCGATGAAAGTGTTAAGAAGTAGTATGAAGAAAGTTTAAAAAAGCTAGGAGTGGGACTTGATAGAAGATGAAACTCACTGCTATGGGAAAGGCCAGCACAAAATCTATACATCACTTAGATCTTAGTTAATCCCTCAACGTAGGGGTTTATATAGCTATGAACTCTTTGAAGAAATTATGATGGAGCTTAAGTGGGACTCATGCAGAGCACTGATCTTGTGCCAACTCATTGCAAAATGAGCACTTACCATATGGAGGGGGATTGTGGCGAGTCTCAGGAATCATATGGAATATATATATATATTGAAATGAGAGTACAGGTATAGAAGAGGTCAAATCATGAACACTTTGAATGTATAACAGGATGAAAGGAAGTGTAAAGAAAATGATATTTCCAGATGTATCTTCTTTAAGTAAATGGCAAGTTATGAGTCTCCTCTGACTAACATAAAAATGAAATTAAAATGAAAAAAAATACGATCTCTAACACCTATCTTGTTTATACTAATCAGGGTTAGCTTTATCCTAATCAACAATCTTAGATTCAATCTGAATAATATTTCATTAGCTTTTCAGATCTACCTTTCCTGTCTAGGTCTAATTATATCTAATGGAATGTAGCTCAACTCACTATATTAAATCATTAAAAAAACTCTCATCATTTTAAATGATTATGGGGCCTTGGGAAAGAATAGTCTCTCCTTCTCCTAAGACCTAAAGGGCTTGCCCTAGATACTTCTCATTTTTCTCCTGCCTGTTGTACGTCTGGAAAGAAACTTAATATATCCATTTTCATTTGTAACCATCTATAAACAGCTACATGAGTACAAACATAAACATCTGTTCTAATCAATCCTTAGAGAAGGTTACTTATTCATAGAATTCTGCATTCTCTGACAATGTGAGATTTGTACAATTATAGTACTTCTATAAAGTACTTTTTTCTTTTCTTACATATTTTATTATTTATGAAAGGATTAAAGCATGCCTTGACCTGTATTCAAAAAGGCTATGTATGAAATTGTCCAAAATAGTCTGTGCCATTCACCTATGCTGTAAATATTAGAAATAGAGACATATATCACTTAAGGGATGTTTGCCAGAGCAAGATATAATATAAAAGAATAAAATAAAGGTTCAAAATATTTTAGAAATAATTAGTCCCAAGCATATCAGAAGTCTGTACAATGACAAGGAGTCCTTAGTGGAGAATCCATAGAAATGTACCATACTGGTTGATCCTAGGATATATCCTAGATACTTTGGAAAGCAGTAAAGCAGAAGTTGGAGAACAGTGGAAAATGCTTGACATTATCAGACAGGCTCAAGAAAGTGTTGTATCTGTATTTCATCTCTTCATGTTTGAGTAGCTCTTAGTTGTGTCTTGTTTTTAGGGCTAAAAATACACTTCAAGAATTCCCAAGAATTTAAGGAATTCTGGGAAAAAAATTATATTGCAGGTTTTATCACTGCTTATTTATCTTGCTGGCAACGACAATTCTGTATGTGTGACTGTTGTATTGTGAACTCGAAAGAATAAAGCAGTAAAACATAGTTTTATATTTCATTCTATATTTTTATGTACTAAAGTTGGAGACCAGATGCGCATATCTTAAGGTGGACGAGAGAGACTCTGGAATGTCATTCTAAGGAATCTTGTCTTGAGCTTAGAAATTGCATCTGTTGATGTGAAGAGGCACAGAACTCAAGTTAAGATATTTATTCTGAAAAATGTGTTTCCAGCTCTATGACTATTGAAGAATCTAGCTCTGCCATTAAGAAAAGAATTGGTTAAGAGTAGATTTCTGTAAATGTACTATTATTTGTAGAGAAGAACAGGAGATCATTAATAGAGTCTTATTGTTTGAGGGAAGCTATTCCAGGGCATAAAAAGTTGTTCAGCTAATTTACTAGGTATTGATATGATTTTACTTGGGGTTTTAGTCATGTTTTCAACCGAACTTTACTACTATTTTCTTCTTGTTATACTTGGGTATATATTGATGATAAGAGAACAAAATTAACATGAAAGGTTATTCTGCAGTGATTGGGTTTATATTTTGTAACTTTAGTATTGCCCTTTTGGAGCCTTACTCCTATTCTACACTTGCATTCAATAATAGGCTTCCAGTCAGAAACATTATGTTTGCGCAGTTTTGCCAAAAATGTCATTAGTAGAAAAATTCTGTTTCTGTTTAAAGTTTTAACGTAACTTCTTGCCTCCCTCTTTCAGTCAATAGAAGGTGTTTTTTTTTCCTACTGATATTTCCTGTCTATAGCTGTCTCTTTTTCTCATAGATTTTAATTGTGGATTTAATTCAAATAAAATGCAAAAAGAAAATCCTTGACATTAGATATCTACCTTTTAAATGGATGGTACCAACAGGAGAAAATTGGAACAATGCCCATGGATAAAATCGTGGAAGTTACTTTTGTTATACCACTTCAAAAGCTGTGTCCTGACTAAAATAAAGTGCGTTCTTTAAAAAAATGTTGAATAAGCCCCAATAAATATATTAACATACGAATATATTCTTATATTGATTCAGAAATATTTCTTTTCTTTACTATGCTAGAGGAGGCAGCTATATTTTAGAAGAAATGCTATTTTTTGTGTAAATTAAGTCATGAAATTACTAAGAGTTCTGTTAGTATACTTCCCAGGGTAAATGCATGATGGTAGTTACATGATTGGAAAATGGTCAACTCAACAGGAAACTCAGATTATGTTTTTAGTCTTAATTGTTTCATTTTTTTTTTGTTCAAATATCCACAACTTGACATAGAATTAGTACATGAAAAACTGCAAATATGATTAAGGAATACATTTATAATATATATAACATATATAATATGCATAACAATATATAAAGAAAGGAAGGAGAAATTATAGAGAAAATATCCTTTCACTCTTGAAAAGGAGGTATTTTAAGCTTTTCTTTCTGTTTAAAACATGTTTATCCAAAAATTTCCGGTGAAAAATTACTATTGGTCTCTAAGTTAGGACCAGGGTAGGGCCTGGAGAACATGCTCTCCTTTCCTTTTTTTTTCTTTACTCAGAAGATTGTCCTTCTCACTGGATGATAGGAGGGCAACTCTCTTCTTCTCTTGCATCATGAATCACATTTCTGAATCTCTGTGCCCAGCTTCAGCAGAAAAAGTAGGCAATACCTCTCATGCAGTCTAACTATCTGAGCAGTTACTATAAGAAATCAAATCTCTATTTTCAGCTTCCCAAGAGAATGCTGTAATTAACAAGCTATCAAGAAACAGATTAATTGTAGCAGCTCCAATCCCAGATTTTTTTTTTAAAGAAAACAGTGGTCTATGTTTCCTGTAGAGCAACCTAGAGGGATATCTTATATACATTTTGTATGTTCAGGAGGCATTTTACAGTCTGAGTTCCAGACCTCTGTGACCTCTATCTGAGGCTTATAGGTGACAGCAGGAAATTGGGTCTTTCTTCATAATTTCCTAGTGATTCTTTTTTTAATGCTATACTTAGTACACTGAATGTCAGAAATCCCATTTTTGCTACCCAGCTATCTTCATGCTTTGCAAGGAGAAGTTGGCCACCTTGCCTGCACTTTGAACTCTATCTCTGAATTCCCTCCTGTGTGTATTTCTTCATCTGGGTGTGATATGTCTCTAATTTTACACAGATTTTAGGTACATACTATTCAACATGTGTATAAAGTCATGGCAAATTCAGGATTTTAGTGACAACTTTGGGCTAAAAAAAAAAATAGATTAAACAGCAGGAAGTCTAATACTAAAGTGCTGAATTGAGTAGGTGTAAGTCAACAGAGAGTTATGCATAAAATGTTCCTGACCTTGGAAAGGTCGCTTAAGTAAAAATGTTCAAACCTAAGTGTTTAAGACTGCATACTTAAATCAACACTTCAATGCCTGAGTATCTTGGCCTTTTTGGAAAGAGCTCGGGCTGAAAGGGACCAGTTCTGACAAGCAGACTGCTAATTGTAACATCCACGTAATAGTTTAGCGACATGATTTATGTCTGAATGTTTTTATCTTATTATCTGATATCAGATTGTCTCCTGGAAAAAAGGTTTTCCTTCTGAGCTCCTCTAGGTCTCTTTACTGTTTGTTGGTCTGAAGTTTCCTTTCACTGCATTCAAGAGGAAAAGAAGTTAAAGAATATGAATCATAAATATTCAAACAATATACAGGGATAGCTATTATCAGCTATGTATGTGCATATTGTTTATAATCTTCTTAACTATTATTAGCAGTGGCTTTTCCTGTCAGCCACTGTATGAATAACCCATAGCTATTCAAAGGAACACATCATCAAAATTTATCTATTTTCCTGTAGATAGTCCAGAGGTTACCACAGGGAAAGACTCCTGGACCTAGCCTTCCATATCCTAATTTATAGTTTATAATTTTAAATTTTATTCTTGTTGCCTCTCCAAATTGAAATATTTGGTACACATCAATCATTGTGTCTGCTTCCAAGATAATGTTCATTGCATATCCATACCTTTTCTTGACAGTAAGTAGGAATTTCTTTCTGTTTTTAGCTACACAGACCTGTCCATTTAGAAAAAAAGAATATCCTCCCTACAATGGTCTGGTCCTCAGGAGATCAGTAGTTCAATTTTATATTCTCCTTTCCTGTAGGAATATTCAAATGTGTACTAAGCAAGATGCTGATCTTCACTACTTTTTTAATATACTTTACACATCCTCCTCAGAATTCCATTTTCCCTGATTTACTTAATTTTACTTTCACTCCTCTCTTTCTTGTAATCTTATGATGACATTTTCTTTGACAAGGGGCTGGATACTCCTTCACTTGAAGACCAGCTGAGAATGTCTAATGACAGAAAAGGTTTTCTGGGCGTTCTCATAGGGCTGCCAGCACTGAAGATATCATTAGCATAAGCATCACTGTATTCAGCTGAAGAAGTCACAAAACAGTCAGCTCTGTTAGAGATTTATTTTGTGTGGTGAATACTGAAGCTAAATCCTTTAATATTATCTTGATCATAAAATGTTCACAAGCACATTACTTATGTTTACAGAGTTTTCCTATAAAAGAAGAATATCTGCTTTCTCAAAAAACTGTCCTTTCTAAAGGTCAAAAGATGTCACTACCATTCTGACACTCTGTACCCAAAAAATAGAGCAGAAAAAGCTGTTATTAATTCCTATGCATAAATCTGTGCACATTTTAAAAAGCAGTAGTGGCTAAAGCTTGTTTTTAGCAGTAACTAAAGCTTAGTAAACTAAAGCTTAGTAGCTAAAGCTTATTTAGTGCCACATCATGCTAATGCTGAAAAAATACCTTTCATTAAAATGACCAGAACAATCAGGAATATTGTTTATGTCTCCCTTTGCAGCAGTGCAAATGCTGAACTGCAAGTCTGAATCCAGTCCTATGTTCTGGAATGAGTTCTATTTTGCAGTTGTCTTGCCATATTTCTACAAAAGGATACAAGAGTCCTCAGTATCCAACTATCACTATGTTTTCTCTCATGTTTATATATATTTATAAAATTATATTTACTTCTAGTTGATATCTCATGATCCCCAAAATTGTAATGAAACAATGAGATATAATGTAACAAAAATATCCAGTAATTTCCTTAAAAGAAGAGCTTATAGGTATATATTGTGGTTGGTAGCAAGCATAAGAGAGGAAATCAGATAGTCAGGCTTCAAAAAAATACTATGATGCTGCAATTAAAGAGACAGTTGCTGAGGTACTTTGGTGCCCAAACATTCCAAGGGTCTACAAACCTGTAGGTGCTTTTTAAAGAAGTACCTGTACAAACAGGGCATTGGTGTCACCCAGAAAATCATGGGAATTTGGACACATGCATACATAGTTGTGAGCTTCTCAATGTTAAAATTATCATCTTGCAACTACTTATGCTTGAGCAGATACCTACTGATTGCAGTGGAGCTTTCGACACTGGGGTCCACAAAGGTTGGTCTGTCAATTTGCAGCAGACTGGAGGAACTGAAGCTAAGATTTAGAGACATTCAGTCTCTGGGAAGTTCTCGCAAAGGAAATTGAATTGAGGTGGTAAAAATTTGGGCTGATTGAGATCAACCATTTTAAAGGTATTAAGTCCATATAGGAGAATAGTAAATAAGAATTGATGATAATTATGCTCTTTCTCAGTGTATAGAAGTTAGTGTGTGCATAACTAGCTCTTAAATGATTGAAAATGAATTATCAGTAGAAAGAAAATGTGGTGTCAAGAGCACATCAATAAAGACATGGAAACACCCAGGAGAACTTGACTGAGCAAAAGAGATTTTATTCATCCTCCAAATGAACAGGTAACATTAACTGACACATTTTCCATTGCCTCCTTCATAAATGCTCAGAAAAAGACTGTGGTATGACTTTGGTGAAATGCTTAAACATGCACTAAACCTTAAAGCATGTATGTTGCTGCAGTGACCTTGCTGAAGCTGCTCACAAGTCTAAAGTTCCTCACTCCGCTGGGGCCAGCAAACTCTGTAGTTGAAGGACCGATTAACGACAAAGGTTTTAGTGCAGCCTTCAGGTCTGGGTATAGTGATTGTAGTTATATTTACCAGTGGTAGTTAAGCTCACGGGTGTTCCAATTCCTCCAAACTTCTTTTTTTCAGAATAAGAAATTTTCATGTCCCAGTAGTATACAGCCAGAAGGTGTGTCCAGTATTTGAAAATACATTTTTTCTTTAAAATCTTGGCTTGGATTATTTAAGAATAAAAAAAATTGTTAATGCAGCACCAAAATTATAAATAGAATAAATTATGATATATAATGGTTGTAAGCATTAAATACTCTTTGATATTAAGCTCACATCTGTGTCTGATCATGAAACTGTTAAAATTAAACACAATTATCTGTATGACAGATTGGATACTTTATTAAATTTAACCCTACTAGTACATGCATTTTGAATTGTGTGTCTCTACATCTGCATTATGGAATATCTAAATTCCTTGTGAGCGTGGGTTCAGCAAAATGGTAAAGTGTTGTGGTGCTCTTGTTCACAAAAACCCTCAACAAAAACAGTAGTGTCACATTTTCCAGTGTTCCATAGGCGGTGAAGTATATTGTAAAGTTTTATGTTAGCGTTGTGTTCCATTAACAGCCATAAAATACATTTTTCCGCAGTTAAAATGAAAAGGCTTTAAAATTTCCTAGTATGCAATCCCTGAACACAGGTAGCCTAAAGGTCTCTCCTGAAGAACCAGCTTTTATGAACTGGACCCTGAGAGGAGCAAAAGACAGTCTATGCTGCCTTGATAATAAACAAATTACCCAATGTTGAATTGCTACACATCTGCTATGGGAGGTGACAGAGACACTGCTTGGGTAAGACACTGTCACCTTTCTTACAGCTACTATGCTATTCCAGGACATTTTTTAAAAATAGCGTAGGATCTTCTTTTTGTTTTGAAAGCAAGTTATTCCTTTTTTGAAGGAGCTGTAAGTGTAAATTTTAGCTTTCAGCTAATCATAACTGCTTTCAAAATGTTTATGCATTGCAATCCAGAGTCCCGGTGAACATATATGGTAAACAATACCTAAGAAAACAAGTCTTTTAACATCTTTTAAATTAGCTCCCTTTTATTTCTGAAAAGCTAATATCCAGACTAGCAACAGTAAAGACGTCCAGGTTTCAATGAAATATATTTCATAAATTAGCTTATCATTGCACTGATTTAGCATGCCTAGCAGGTGAAAGACAAAAACATGTGTTATCTTCCCTAGGGAACCTTCAATGAATGTCATTCTAGCTTCATATGTCTTTCTTCTCTCCCCTTCTTGAACTGATATAAAATTCTAATGTGTGCCCTCTGGTTCCATCTTCATTGAAATCTAGCAAAACCGCTGAAGGTAAGATAGTGGCAATGGTGCATGAAAAAAGGGAAAAGGAATACAGTGATTCATAGCACACTTGAAGAAAGTTGCAGTTGTTAACAGCACTACTTTTGTGTGTAGACAGGTTAAAATGTGTCATATATCAGTGTTAAAAATAAAGTTATTCATCTTAGCTATTTTTTCAGTTTTGGGGGAAAAAAGCGCCATAAAACCTATGCCATGTGAATCTTTAAAAATTATATCACATATCTCTGAAAACAAACAAATTCAGTGTCTCCCAATGCTAACAATAGTAAAGGCAGCACTTTTACATGGATTTGCTTGTGTAATTTCTGTAGTTTTGAGTAGTGATTGATCTTTACTGAAAAGCTTCACCCTGTTCATGTTTTCAATCCTTTTTTGTCCATGGACATGAGTTACTAGTATTAAGTGACATATTTTTTATTTGCATTTTTCTTGGAAATCACCATTGAAAGTAGACATGAAAGGCAATCAATGGATCATCATTATCAGAATTTTAATTTGTAGGCACCACACGGTCAAAAGTTCTGTAAATTAATAAATTTGCACAATAAAGTAGAAAGTTTGACCAAATAAGGCAAAATGATCCTGTTAAAAATTGAGCAAACAAATAGCAGAAAGTTAAATGAAAATAATATTGTGTTTCCCTGCATTCACAATAATGAAAATGAAGCAAGCGATAAGAGAGTAATTCAGAAATAAAATGTCTTCCCTGAAGGACGACAGAAATGTGTCTTGGCACTTGGTATGTCAAAGAAGCAGAATCTTGACTAAAAAATTAGACAGGCCTTGCTGCCTTCGCTGGAAGGGACACAGTCTGTGAAAGTCTGCAGGTCCAACTTTACCGTTCCATTTCACAGCTAGAGAAAAACACAGTAACAGCCTCAGCTGGCAAACGTATACATGTGGAAACAAGTGATCACTGGAGCAGCTGCCATGAGTTTGGAAATAGGGCTAAGGGAAGTTTCTGCATTAGTCCATTTGTGGAGTCTGGCTTGGTGTGCTTCCTACTGAACTTGCACTGATGTCATGGAAAATTGCGCAAGTAAAACCATGTGCAGTGCTTCAAAAAGGTAGCAATAAGCACATAGGGGGGTAGGATATCCAGTGGATTCAGACAGGCATTATCATGCTACACAGTTCATCTTCAACTCCTCAATGTAAGTCTTTGGCAGCTCACAAATGCGCAAGCTGGTTTGGGGGTTTTGTCACTTGCTTTTCGCCATTATTCGCTAAAAGCCAAGGATAACTTTTAGACAGTAGATAGTTGAAAAAATTTCTAGCTATCCCATTTTTAAATGACTCATGACCATACAGTAGCCACTGTCACCTAACTGTATTTCAGGCTGGCATGATATTTTAAAATAACCGTAAAGAAATGGAGTTCTGGAGACAAATATTTCGAATAAGATATTTTAATTGATTCATTGGACTTGGAATCAGGTGGTGAAATTTTTCTTCGTTAAACACTTGTGGAAAGAGGGGAGAAGTATAAACTGTATTGACTATGAAAAAGATCATTAATGTGTTTTTGAAAAGACAGAGTCCAGTGTCATATGTGTAGAGGAAAGCTTTTGTCTTTTTCAGACTTTAAATAAAATAACTTACTGCAATTAGTCTTTCCATAACAGTGATTTTTCTCTTAGATTTTCGACCCATATTTGAGGAGCATTCAATTCACAAGTAGATAACACAAAAATAAAAATAAGTAGATGTGAAGGCCTTGAGTCATCAAAACCTTTAAGCAAGTTCATGACTTGAAATGGTAATTGTGGAGATAATACTATTGCCCTTCAATGACACAGGTGTATGCTTGAAGGTAAGCATGTGTTTTACAGAATTAGGGCTTTAGCTATTTTGTTTGTGGTTTTATTAGGAAAGTACTGTCACTTTTCATAAAGAATATTCTAGATCATATATTTTAGAGCTAGCAAGTGGTAACAAATATGCTCTTTATAAGACCACCTTATAAGACCACATTAGTACCATATCCTGATGTGGTATTGAAATGATACAAATGATATAAATGATACAAACCAGTTTGATTTGAATCACTTTCTCACTTTAGAAAAAAAGTGGGCTCTTCAGTGGAAAGTGGTCCATGTAGAAACCAAAACTTACATCAGTAAGACTATTGGATAAAAAAAAAATGAAATACTCACACATGGTAGATAAAATTTAAAAAAATATTTTAAATTAGAGATTCTAATATTTGTTTGCTGATTATAAATGGAACTGGATCCTTTTTTTTCCCAGTAATACATACAGAAAATAAATCATTTGCAAAAAGATTCCAGCCCATGCTAAAACTATTTATGGACACACTGCAGAGAGTTTGGTTAATATTAGTAACAATAAATCCAAAATATTTGGAGGGACCCACTCCATCTTTGTTAGATTAGGGTTTCTAAATGGCTGGTAATGGATTCAAGTGAACAGCCAAATGAAGCTGCATTACTTATAAGCATATGTATCCTCATATTCAAATGTAGTAAATCCAGTTAAGCTTCAGCCCTCCTTAGTTCTTCATTCATGAGATGATACCTTTACAGCAAAAGCAAATAAGTAAAAAGTTTCTTTTACCCCAAATTAAAAAAAAAAACCCACAACATTTTTTAAATATAAGTTTGAAGTTAGTCTTCCACAGATAGCCAATTAAATTATGCTAAAAATGACATTTTTAATTAAACACCAAGGTAAGCATAAATGGATTTCAAAATAATTAATCAAACATCAAAAAATTGAAACCTTTTTCTGCTTGAGCAGCAGAAATGAAAGAACCAGTCTTCAGGTCTCATAGAGATTCAATCTAATTTAATTCTCTGTCTTCTCTAAATAAACATTCCTAAAACCTTTTTTTCATCTGGGGGAATAAGGATGAGAGGGGTAATCAATATTTCTAGCATTTTAATTAAAACCGTTAGTGGAATAAATCCATTTAATTATCAGTTAATGAAATACAAGGTCATTTACCTGACAGGAACTTTGAAGGTGGATTACTAGCTGGAATAAAGTAGAAGAACCCAATGTCACAGCCATTTAGCTTCTGTCAAATTTAAGGTTAAAATCCTTTTAGACTATTTAACCTATTCTCTACCATTTTCTATTATGTGTGTCAATTGGCAAAAAGAAATACATGATCAAAACTTGCCTATCTTTAATTTTTCTCCAGTTTCTGCTAAGTTTCTAGACATCCTTTTCCATTTTTTTTTAGTCTAGAGAGATGCAAAATGACAATGAATCCTGGGGTGTTTTGACTTATTGCAGGTCTTACCCTTGAATTAAATTAGCATACTGTGCCTAAAGATTATCAGGAAATTATTACCAATTACCAAACTAAACACAAATGTGATGTTTATATTAATTAACAAGAAATATTGTACTTCTTTGTTTTTTTTACCTTATGTAGTGAAGAAAAATAGATAAGTTTGTTAAAGAGGCTTTTTAAGGCTGATGTTCTCATTAGACGGGTGAGAAGGAAAACAGAAACAAAAACTGTTCTCTTTTAGTACAGCAGCAAACTTCCCAGGCTCCTGATAATGTTTCAATAGGACAGCAAATCAAGGGGGGAACCAAAGTTCTGCCAGAGGCTCAAGTAGTGAATAGCATTGGCTAGCAGCAAGACCAGCAGAGAAAGAAATATTCTTGCTAGGATCCTGGGACAACCACACAAACACAAGGGGGGAAAAAAAAATCAACATGTAAGTGGACTGCTTCTACTTTGTGGTGTGATTTTTAAGTTCAGGGTTGAGTTTATGTAATTAAAAAGGGTTACATCCAACTCAAATGGATATTAATTGGAATTAGACCACACTTCTCTGTGATCTTTAAAAAAAAGTGTCCATCAGTGTGACTGTTTTTGATGTTCCAGTATCTATAATATGACATTTTAAACATAGAAAATAAAATGTGGGATTTAAAAATTGATTTAGAAAGCTAACTTCCAAGGTGAATTCTCTTATTCACGGTCACTTTTGTAAGTCATATTTGCCAAATTAGCTATAAACCTCCAAGAAACAAAAATAATAGTTATCATCCCAATTTATAGATGTTGGCTATATATATTCATAGCCAAAGAAAAGTAGTGGTTCTTAACAAAAAGACATTGGGTGCTGTATATCACACACTTTTAATTGTTAGCAATGACGGAAGTGTTCCAGGTGTGTTTAAATTGTGCTTCAGAACGTGTCAAACCCTATAGGGTACAAGATTGCTCTTAACTTTAATGTGTAAGGAGAAGTATGAACCATAGATAAGGGAGGCAAAGTTTAGTATCTTTTATCAGACCACCTGATAGTGTCAGAAAAAGACAAGAAAGCTTAAGGGATGGCTATCAGCCCAACCCAAGGTAGCTGGTTGGTTGTGGTAGACATGACCCTGCAGTTTGCACCTGTCTGTGTCATGGTTAACCTATAGCTACAAATGATTAATTTGTCTTAGAAAGAGTGGCAGCTAGTACAGGAGGGTAAAATCCACTTCTCACAGGGAACAAAAGAGATTTTGTTCTTTCTTCCTGCAGCTGTATAGGAGAAGCAAGGCTGATATTTCCAGTTCCAGCCCAAGCTAGTAACTGAACATCATATTGTCCTGTTTACCTCATGATAAATGTGACCTACGTTATTCTTAGAGAAGTGAAATTCACTGATTTATCTGAATTTGCTTTCAAACTTTTCTTTACTTGCAACCTCATATCATAACTAACCCCATCAGTTATGCAATGATATGAATTCCCTAACTTAAAAATTTATAGAATATTAGTATCCCGAATTCTTGTCTTTGAAATTATGAATTTAGATATGTATTAATTTTTGTTATATGATTTGTAAGAGCAAATTCTGCTTGCTTGAAATAATAATAATAAAGAATTCCATTGACTTTCACAGAATGCAACCCATCCTTCATTTTTTAGGTTTATCGTATATTTTTAGGGGTCTTAGAATATTTTGACCCTTAACATTTAAAGACCTCACTGCAGGGACAAAAAATAAGGAGAAATATTCCAAGATGTCATGAATACAATACACTTCATTCCCTTTATATTTATACTTCTTGCTACTGAAAACTTTGACACAACAGTTTACTAGAGAGATCACTGTGGTGAAGAAGAGCATCATACCTATGATGCTGGCCACTCTGAGAGATTAATTTCTATATTTTAAACAAGATAGCTTTAGCAAATTTTGAAGTAGCATATTTTTATATTATTTATTATAATATTGTATGATGAGTGTGTGTTTTTACTATGTTATGATTGTTTTAAGCAGTTCATTTTTTAGAAAGGTTCTGAACAAGTTTGCATAAGGAAACTTAGAAATGGTGGAATAGATGAATGAAGATTTGACAATCTTCATATAATATGATAGAATTTCTGGGTCAGTTATTTCAAACTTTTATTTTGGTATTTAAAGAAGAAGTACGCCTATTTTAACTTTGTAGTAATAGAATGAAGAGTATAGTGTTTGTAAAATCCATCATCCAAACTTCACGCTCATGTAAGTAGCAGCATGCTGTAAAAGCAAATGGAGACGCTCTTTCACACAAACCCAACAACACTTGCAGATTACTGCAGTCGAGATTGAAGGTTTTCATTGTATTTTTCTGTTGTCCCCATCGCCCAACAATAGGGAGGATTCCTCTAAACAGCGGAAGAGCTATATAGGTAGAACCAGCTGTGTCATTAGGTTATAATGATGACCTGGGAATGATTTTCTGATGGAGATGTAGAGGAACTGGCCTTTTGTAGAGCCGATTTATTCTACAGAGGAACAGGAGCCTCTGTAGCTCCTTGATCATTGTGTGGTTAATATACTGTGGGTTTTCTCCCTCAAGATAAGTGTACCTTGATTTAAGCACAGGTTTTACATATTTTATTCTTGTTTCTCTGTTACTTAGCATGGGAAAAAATATATAGTCAAACTCAATCAAGTAAATAAAGAAAAATATTTATGGATTCATTCAGCATTACATATAAATCTCAATGTACACAGATCTGGAAGAACTCTGTATTGTGACAATCACTGTTTTAAATATGTCATCACATTGCTTTACAAGAAATAATAGTTTTCTGATCACTAGGAATTACTCAGATATAGGTCAGGACAGATTTTTAGCTATTTATGTTGATTTTCATTTAGCTGTGGTTTTGCAGGTTACAAAACATGGTGAATTCAACAGGATGCCGTGAAAAGGACTCAGCAAAGTATTCTTTTAGCTGTAATACTCTTTTACTTTCAGGGAGCACTGTCAAAATTCCACAGTATGTCCTGCAGACTCCCACAAAATCTAGCAAATTGCATCAAACAGGCCTAGCTATTTTTAGCTGGAAGCATTTTACATTCAGTATCTGGAAAGCCTTACATCTGAGGTGTGTGTGCATGTGTGCTATAAATATGAAACACAATGTAGGATTTACTCCCATGGAGAAAAAGTACTTAAAATTGATTAAGTGACTCTTTCCAGTTTAAAATATTTTTTTTTATCTTTATGTTTCTTTCATTGAAATTCTTTCCCACTTAACAAAAAGAAACAGGACCCTGATGTGACATTGATATGGAACTTGTAAGGAGCTTCAGAAAAGACATAGTCTTTTCTCTGCGCATGTACATGCTGTCTTTGAGATCTTCAGATATTTGGATGCAATATGAATAGAGTATATAGTTCTTTAGCATCAGCCATTCCTTTCACCTCCAAAAGCAGTGGATGTTCAGAATGTGCAGAAATTGCAAAACCAGATCTAGGTTTAAACTATTATTTGAACCAACACATCCAGCATTCTGAGAATTATATAACAACAATTAATACATGTCCCACCTGTATATATTGAGAAAGAAAACACAGGAAATAAAGTGAGTGGACTGGATAAGAAATCCTCTTTGTGATAACAATGGGTTTTCAGAAATGGAACTTACCATATTTAAAGCAAAGCTGTCAGGATCGAATGGATAAATACATAGAAGAAGGAAAGTATAATGAAGTTGAAGGTATCTTTGCTTTGTTTGGAAATTTATTTTGAATGATAATGGTGTTAAATTTTATTTAAAGAAAGGTTTTTAAGCTCTTCACTATTTAATTTCATGGATTTGGATAGAATTCCTTATGTTATATATGTCTGGAAACATACTGTGGTTCTAAATAATTTTTAATTTTAATCCAGACTCAGAAGGTCTGTATCAAAGAAAAATTCCTGTATTTGGCCTGAAAGCATGAGTGTAACTGCACTTGTTCCCTTCCTTGTGAAGCTCCCTTGATTACGGAGCTTGTACAGCAGTAAATGGGAGCTGCTGTGCAGAATGGCCGATCTTGAACCAGCTCAGTGGTATTACTTTGGCTGTCCAATTGTTTGATGTCCCAGAGCTGATGGCACTCAGAAGTGGGCTTTATGACACAGTTTGAAGCAACAGGCTGGTTCTTGAAGAAGTTATTTAGGCTTTGAGCAAACTCCAGTTCATACTCACACACATTTGCAGTCATAGCCTGATAAAATGAGCATGATTGGAAACAAAGCTGGTACTGTTGAAAGGACATTTGTTTTCAAAAGGCCAGCTCTGGAAAATACTCTCTTGGATTCTGCCATAGAATTAGTAGTAACCAGTGGCTCTGATTACAGCTGAATTATTTTAATTTATAAAGTAACTAGATACACACACATATGTAGTATACATATTTCTAAATTTCAGGCAAAAGTTTTGAAGTATTATTGTGAGCTTCCTTCACCTTTTAGATATTCTTAAGAAATATTTTCCACCATTTTAAATGTTCACTTATAATACAGATGTCCATTTTATATGTCCATTTTTATTTTTAAAATATCTTGATGTATTTTAAGAAAAAAAGAATTTATACGTTGTATGATTTACAGTCTTGGAAAAAATAACATAGTCATAACTCTGCAGTTTTTGTGATGCATGAAGATCAGATTTTTTAATGTTGGTTAATGCTTTACTAATTAAAGTGTGCATGTTAATTAAAGCAGAGGCTAATGTTAATTACCTATATTAATGGAATCTCATGTAGCACCTGCCTGAAGCAATGGGTTCAATTTTCAAAATATCTCAATTAAGACTGAAACTTTTGATTTGCATCTAGTAGGGTTTCAATTAACTGCATTGCAAACTTAAATAACACACTTAAAGGGATAATATCACCAATCACATGCAGCACAGTGGAATTGGTCGGTTCAATTATTGACTACGGGTGTGAGAGCTTTCACAGTCAGTAGGTAAGTACTATGGTATTGCCAAGTGATTATTGTCTAGGGCTGTCATCACTTCGGTGGCTGTTGTAAGAGAGATGTTAAATTGCTGTACTCGGGTCTCACTGCAATTCCATTGTTGAGGGAGACAGAAATAGAATGATGTTTTCTCACATCAGCATTTAATGGTGAAGATTCAGCTTGTTCCTTTGAAATAAATGACCACTGTTCCATGACATGGTAAGGCATTTTATCAAATGGGAAAACAGCATTTGTGATAAAGTGCACAATGTTGCAGGGTACTCCTCAGCCAAACCATGAGATGTGATTGTATTCCCAATCTCTGTTTCAGCCACCACAGCATTACGTGTTGACATAGGAGCTTGTAATGAGCAGCTTCAGGAAGCGATTAACAAAGCACTAGAAATAGATGCAATCATGCTGATTGGAAATTCTACCTAAGCTCCATAAATAAGACCATAATGTCCTGCTACCATACGACTTTCTAGGATAATTATTTCTGATAGCTCCAAGACTTGAACTTCTAATCTGAGCCTACTCCATTGAAATATTGATGGTTCAGTTACAAAGAAATCAAGATCCCCAAAAAAGCATGCTAACTTTTTCTGCTTTGGACACACAATGGAATAATAAGGATTTTGTGGTCACATCCAAATTTTGTGTGTACATGTAATGCAAAAGTACCTCTACAGATAATTCCTATGTGGCATCTGTGGAAACAGATTACTATGTAGTCAGTTTTCAACTGCTCAGCAAAGAGGACCTGGAGCACGAGGTTACTTGTGTGGCTATAATCCCTCACCTGTGCCTATGTATTTTCCCATTAAAAATACCTTTAAGTTTTAGACCATTCCTCTACATGGGTCCTGACTTCTCTGTATAATAGATTGCCTGTGCCTATTAATAAAATCTCTAATATAACTTTCCATTGTAACACTCAGGCTTAATGCCTTCATTTTAATTAACACTATGACAAAAGCAAAAAAAAAAGTTCACAGTATCAGTCAATCTAGTTAAGAAATTTATGAGATTATAATAAAACCTTTTTAACAAACTGCATTTAAAATATTTATTTTAAAATATGTTAATGACCCTTGATTTATCAATTTGTAACCTCTCTTAGGTGTAGATTAATCAGTGTGTAAGGATTCTAGCTGATATTTTCACTTCTAAGGAGTCTGTCCCACACTATTTTGTAAGGTCATTAGATGGTTTAAAACTCATGCTTGTTTTTCCTCTGAAAAGAGATTACAGTCAATTGTAATATAAGTTCCCAGAATTCCCATGTAGTAATATTCAATTTCTTTAACAGTATAATGTAAAAATGTAATTATTGGCTTGTTTATGATTACTAAAAATGTGCATATTTTCATGAAAGCTTTCTCTTGACATTTTTTTTGTAGTAATTGAACTTCAGATTCCTTGAGTCACTATGCACCTTATTTTAGCTGCAGAAAAATCACATTTTCATGGGCCAGGTGTTAAAAGATGTAGCAGATATGACTATTATACTGTGCTATGCTATTGTCATTTCAGTTATACTTCCTAATGTTTGAAGGAAAAAAATCTGTAAATGTTTAGTCACATTTGTTACACACATATGTCATCTTTGGACATCTATAACTTGAGAAGGGTGATTTTGCGATTTTTCAGTCTGTTTCCTTTTAATTTTGAAACTAAAATGTTTGTTCATATTCATTTAAATAGCTGTCTAAAATGTTTTAAAAATAGCTAAATATCTCCTTTTTGTTGGACTCCTAGTAACACAGAATTCTGTAATAATAAATCTTGTATTAATATGACAATTTTAACTAAATTCTAAATGAGAACTACTACGGCACTAAACAGGCAGACTCTCATGTAATGGTCATGTCTTTGATGAAAATCTGTTGAAATCATTTTATTTACAAGATTACTGAGATTAGGTCTCTCTGGGTATTAGCTGGCCCAAAGGCACTTAGCCAATTAAGGCTATTGGAAAAAAATGAAAGCAATCCAACCTGAAGCCTTCTAAAAGGAATCTTTAACACTATTTACTTCTCCTGTATAGGGACTATAATACAGCACTTCCAAAATCTTGAGCATGCCTCATTTGGTTTTATGTAGCTGGAGTGTTTCTCTGAGAGAAAAAAAAAAGTTTAATTAATTGTTTAAATTACAAAATAATATTACTTAAAAAGCAAGCAGTAATACTGAACAAGAAGTGCTACAGTATTATTTTATTAGGGAACAAGGAAGAAGGTGGCTATGCAAATTTGGATGGATTTTTCTGAACGCTGATTTGAAAGGCAGACCTGTAAAACACTCATTCTTACATTTTGGCATTCATACTCCTCCTGGAATGTTTTTTTTATAAGTCAAGAACTTGGGTACTTTAGTCAAATCAGCTGTGCAGGTTTGCATTTGGAGTCAAGACAAGCTTGTAACAGAGGCCTTGTCAAAGAGTAAAGCTACAAGTACGCAGAATGCAGTCTGTTATACTGTGGCATTTCAACAAAAATGGAAAGAGCATGTTAGCTGAGTCACATTAAATAGTCATGGGCTAGAATGTGTGGTATATTTTTTGAAGGCTTCACGTAAGACCCTCTTGTACTGTCTTTGCTCTGAAACATTCACTTATATACTGTGGAAAGCTTACCTAAATAAAGCAGATAAGGAATTTGAGTACTGGATATTGGATTTACTTTTAAAGTTATTTTTGGAACTTTGATACATGTAGCATAGATGTGAATTAAAATCTGCCTTGAAGTGCTGAGAGAAAAGGTTTCTACTGCATTTTGTCTTGGTAAAGCTATGAACTGTTATTGCATTAAAATTGTTGTCAAGTTAAAGTGTCTGACATGTTTCTGAAAAGGTAACGTTCCTCAAAAAAGGGACCTTTTATTGTTAGAAAAAGATGGCTTTTTTCTTACAATTTTGGGCTTTAATTGTTCTGCTACTTTGTTTTAGACCTGAACAGTCTCCCTACATGAGTGGATCTTATCTTAATATTTTCTCTGTTTATATAAATACACTTTTAAAAAATAATTTTATCACATCTGGTTTTACTGCATGTTGTTGCATGTCTCTAGAGGCACACAGAATTTTTATTTTCAAGTAAATTTATATTAGTTACAGTCTCCAGCTGTTTTAGATATAGAATCATTTCCTGTTGGTACAGTTTCCAGGACAATTCCTTTTTTTTTCCTTCTCAAAAGAATGAGAAATTTAATTTAACAAAGACATCCTATAATTGCCTTTGTATCTAGAAAGGTATCTAGCAATCTAAATATTTTATTTTATTTAAAACATCTGTCTACATAATATCATATGACTATACAAACATATATCAGCCTTCTGAAAGACAGCTGCTGCTACTTTTATTTCATTTATAAGAGACCAACAAAATTGCCCAAGGTAAAGCCTGTCTGCCACTCAGTCATATATAAAAAAAATTTGCAAGATGAAAATTGCTTGCATTTACAGTTCTTGTTAAACTAATCTAGGTCTTTTACAAATTTAGAAGCATGTTTTTTCTTTTTCCCTGTTCTCTGACCCCCAGCCCAGTCACTATGGAAACATAGGAGCTTTACATATACTTTTTTTTTTATAAGCTCATTTTTTGAGATTGAAGACCCATTTCTTTCAAAGATGAAATGCAAACTAGAGTCATATCTTAATTGCCTGCTCGTGGGATCTATTTATCTCCTACTATCTTCATTTTCACAAACATTTGGTGTGCATTATACTGGTCAGAATTTTCATGCAGTTTTTTAGAAAATATATAGAGGAATTGATAATGTCAATATAGATTTTTATCTGTTTTGTGCTACTAAGCTTTATTTGCAGTGATTGCAAACTGTTCCTTTGTACAAAACAACTCATACTGAAAACATTTAATAGATAGTATCAATATAGGCTCAGCAGATGTCTTAGAAAAATAGATATAGGCATTTTAAAGTAGGTCTAAATAAGACAAGTTTACCTTTTTCCAGGGAAGTAATCAAAATATTCCTTTTTGTAGATATAAGAGTATGAAAGGAAAATGTTTATGGTTCCCTACTGGCACACAGTTGTGATTGACAGGAAAAACCAACATGTATGCCACATGAGACATCTTGTTCAGGAACTTTCAGGAGGGTAGTAAATTGGTGTTGGCACAAACACAAAAAAATAAAATGACTTGATTCAGCAGTTTTCAATTCTAAATCCCCAGGCTCAAAAGAAAGAAGTAAATATTCATCAAATGATCAAAATTTATATTGATTTTTATTCTGCATTAGCAGCTCAAAGTCAGGATTCTTGACAGGGTGGATGTTGGTTTGAATGATTCTCTTTGAAATAAGGATACAGGCACTGGGCCGAGTGCTACTGTGCATTCCTGAACCATAGGAAAAGACTATTAGAGCCCTAGGAAGCTAAATTTTTTAAAGAATAGTATAAAGTGTGCTTGTTCTGTACTGTTTTGATAACTAAATTGTTGTTATTAGTATGTAAAGTGATTCTTGTTGTTGTTCCTGCTTTACTCCATCCTCTCCATTATCATCTTAGGACAACTTTGTTATAGTACTTCAAAGGGAAACGGTACTTCATGTACTATAGTAACTGGGTTAATATCAGTACTTCCCAAAAGAAGTGCACTTTAGAGTGCTAGTTTGGCAGAGAAAAGGAAGCAAAGATTGTATCTGCACATTATACATCCTTAATTTTGCAGTTTCTGCCAGGGAGTAAATAAAGATCTGGGGGAGGGGGTGAGAGAAGGAGGATGGAAATCCAGGAAAGGAGAATGTGAGTGTGAATGCAGTACTGAAACACAAATGTGATGACTGTGATTACCAAGCTGAGATTTAATGAGAAAGACTGTATTACAGTGAAGTAGAAAATCATAACCATCACCTCTAGGAGTATAATTGGATCTCAGCCCCCAACAAGAGTAAATAAGTAAGTTAGTGACATTTTTAACAAACTTAACTATATTAACAGGGGAAGTTATTTTGACTAGTGCACTGTTGCAGTGTACTTTAAGTTTCTCAGCTTGCACTAAAATGAGATTCATTGTCATAAAATGAAAGAAATGTCTGTTTTTTGTGAGAGGATAAAATAAGAAGCAAAATAAGGCAGAAACACTGTAACTATCATGACTGTTAACAAATTTCCCAAATGTCCTAGGTGCTTACAATTCAGTAAACATCTTTAACAGCATAGCTTTAAAATTAAATTTTGTAAACATTATGGGTAATGCTTTAATAGTATGCAAATTGCAATGAAGTCAGCAGCAGCAAAGCTGACCTCTTAGTAATACAAATATTTTATGTTTAAAACAGTTATCTTTTTACAGTTCCCTCTACCTCACTAAGTGTCAGGAGCATCAAGAGGCTCCTCATCAGAGGAGCATAAATAAACTCAAAAGAGCAGCAGCCTGTGTCTGCTTTTCGTATATGGCAAGGCAGTTGTACAAATCAACATATTAAGCTGTATGTTTTGCCATTGCTAGAATAAATACTAATATTTTTGCTAAAACCCATCTATATATATGAATAGGGAAAGTAATATAGAGAGAAAAATACTTAGCCCACACTTCCCTGCTGTTTTAAAATAAATTGACATTAATTGACATATCCCCCTTCAGAGTCTGACTTTTCTTACTTAATTGTGCAGTGGAGACAGAGTAGTGTTCATATTGCACAATTTTATCTTATTAATAGTTCAATATCTAAAAAGCTGATAAAAATACCCAGTAATTTCTCCCTGTAGGAGGAAAAAATTGTGTAGTAAGAAAACATTCACATCTCCAGGGGTAACATAACATCAAACAGACTATCAAGGCATGGAAATAATCTCCTTCAATTTCAGAACAAGTTAAATAAGGATTCAATGACTGTCTTTGAGGAACACAGTGTAGGAATTTTGACTTCAAAATTTTTGATGCTATTTAACCTCTCAAAATATTTGACTCAAAACATTGAATCAAAAGAAGATTTTTAGTCAAAAGTTTTGCACTTTTGTGAGTTGATATGTCTAGGAAATTTTGGAACTAGTTATTAAACACACACTTATCTGTAATGATTAGGTTAATAAATATGTAACATTTCTCAAGTGTATAGAACTTTAAAATGGACCTACTAGGGAAAAAAAACCCAAGCTGTTTATGTACTACTGGTACAGTATGGTAAAACTGGCGAGAAAAGGGCCGTAAGATTTTTATATTAGTTCTGCCATGCCCTCCTGGGATGTTTTGCAAAGTTTTCCATTGGAAGTATTGGTTTTGAGAGACTTACTTTTCCTTGCCATTTTTTAGTAGACATGTACGTGTCAATCTGCTGTGGGAACAGGGCGAGACAAAATGTGCACCAGCACACTGGTGGTGTGGAATTTCTCTTGCACAAGTATGCTGCCTTAATTCTGAACCTGGTTAGATTTAGCCTTAAGAGCATGGCCATTTCGCATGTCCAGCTCTACAAACTGGCCAAGATGCATTGCGGGTCTGTGTGATTTGGTACAGAAGCCTTATAGAGAAGCATGGCTTTTAGATGTATCCATGCGTTGGCTGATAGACAGACTCTTTACCCATCTCTCTTTGGGGCACTTCATTGCTCTAGAAGTGCAAACACAGGAAATGATAAGAACAATAAGAACAGTTCAAATAATGGAGGTTTTAATTAAGTAAGATTAAATTTATAATTTTAGCACTTTCTGTACATGACTAGTCTTTCCTCTTCTTGACTGTTTGAGGGTCCTGAGCCTGACCCAGAATGGTTTTCAACCTTCTTTATGTACAACATATTCATGTTTGGGCCTCCTATAACAATTATTTTCTCTTCCTGACAGGGAAGAAACCAAGGTTGTATTGGTGAATTACTAATTTAATAGGACAAATTCTGGGTTTGTAAGAATTGGGCTGTTTGGCAGTTATTGTGGCATATGAAGAGGTGCTGCTGAAGGAGATGGAAGACATGTGGCAGCTACAAATAAATGCATTCTATTATGTTGATGGCTTTTGGCTGGATCTGCATCCTTGTTAATGTGTGTCTTCCACATGGTTTTAGCAAGCACTGTTCTGTCACTGCAGCCCTTTCCACTGTCAGAGCAAGACTGTTCCCCACCTGGCCCCCAATTATTAGACTCTGTCACTCCCTTTCTGCAAACTGGAGATGCAGACCTGCAAGACAAAAAAAGCAGAAAATTACAAGATTTTTTTTCACCTGGCAATTTTGGGACGCTGTTGTCAGAAACCGTTCAGTCTGAATTAACCTCTGGAGAGGTTAATTCTTCTGTACTTCCAGGCTTATTGATATTTATGATGTAGGGAACTTCTCTGGGTTTGTAACTGAGATCTGTATAATGCACAGGGCATGCCATGCTCTTGTGCTGTGTTTAATGTTACACTGAATAGAATGAGAGACAGGTGAATAGACAGGAATAAAGACACAAGAAGAGCAGATTTTAAATTAGCACCATGATCATGGCATCTTCATGGATTTTGTCAGTCAGTGCTGCTGAGGCCACACTACTGACTGCATGTGCACTTCCCAGTCCTGAAGTCACAGGTCACGGATTTCCGAAAGCCAAGGGAAACTTTGCAAAAAGGTATTACTCTTATTTTATAGGCTTCCCTCCCACTCCTCCCCCCATGATTTCTAATGGCTCTGAGAACTGCCTGAAGCTCTGCTTGCTACGACACAGCCCTACTTATCTAAAATTTCATTTTATGGCTCCTGTGGATGGACCTAAAATTCACTGTGCTATTACTTAAACTCTACATTGAGTCTAAGTACCTTGGTATGTATGAATGTTGTTGTCTCGTAATTTTGCTCATTCTGTGTGGAGGTTTCACATTGTCATGATGGTTTTAACACACTGACCAAGCAATAACATTATTCTTGATATAAAAACATTTCCGAGATTTATGACAATAGAAACATTTAGCTAAGATTTTAACTGGTAACAAGTATACCCTGATTAAGAGAATTTATTTCCTGCATGATCAAAACACAGCATATCCTTAGTAATAGGACTCTCAAATATTCAGCTTGAAGTAAACATATTTCATGGTATCGGATTTTTTTTGAAAAAATTGATTCAGTCCTGAATAGAGTGTGCAAGACAAAGAGTCAAGGAAGCCAGAAGCAGGAAGGGTAACAGACTAAGAAAATATTCAAGAGCAGCAAGGTCTCTGTTTTAATTATACAGAGTAAGGGGGGAAAAACAAATGCCTACACTTAGGGTAGAAACAGTCACTTGAAGTCCAAGAAGCTTAATGCTACCAAATGATGGCCCAGTGACCTTAAAGGCATTTCCAACCTAAGTGATCCTATTAAGCTGTTATACAATGCCTATTAAAATGCTGGGGAGACTTCTTGAAACCATTCCTTGTACCTTAGGTGTTTTCATCAATAGAAGACCTGTTGGCTGGGTGTAGGGATGGCATGATGGATGATCAATTCTGTCTGTATAGAGTTTTTGGACAAAAAGGAATGATTTCTGGAATCTACATCTTCATGGAAGATATTTTGAGCCATATACTTCTCAACATAGTTTTATTCAGTAGCTGTACTGTGACAGAACCAGAGTCTTTTTTGTGTTCCATACTAAAGCCCTCTCCACAACTTTGGAAGTTGGACAAGTGTTCAGAATATTATGACAGAAAACAACAAAAAATGCTTGAGTATTTAAGCACAGAAATGCTACTCTTATCAACTGAATTCTGAAAAGAAATTGTTCTCAATTTCAAATCTCAAGAAATTTCACCAATTGCAGATATACAGAGCGACAAGCTGGAATTTACGTCCTTTTAAATTGGAGCATCTGAGTTCTTTAAAATATACATAAAGGTGAGTATTCTAAGTCTATGTGCTGCCTGGGGCCGTCTGACCCACCTCCTTGTTGGCAGAAACTGGATTTTATGCTTTAATTTCAGAAGCTGATTTTATCTAGCTTAAGTTCAAATAATGGCAGAGGAATGGAACTGTCTGTATTTCTTATATAATTCTCACTAAGTACCGTTCAGGGTGGAAGAGGTAAAGTTTCTCTACAGAACTGTAAAGAAAGGGTAATGCAAGATAGGATAATTTCATAATTTAAATTCAACTGAATGTATTATATATAGTTTGTATATCTAAACAACAGAATGGTTTGCCTACAGTACCGTAGTTCATAAGAAATTACTTGTGCTCCTTGGGAGACACTGGCTGAAAATGCTTTCCTTTCAACACCAAGTCATTGATATTTATTCTAGTACATTCCAAAAAAAAAAACCAAAAAAAAAAACCAACCAACCAACCAACCAAAAAAACTACAACAGAAAAACACTAGCTCTGAGTTCATATCTCCAATTTACATTGCTGTAAATTTTGAGTCTCTTGTTTGACACTATATACAATATAACCTTTCAGTCTCCTTCCTCCCATAGCAAGAGTCATTATCCCTTGTCTTTCTCCCCTTTGGAATAAGGTCATAGTAACATGTAGGTCTAACAAGAAATATAATGTATTTTCATTGATTTGTATTGTCACTGATTACTCCCTCATGTTATATAGTCATCTGTATAGTAAAGGACATTTTACGTTGTCATGCAAAGCCAGTCTTAAGGAACAGATTTGTACCCCAGGCTCTCCCGATTTATTTATAAGTTCTTGGTTTTTAGAAAATGAGCTTTAGAAAATAGCCTTGAAATTATTTACCATTATTAATCAACCAGTAGAACTGAGTATTCGGCACTAGTCTAGATTTTTTTCTCTGTTTTTCCCCAGACTACAGTTTTTTTCATAGTCTTGTTCAGAGACTGGTTCCTGCAGGCTTAGGAAAATGAGAGAATTTTGTCATTTGATTATTGAAAATATAGCAGTTTAATTTACTACAGAATATTTTAATGTCATTCCATCCTAGTAGGTAGAGAATCCCTACAAGTGTGTAAAAAGACCACCATCAGCATCTTCATTGTCTTTTTATTGCAAAAATGATCACT
Source organism: Donacobius atricapilla (assembly GCA_013397315.1). NCBI lineage: Eukaryota > Metazoa > Chordata > Aves > Passeriformes > Mimidae > Donacobius > Donacobius atricapilla. Next base: position 169,345 of record WBMY01018168.1, on the reverse strand, counting down.
TAGAAGAGGCCCATGAAGTGGAAAACTACTGCTGAGTATAATTCCTTGGCATTTTTTTTCTCCATGTTCAATTTTTCACATATTCAGATGTACTACATCCTCAAAAATAAAAAAAAAAAAAAAAAAGGAACTGAATTTCAGTTCTAAGATGGAGCACTAGGAGTAAATGAATGATTAACTCTCACCCCATTTCTATTAGCTATATTTGGATCTATGCATATCCCAGTAGACTTATTGAGGATTTGCTAGATATCTGTGTCCATACAGGTGTGTTTCTTATAAAGATTGTTCTTGAAGTTTGTGTTATGTAGTAAAAATTATATGTAGGGCAATCTGAAAGTGCGCACAATGTAGATTTAAATGTAAATAAAGTAGCTTTTCTATATTTGATTAGGAATTTATAAAGTTGTTGCTTTATTCTCCCAGAATACTGCAAAACTAGTCCTTCATTACCACTAAAGATTTTAAGTTGAAAATAAATGGCAGTAGGTTTATTGCATATTTGTACGCCATACTTTTTTCTACATTGTGCCTTGTACCTGTTAGCTCAGATTCTGTAGAATGTAGTTTTTTGAGACTTAAACTGATCAATACCTACTCAAGGTCTTCAAAGCCTCTTTGGATTTGCAGTTGATATCAGTATAACAGAGACAAAAAAAATGCTAAAGTACAACAGTGAGATAGATGAATGCATAGAGAAAAGAGATCGGAGAGATCCATCTGAAACTCTATGCTGTCTGAGTTTGAGTTGCTGTAATTGTTCATGACCGTTGAAGATAGAAATTGGGTTTAAAATAAAAATAGTTGATTTATAGAGAGATCATATTTCTGAAGTGAAAGAACTGGATTCTATTCAGGCTTTGTAGAGTATGATGTTGATGGAGTTCATAATCCCTAGTACAAGAGGGCCTTATACCTGCAAGGAAGAAATAGTGGATTCTTATTTATCCCTCTTCATATATTTACCTGCCCTTTACATCCTGCTTTTCATTTTCCCCACTATTCTATTTAATCCCTCTTTTGCTTCTCCCATCTTCCATATTCATTATTGGTTTGCCTACAAATATTTTTGCAAGTGAACACGACATGACCAACCTATGAAAAGCTGTTGCCTTTATTTTTAACATTTTTTTTATTTTAAAATATAGAGGAAATTGTAGGATGGGGAATTAGAAAATACAAGGGGAAAAAAACCTATCTAAATTATTATGATAGTTGTGCTATTTGAGTAATAGCCTGTGTTCATATAATTCAGGGCTCAGTTTTAATTATGATATGTGATGTTCCAGAGATAAGGCTACAAGTGAATTTCCTCTGGTTGGAGTCTTGGGGTGGCAGGGGAGAAGGAAGGTTCTATACACAATTTCAACAACAGCCAAGAAGACTCCAAAACCTGTAACTGAACTCCAGCCAAACCCCATAGCTAAAAAAGTAGGAGTTACTTATCTTGATTTACAAACCTGTCCTGAAAATGAGTGAATTTTTTGATTCAAGTTTTCCACAAGATTTCCCCTCTAGGCTTAAAACACTCACAGATTTTAATTGATAGATCTAATTGCTTTAGAAATTTACTGGTCACTGACAACAGGGCTTTAGATTGAATGTGTCATGTCAACTATAACGGAAATTAAAATGATACAATGGATTATTGCTTTGTGGTAAGAATAAATTAAAAGAACACATTCATAGCCTTATGTGGACACTACAAAATACTGTGCTGAAAGACTACATTTACTGGTGAAGAATCCTTGTAAAAAAAAGAAATTTGTTCAGGAACCTCTGTATACTGTGGAAGTGGACTGTTTATCAGTTCAGAGGAAAATGTACTTGGGGGTGGAAGGGGAACAGGAAGGTGATGCAGTTTATTTGCTGCCATAGTTGTTTCTTTCTTATATAAATGGCAATTTTAATTATAGTTTCTAAGAAAAAAGAGTAGAGTTTCTAAGAAAAAAGAGTAGCTTAATAGCGCTCAAACCTTAACATTTTACTCTACATGGACAGTCCCAGGTAATTTAGATAATGTTTCTTCACTGGTAACTTTTGTGGTTTAATTTTCCACTATTTTAAAATAGGCATGAAAGCCTTGAATTATATTTGAATACACAGTGAGAGACCTGCGTGGACTAGTCAGAAATTTTATCTTCTATCTCCATGGAAAATTGCTAGCATTTACTGTATTTTCTGGGTTTTTGTTTTGCTTGTTGATTTGTTTTTAAATTTCTCAAAAACATATTGGGCTGTATTGAAAAACATAACTAATTTCACTGTAAGAAGCAGCTGAGAGAGAATGCTGTAAAAGTGTGAATGAGAAATTTTAAAAGGAAATGGAAATCCCAAATCATTATTTTTCAGCAAAAATTACACCAAGGCAAGGCCTAAGAAAATACAGGAACTGTTATTGCCACTAGCTTATAAAAATATTCCAGCCTTCTTTCAGACTTTCCCTACTGACATTCTTCAACACGTTTCCCTTCACCTGCTTGCATTTTTCTTACATTTACATTCTTATATGAGACTACCCTTCTCGCTATCCCTTTCACTACTTTCTCTTTACGACTTCTGTTGTTCCATTGATAGGTAACTCTGCTGTGCTGTTAGTAAACAAATAAACTCTTCACTTCTCTGCCTCCCACAGCAGAAAATACAGGAGAGTCCTTGTACAAAATTTCCTCCATGCCATTTCCATTTACTTGCCATAGCACCAAATAGTTAAGCAGGCATTCCACTCCTAATGGAAATAAAAGTATGTAGTTACACAGAAGTAGCAATTTTTGAAGCATTATCAGAATTTGTAATGTGTTTTTCTTTCAATGAAGTATATTAAAAGAAAACAATGGCATACTGGCCCCAAAGTGCTTTTGAACTTACTCTACACTCTGTTCTTTCTACCGTTCCTAGGGGAAAGTGTGGCAAACTGCAGATTTTATCCTTGTGTCATCTGGTTCTCTGAACCTCAGAAGCATACTGATCACCACAGCTGCAATAAATAAAGTGTCTATTCAATAAGTTATGATGCCAAATATTATTTCACATTCTTCTGGATAGGCAGTTTGATGGAAAACAGCACATCTCACTTATTGCCTTTTTCCTTACAATTAAAGTTGCTGAGTAATCAGTCTGTGCCAGATACAGGAAAGGATAATGCCAATTTGCTTGGGATTGTTTACAATTATTATTTGAAGAAAAATACCTATAGCAAAATGGCTTTCATTGGTTATGAGGCACAGTGTGTTAACAATATCAGTCTTGAAGCCTGTAAGAATTAAAATTGTATGTATCTACCTGTTCTATCACAGTGCTTGGTTTCTAATATCTTTTTCATTCGTGTTCAGACATTTTTATGCAGCATTTGATTGGATATACATCTCATGGAATATATAAAACGTTCTCTGATAGAAACCTCAATAGTTCATTTCTAGCAATTGGTATTATGCTGTAGCTCTCCTCTGACTTAATGGTTCAGTCTTTTTCACTATCACATGTGGGGAAAAAATTTGGTTAAAAATCTTGCAGTCCAAAAATATTTGTTTTAAACGTATTCTTTCTGAATTATTTTTTTAATGTTCTGTTTTGCTTTTTCCCCTCTTTGTTTTCTTTTTCTAGGCTGAAGTTCAGCTATGCTATCTGGAAGCACAAAGAGATGCTGTTGAACAGATGTCCTTAAAACTGTACAGTGAGCAGTACAGCAGTAGTAGCAAGCGAAAGGAAGAGTTTGCTGATATGTCAAAAGTTCATACAGTGGGAAGTAATGGGTAGGGAACTATTCTTTTTGTTGTTTTATTCTCACTGATCTGTTTTTTTTTTTAGCATGATATACCTTTTCTTGCTACTAGTTAACCAACATTTTTCTTCCTAGGCCAAGAGACAGGACAAAACTGTTTATATCTCTCCCCTTTTTATTTTTTAATATATGGATGCAAAAATAATGGGTTCTGGATAATTTATCCAAATGATGGTTCGTTCATAGGAACATCTAATATTATCTAATAGTAAACTGTTATCTGGATTTTTAAAAATGTAATGTGTCATTTTTCTTTAGGCTTTTCTCCTCCAGAAGCTTCATATAGTTTATTTTCTCAATGTCTTCCAAGGAAAAATCTTGATAGTGTAATAATATCTCTGTAAGAGTGCTATAATCGTTGTTCTCCTACTGACTAGGAAATATGAATATGGAGACATTCAATTATAGTTCAAGCATCCAGGTTTTTGCACTTCAAGAAAGCATTGATTTTATCTGTTTTTCCCCTTTTTTAGATTGTTTTTCCTTGACTTGGTTTTTTTTTTAATTAATGTTAATACACATATACACACATACATCATATATAGAGGTGTGCATGCAAAAACATTCTTTCTTAATATTTTGAACAAATTAATCACTGAAATATGCTAAAATGAGCTCTTGCTGACCTCTCTTTTTTACAATCCAGGAAATTCATAGTTCTGGAAGAAGACTTTTTTTCAGGGTCTTCTGAAAACCATATCTTCCAACTACTGGCACCCCAAAATGAACATAAAAAACCTAACTGTGGGATCATAATAGTGTGGGCCAAAAGCAGGTCAAAGGGCCCAACTAGTGCTCATTGTTTGAGGATGCCCTCATCTTGATAGAAGTTTCCTTGTAACTGGCAAATAGAGTAGAACATTTGCCAGCAGCTTCCTATGCAGGAAAAATCATTGACAAAGGTGTTCATGAGTTCTTTATCTCCAGAAATCTCCTTTCCAGTTGTTAACTCAATGTTCAGGTCTTGGAAACACAGTTTTATTAAATTACCAACTTTAAAGATAAATGAGCCTTGTAAACATCCCCTCTTATTATACAGAAAGATGACTGTTTTAGAAAAGTTGATGTGGGCTAATTATGTAGGATTACTGAGATCTTGATTACATATGCAGAAATCTGTCAGATTCTCAAACACGCCAGCACAGCTAGTGCCAACCATAAAAATAATTTGCTCAGAATTGGTGTGTATATGTATATAAATGTGCACTGAGGGCTACATGTTCAAAACCAGCTTCTAATTTTGCAGCCATCACTGAATGTGAGCAAGGCTTAAGATTGCAATATTGAGGAGGATGTAAGACACATCAACAGACATTTGATTTTCCTGAGGGGAGGGGATGTAAAGCTTTATGCTTCACAGAAAAATCCAGTTTGTAACTCTATATACCATATGTGATAAGCAAATAGTTTCTTAAATGTGCTTATTTTCACTTGTAATTATATGCTTTGAACTGGAAATGGTCGTCTGCTAGTATTTCAAACCTTTTTAGGGCTGTGGCCAACTTTCCGGGCCCTTAAGGCCATCTCAGGCCTTAGAGGCTCAACAGTGACCTCAGGGATCAAAGGACTGGAATCAGACCAGTACAATACCACTTATTCAGTCATTGTAGAAGCTAACAGGGACTAAATTCAGCTGGAAAACATTCAGTTGAACCTGTCTGAGGTGCTGCATTGAAAAAAATGGAAATTTCTTTCAGCTGTTTAAAATATATTTCATGCAATATTTCCTTACTGCATAAAAACCATTGGCAGAAACTCCACATTAGCATGGCCTAGCTAGAGATCAGGATATCTACAGAGAAGGGTCCATTTGCATAAATTAGGGTATCTATCCATTAGCTGTTGTGGAAGTTTGACCTAGGAAAAAGAATGTCCACAGGCAGAACAAGAGCTTTTGTAAATGAAGAATTTTTAATACTCTGTGTGTGTGTGTGTGTGTATGTGTGTAGGAGATTTGGGAGATGACTTTGTGCAGGAAATAGCTAAACTGATATAGGTAGAGTAATATTTGTAGAATAATGCAATTCTAGTGAGCTTGTAAAGAACCGGAGATTTCCTGCAAAAGCTTATTAAAACAGCAATAGGGAAGGTTTTTGTGCATTAGCATGAAAACGGCCAAAGTGACAGAGGAAAAGAATGCATATCCACTGCAGGAGAACACCAGCTTGCCAGGAGGTAAGAGGTACCCAAGAGTAGTTGAGAGGAGGTGCAAAATGTTATGGCAAATCTGGCTAGAAATGCTGTATCCCCTCAAAACTGGAGATGAGTGCACACAGGTTGGACTGGGAGATATGGACAGTGCCACTACACATACAAAACAGATTCTAAGATCCTGTCATCAGTGGATATTGGGCCTTCATGGATGAGACTTTGAGAGAAATGCATTAGAGGGGGCTTCAAGTATGTGCAGAACATAGGGCAGTTCTAAAACTGTTGAGGTTATAACTCTGAATTCCCCTATATATATCTCCCTAATAAAAACATGTGAAAAGAATTCCATAAAATTATGACCAAGAGACTTGAAAGAACATTTTATCTGGCTGAATTTTTTGGTAGGTGTACCAGTGTGTTTACAGTACTTCTAAATGCCATGTGAGTTATGCCATCAAAGTAATACTGCAAACTGGAAATGCGTGTTAAACATGGGGAAAAAGGCTGATGGAAATAGCTTCACATTCGTTTTTATTTATTAATGCCACAGATGAACTGGTTTTCTCATGAGAAAGGTGCTCATGAATTTTCATTCAAAATAATAAATTGGTGTCCACATTTTAAGAAATATGTTTAGGGTTCAAGGGATTAGACATGCAACTCTGCATATCTGATTCCTGGTTTACCAAGACAAAATATACTTCTTAATGTAATTCTAGTTATTACATAGCTAATGGTTTTAGCTTATTAACCAACAAACTTCATCAAGGAAGCTGTTTTTACCTGCCCTTTAACTAATATTATAGCATTTTTGTTGGCAATGTTTGGGTACTTTAAGTGGAGGATTTTTTTTTCTTTTTCAATAAACAGATGAACTAATTTATTCATTTTTTAGTGTTTAGTGGATTCATATAATCAACCAAAATTAGATCTTTTCTATGATTATTACATCTTTAACACACATCAGTATTTCAGAAGTCATACTTTCCCTGGTTCTGCCTGTGGTTATATGAAAGAAATATCTGCTAAGCTCAGGAAAAGTAGATTCTGAATAAAAAAGGAAATATTAAATATACTGCAGAAATACTGACAGATACATTTTAATCTTAACTCTCTCTAGTCCTGCAATTTCTTGATTTTTCTGAATATCTTTTTAGTGGCTTAGTAGCTTGCATCCTCTTCCAAACAGTAATTTAATAGTGATCACTAGGTTCATCCATTTAGATGCAAGACATTAATTTAAAAAAAAAAAGCTGATTTTAAAATGTATATATCAGATATATTCTAAGCTCATTAAAAGTACTGCAATCATATTTTAAAAAATATTGATGATGCTCTGTAGGCTATCTTCAGGCTCAGGCAAATAACATTATAAGACAGTTGCTTAAAAATGCTCCCAGATGACTTGACTTTACTTCAAAAAACAAACAAACAAAAACAACAACAACAACAACAAAAACAAAAAGCCCCAAACAAACAAACAAACAAAAAGACAATAAGTACAGTATGTAAATGATGGGGAAAAAACTTAGATCTCTTTTATCTTGTATCCCTTCCTGGGCTTTTTCCAGTGAATCCTTTTTCTCTCACTCTTCGTTTTGGGTTCAGTTCCTGTTTAGAACATTAGTTTGAAATCAAAATGTTCACCTGTTTTCTAGTGCATATTTGTGTTTTATAAAGGTCAAAGAAAAGTGCTTTTCTGATTTTTTAAAGGATTGGTTCATTTCAATACACAAATAAATCGACCGATTTGAACTGTAAGTAAGATGTGGATCTTTAGACACAAAGCAGATGTTTGGATCCAGAACATCTTCTCCTATTATAGAAAAATCCAAGTCCACTTTCTATTGCATTTTCTAAAGACATCCCATGCCATTCCGTATGTAGGCTTTGTTTCACATCCCCTTCATATCTTAATTTAGAATTTTCACTGGTACAAACCATCCAAGTCCAATTGAATCTGTACCAATTTACAGGTTATGAAATCTAGCATCTTGTGTCACAAAACATATGTCTTAATAACTGCCTGTCAGTTTTATATATTTCAATAATATTTGCATAAGATGGAAGAGAAGAAAAGGAGCAGTTGGTACTGAAGATGCAGAATGGTTATACTGCTTTCTGAGGAAGGGTTGAAGATTCAGTAGCACTGCCAAATATACAATTCAAAATGGAGTTTAGTTTTCTTTTTGGTTTCAAATGATATCTGAGTCAAATACCTCCTGAAACATGAAAAAAGCCCTGAACTCCAAGTGAAACTTATATTTCAATAATAGTAACTTGACCTTTGGTGCTTGCTCTTCTTTCTTTATGGTAACACTACTTTCCTTCTCAGGGCAGCAAGCAGTTTTAAGTAAGTGTACCTTGTAAATTATTGAGTAAAAGTATACTAAGTATAGTGGATTAAACTAGCGGGTTACTTCAGAAGCAGGAATCAGCACTTGTGCATTATGCAATACTTTCTTTGTTGTCAATTCATTGAAAATAATACCATGGAAGACAAATGCTTTCTTCTCCCTTGCTTGCTTTCTTGAGGAATGACGGTTTCACTTGTCACAACTTTATCTATAAGCTTTCAAAATTACCAGGCACATGGTACTCTAGTTAATAACAAAACCTCCGTAGTAGTAATGACATTTAAAGCATGTTTAGTTAATTGTTTCTCTGTTAAAACACTGCTAATTTTTTAAATGGGATTGTTGAAAAAGTTCCTAATAATTGGAGAAATTAGCCTCAGTGGAAGTATTCTTTGCACTATGCACTATTCTTTGATCAGTATGGGAGTTTTTTGATACTACTGGCAACGCTTTTGTTAGTTCCAATTTTGCAAATTTGAAGATCCCTTTTCAAGAGGTATCTATTTGACGAATGTGCAGTTTTTCAGCATGTACTTTCTGTCTTGTATCACAGTGTTTTAGAAGAATCTATGCTTTACTTATTCACTAGGCTTTCAATAGAGAATCACATTAATCCTTTTAAGCTCCTTATTCTAATGATTTATTTTGTTGAAAACCGTAGTGATCCTCCTTTGAATTTTAATGATTGCTGGCTATTCAAGGATTCATTGTTTTGACTTCCTGTCCTTACCTTTGTTTCTTACATGTCTGTAGGGAACACCTGTCTAATACTGTATCTGGCCTTAGTTCTCACTGGCTTACCATATTCACTCAAGCCTATCTTAAGGTGTTAAGTTGAAATGCTAGCTACTCATCCATGAAAATAAATGTTGGATATTTACAAAGATAGGCAGATAGACAGCAGAGGGATGACTGAATGGATTGAGTAATTTTTTGATGTAAATAATATTTTCATATGAATTGTATCAAGGTGATTGTTGCAAAATCAGTTTGCAAAATTTACTCAATATAAAGCCAGCACTGTAAGAAACATTAAACACCTATAAGGGATTTTTTATTTCAAAATTTTTGAAGCAAATGCAGTATGCCAACAGTTGTCAGGATTTGGCATCAGCTGCTGAATTTAGGTCATGGCACTGGCTTAAATTGGATTTCAGTTTTCATTTTCATCCACACTGTATAAATACAGAATGTCTCTTTAGAAATATAACTTGGAACATCATGAGTTTTCAAGAATATATTATTCTAATACAAGCCTTTAACAACTACACAGTATTTATGCATAATACATTTTATTCCTTATCTACAGCCTTTTGGACTTTGATTCAGAATACCAGGAGCTCTGGGATTGGCTGATTGACATGGAATCCATTGTGATGGACAGCCATGACCTGATGATGTCAGAGGAGCAGCAGCAGCATCTTTACAAGGTTAGCACTACCGTTACTGCCTTTACCTAGCTCTAGAAGATCTGATTAGCTTGACAAGTCTTTCTCTCACAGGATATCGCTGCGTTCATTGTATGTATCATGGTGTCTATTAGAATTCCCTTCCCTGTCCCCAACCTCATTTCCATCCCCTGTGCACTGACAGGCTGCACCGACATCATAATTGCAAGAAAGTTCCCTTTATCACATTCTATTTGGTGTAATTCTATAGAAGGACAAAGATTTGTCTTCAAGATGAATAGAAATAAATGAAACTGCATTAATAAATAGACTGAAACAAAATGAAGGAAAAAAATGAAATGGGAACTTGTAACAAAATGTGTTTTGATTGGAGCTTTCAGCTGGATTTTTATCCACCTTTCAGACCTCATCTGGAAAGAAAGACATTTGCCTTGATTTTGGTTTGCTGCTGCCAGGATATAGGACTCTTCCAATTTAATTTTTATTAGTTATACCTAAAGTAGACATTGTCATGTTAAGTCTTCACACTTGGTTGTGATTTAAGCAACATGATTTTGAACTTGAAGGGTGAAGCTATAGGGTCTGATTCTAGCATATATATATGTACATAAATGTGTGTATATGTATATGCATATGTATACATATATGTATATATATATGTACATACATACCTACAGACACACATGGTTTCTCTTATTTGCCATAGCAGCCTTAACTGAGAAGATTTATTATTTCTTTTAGATAGATAGTACTTGTAAGGACTTCCTCAAAATGTGTGACTTGATCCTAAAATTGATTCAGGCTTCACTGTGTGTCTGAGGAGCTGCGGGTCTGAGGGGTGGTGGGGGAAAGAAAGGAGGGGCTTTCGACAGAAATATCAGGCTGTAGTAAATCTTCCTCATTTAGGCAATTTTTATTGGAGTAATTCTGACAGTTGTCATCCTTGAATTGCTTTGAGCATATGGCATATTTCAAAGACCAGATTGTGAATCATAAAAAATAAAATTAATAACTAACCACAGAATCAGCAACACTATAATGACAAGAAACAACTACCCTCTAGCTTTTTTTTAATTTCTTATCAAATAAATGGTACATTCAAGGTCAAATAGAAGTTGTTCTCTTTCTTCTATGATGGCATGATTTGATAATTTTTTAAATGTAATAATTTTTTCTTTCTTTGGCATCCAATTTTCTTGATGGTCTTCTTGAATTTTATTCTTTCTTATTTTAGTTATTTTATTTAAAATACCCAGCCAGGAGGGGTTGTCATGTGGGTTAAAATACATTTATAAATGCAAATATAGTTCAGATCCAGACTATTTTAGGCTGTGTGTGAGTTTCATTCACTGGCCTCCATTCTTGCTTTGAAATTTTTTTTTCTTTTTTTGCTATTGTCTTTTTCCTAACTTTGTAAGTACTTCATCAGACTTAATGACACATTAACAGAGCTGGCCTTGAGCAGGCTCAGAAATAAACAATGCCAGAAATGAGTAAGGAGTTTATTGTGAATCTAAAATAAGGTGTTTGGTAGTTAGTGCCTGTCCACATAAGGCCAGCTTGTAGTATGACTAATTTAACCATTAGTTTTAGTCCTACACTAAAAAAATAAATTGATAAACATAAAATTTAAGGTAACAATCCATACATCAATATGAAAAGGAATAAAGATTAAGCAACCAGTTCAAGTACTTTAGATCCTATTTAGTATACTTCTCTTTCTGATTTCAAAATGTAACCCCTATGAATAATTATAGATGGTAAGGCTGGGATGATAGTGTATGATGAGGAGAGTAAAAAAGGGCAATGATTTAATAATATGTGCAGTATAATATGGTGGGAAAATGGTTAATATTATATATGCAATATGGGAGTAGTTTCTTAATATTATGAAATTCTGAACCACGATAGGCATGACACTTCTGAAAGCAGAAAGTTTGTATGACAGAGAGTTAGCTGAGTCTGCAGCCTGTGCAGCAGAGACCAACCAGCAGTGATTCCAGAGAACAGGCAGCTTATTTGTCCTGCAATTTCTGCCAGGAGGTCACAGGCTACAGTACCAGATTTGAGCCCCGATCTCAAAACTGCCTATCTGGTACTTGGTCACTAGAAAACCATTTGAAGGAGGGTACAAACAGACTCCTTGCCCTCCTGCAGTGAATATTCACTGCATTTACCTTTCTAGTAAGAGCATCAAGCAAATTTTTAAGGACCGAACAAAACTTTAAGTGGAGATGTGGAGTTTGCATAAGAGAAGACTAAGGAGAATCCACAAAGCAGGAGGAATATTTGCAGGTAACGTAAAAATCTTAAGTGCATTGCATTTAGAACAATCATTCTTTCCAAAAAAACAAAAAGAAAAACCCAGCAAAACACCCTCCCCAACACCACAATAAACAACCTCTCTAAGTGTTGAAAGCCTGATAATTTCATTTAACATTTATACATGTTAATAGCAATAACATTTAACAGTAGACAAAGGATAACATTAGCTAATGTAATTGAGGGAACAATTCTGCACTAGCAAAGTAAAAATAAGATAAATCACTAGGTCTTTACTGTCCCTAATTTTAGAGATTTGTGTGACATTGAGTCATGTCCTCGAAAAGAATATTAATAGATTTATAAAACTAGCCTAGCAAACCTCTCTTCTAATCAGTGGTGATACCCATTTTATTTGGAGGCTTTTTTGGAGTTGTGAATGGTGGAGTGCCTGTGAGCACTGCCTGCTCTTCCCAGGGAGCGCAGCCGTTCTGGGCTGCAGGGACACAAACCCAGGCAGCTGTCATCATCGGAGTTCCTCAGTGATGTGGGGTGTTATGAAAACACAGGTCTTGCTCTAGTTCCTCTTTATCAATTACAGCTTCAAATGTGAACCTGCTAATTGCACTCTCTGCATTTTCGTGGATTCTCCTAAAACCACAGATCTCTCTTCTCAGTTGCTGAGCTGACAAGTAATTGCAGCTCCGAGCCAGCTCAGCAAGCCACCCCTGCCAGGGAACCTGCTGTGGTATCACTATTACCAACAGTAATCATTGCCCCTAAGGAGTCTATGAATGGAAAGGAGCAATGATGAAACAGGTAATTCAGAAGGGGCAAGCATACATTAAAGCAGCATAACACAATATATAAATGCTAAAATTATATATAGGAAAATGAAATATATTTTCATGGTTAGAGTATTTTCACAGTACTATATTTTCAGAGGCAATATACACAAGCCAACTCTCAGCATATTTTTTTTTTCTAATATTCCAGGAACTTCAGTTTTTCCTAAGATCCCTATTATGTCTCTTTAACTAGGTTTTATTTTGCCCTTATAATAGGAATAGCACAGCCATATTTTTTGTAACACTGAATGTGTGTATAGTTTCTCTAGACTTCCTAGATTTCAGTTCATAGATTTTAAAAAAGAGAACATAGACCTAAATGATTTCTGATTTATAGTCCTAAACTAGCTAATGATTTTGAAAATCAGATAGTGCTTGTTAAAACGGCAGAAACAGAATGAATTCATGACAGTTTATTTGTCCTCTAATGCTTTGTCTATTAATTAAGGAAAAGGAAAAGGAACATTTCCATGTTTTGGATTCTTACTTCTTTGTACTTCTATAACAGCTCAGTTTGATGCCAAATGTATCATGTTTATTACATTTTAATCTACTGCATGTGAGCCTGATCTCATAAGCTCTAAATATACAGAACTTGCACTGACTTCAGCTGTTTTCATATGCCGTTACTGGAGGATCAAACCCAAAGAATTTAAACACTTCTAATTAGCCCTTTAGTAGGAACTTGAGTAATTGTGTACCTTGAATGCTCAAAAATGAAGCAAATCAGTATTTACGGGAACTGTCAAGATTAGAAGTGAGTATACTAGCAGAAAAGTTAATGATAATTCTCTCCATTTTCCTCCGAAGATTAATTGCAAAAATTAATTGTGTTAGATTAAAACCCTATTTAAATAAGTACAGTATGATTGTTAAAATTGTTAGTATGTTCAGTACAAAATTAACCAAGCATTTGAAAATATCGAATAAAAGAAATATTTTTTTTTTTATTACAAGGCAGTGTATTGTGGTTTTAATAAAAACTATATAAGCCATAAGTCTTTTACTAGTAATTCTTCAGCAATGATTATGATAGATGGAAAAAGATCCATATGTAGTAGTGGAAAGATTTTGAAAGCATTTAGTTGGTACAGCTTTTGAACATGTTAACTCCTGAACTCTTTCATCAAGGGGAAGTGGTCCACTGTATTAAATAACACAAAAATGCACATCAGAAACTAAGGATATATTTCTAAAAAAATTGAGGGGAAAAAAAAAATCTCCCAGCAGTTTTAGTTTCCCTGCTGCAAGCTCTATCCCTGCTTGGAAGGTGCAGTTAATTTCCTCCTCTGGGTGTGCTGCTGCTCCATTGTGCCTTTCTCGCTGGCTCAGTGTGCTGTGGCCCGGAGTGGATCAAACAAACCGTGGTGAAAGTTTCCCTCATTTGCATCACTTCTAGACAGCCCTGTCGTACTCTTTGCTGACAGGAAATCACTGTCTTTGTCACCTTTTTTCAGTGATCTCCTTTTGGCAGAGATTGGCCATGTGACCAGGATTAATCACAACAACAGTTCTGGCTCAGAACTCAATGACATGTTTTCCTCAGCACTTCAGTAATGGTGTAGAGGAGTCAGTAGGAAATGACTACATTAATTTCAGAGTGAAAAGATAATTAACACTTAAGGACTAGTGCTATAACCTATGGAGCTATTATTCAAATTAAAACTAATTTATTGCAAACTTGTGAAAAAAAAAAAAGAAAAAAACCCACATAAAACTGGTTTATAATGCAACTGTTAAAATAATCTTGCAGGAGTCCCTGAGTTTAAAAAGAAGCACAAACTATATTTAATGTGGTAATAGAAATACATAAAGACTTCAACATTTGAAACTGGAGGCTAAAGTATGTAAAGTGCTTACTTAGATGATATGAATAGGATACTGGCAAACAAAAGCAGCAGTGTGCTCCTAGAATGCTGAGCTTCAAGGAGTTTCCTTGGCAACAGAAATGCAGTTCCAAAAGTAGACAGAACTTTCCTCAGAAAACATACTATTAATAACAACCTTCCGGAACAACTTGGAACAATTTGACTACTTAGTAATAAAATGCCAAGTGTTCTGCAAATTAATCTAACACATAACAGTTATATGTTTCTCTTGCCCATAATTCTCCTGAACTGGGGGCCTGAGTTCTCTGCTATTAGAGGATACAAACGTGCAAAGCGGTTCCAAATGCTGCGCAAACAGAGACAGCTCAAACAGCAGCAGCCTATAAGGATCAATTAATGTTCTTCGTATCATTTTAACTTGTAAACCAGATTAGTTTAATTGGATTACTTTGTTCCATTTAAAGCAAGTTCTGCGTACCTACTGAAGCTGCATTGTAGTTCAGTCTTTATTTCAAGTAGATTTTCCATATAAAGAAAAAAACTTATTAAAAGATTAACAGCCTGCAGAATGATATATTTGGACAATGTGCTTAGGGGATTGGTTATAAACCACAAAATGTGAAGATTTTTGCTCCTAAGCTGCATATTCTGCACAGTCCAGGATGCTTTCTGTCTGTTTGGTAACCCATCAGTGCCTGCACAGAGCTGCTAAAACAGTCCGTTTTAGTCAGAGGAAAATGATGGTGGTCAGTTTAGAGGAAGCTCTTAGCACACTTCAGGATTGAGCCCCTTGTAGGGAGTAACTACAAATCTGCTATGCATGCAGTATTTTTAGGCATGTCATCATTTCTGCATGAGCCAAAAGAATAAACTAATTTCAGTTTTGCCTTGCCAGTAGGAATCATTAGAATTCCTCTAAAGGCCATAAGTTTACTAGACAGTAAAGGTAGGCTGTGTTAGTACCTTGACTTTTCCTGAATTCTGAGCTCTAAAGGTTAAAAGTAATCAATATCTCATTGTGCAGCCTGATAATAAGTAATAACCATGATGTTAAAATCTAAATGAGTGCAGATAGCACTTAGGTGTGTTGACCCATTTGGAAGGGCTTTTTAATTGCAATCAGAATAGTCATTATAGTTTGCTAATCAACTTTTAGGCTACCTTGCAAAAATCACCACCTTCATGAAATATTACTTTAATCCTATTAGCAAATTATGTCCCAAAGTGAAAGCTTTTATTTTGTCTGACAAAGTATATGTTAAAAACAAAAAAAGCCGAGAAAGATTATTCTGCTAAATAATGTCAATAGAGATACTGATTAACAATAGCATGTCTATTCTATTACTTAGATAATAGTATGTCTGTACTTATGCCTACATACATGGGTTGGTACATACCTCAGTGGAAGTTAATCTTTGTTTTTTACACTGTAATATGTTTTTTAATTGTCTTGTATTGTTAAAATGACTTTGCACAAAACTGGCCTCAGTTACTGCTCTTCACGAACTTCAGCAATTTTCAAGTGCTAGGCTGGATTTTTTTTCCCCCAAGAGATTAAGAACCTCCATGACTTTCTCCACTAGGTAGGAAAATCAGGTTTTGTATGAGAGGTCTCAAAAATGCGTGATATACCAAATAGCAGTAAAAGTCTGACTGCTATTACAATGTGAACTAAATGAGTTCAGGACCTGACACAGCAAAGTTTCCCACTCTCTTATTGCGGAGGTGATGAAATTGGTTACATTTTTCTGCACAAGTATTTTCACTTCAGTTTCACTGGAGAACAGAGTAAAAAGTCATTTGTGACCCATCCTATAACAACCAGTTCATTCTTTAGTGGTTCATATGTTCATGTAATAGGATGAAATTTCTTGCTAATTCTGGCAAATTCTGCATTTTGCAAAGCAGAAAATGAAAATATTGTTGGAAAAATTCTTACTTAAAACAGAGAAATGTTGAGTTTTAATGGCTTGTATGATTACAATAGGAAAATACTGATTGCCATATCTACAGAATTAAAACATCTAGAAATTGAATACTAAAAGAGTGTTAAAGATATTTTTACATTTTGTTGGTTGCATACACAATATGTTTCAAGTGTAATCATGCATTTTTAAAGACAGTGTTGTAATTTCTACGGAGCAGACTCCCTGTATTTCTGCAAGAAGTGGCTTGCATTTTCCAAGAGTAAGTGTGTTTCTCCCACTTCTTCCCAGCATGATGTTGACCATGAATTTCACATTGTAGCAATGCAGTATTTACTGAGCTTATAGCAAAAGCCAGCACAGCTTTTTGGAGATTAAAGCAGTGTGTCTAGAATAAAAGAGGCGTTCAACTTCAAACAAAAGTAAATGTGTACCACATAGCTGTCATCACCATTCCTTACTACAGCTGCAAAACGTGGACAATTTACAGTCATCTCGTCAAGCATCTTAGTCAACTCCACATGCTCCGTGTTTGTGCCCTTGCTGCTATAAAATAGCAAGATAAGGTCCTAAAAGTGAGACCCTAAAGCTGCCTTCCACTGGTCTCTCCAGTTAATATATTGAAATAAGATTAAATGAGGAAAGTTAATAACACAATGACAATATGATTTTTGATTTTTTGTGTGTGGACATGGTACTGGGTTTTTTTAGCAGCTTGATGTATCTGTCTGTTTTAAAGCAATGAAGATAAAAAGTCACTAGCAAAAATTATAACTGGCAATAATATTATTACTCTATTCCTCAAGTTGCCAATTTTAAATGCACTTCCCTATTTTTCAACTCATAGTCCAGGAGAAAATATTATTTTTCTAAAACTCGTATGATCTACATGGCTTATCCATGATGTTTTGCTTCATAAACTAAATAGGAACTACTATTTTCTTTCCAGATCACTCCTCATCAATATAACTCAAAAATAATCAATACTGTAATATTTCCTTCATAAAAATAAACAAAAAAACAAATGACCACAGAATAGCTTTTTGGCAGGTTTTCTATATGAAACCCAAATTCACTAAATCTCCATAAACTTTCAGTGGCAATATATTCAATGAATTTATGTCTAAATGATAAAAAATAAGTTGCAGTGAAGTGTACCCAGTTTATAATCTCCTGAATTTTTATTTGTATATGTATTGTATTTTTATTTTTATAAATATATATTATAGACTGTATTTATATATTGAAAATATGTAAAGTATCAAGATAAATTATTTATGTGTATATATTTGTAACCTTTTTACATAGTTTAGGTTGGGTGATATTTTTACTTTGCACATATACACTTTTAATACATTGTACTAAAAATAGCTAAAGCATTTTGCACCAATTTCTCCTTCTAACAAGGTAAAATAAGCAATCACTGTAGTTTAACTCATAATTTTTGCAGTTCTGGCTGCATCATGTCCAGCGGAGCCTTAGAGCAGGCTGAGGCCAACTCCTGCAGCCAATGTGAAATACTTTTGGTTCTTCTTGTGGGTGCTGTTGTTTTGCAGAAAACATGGTTTCTCCAGAGTCCCAGTGATCACAAAACTGTAAATGTTAACGCTGGCTCTGTGAAGAGATGCTTTTGGGGGAAAGAACTGTAGTACCCTTCATATCCCGTTGTTCTGGAGCAACAGGTGCTATTACAGGAGTGAAGGACCTGTGCCAGCTGTATCACAAGCTGCTGGGACGTGGAGTCATCTGTGAAGACTAGTTTAACTACTATGGGAGCAAAGTAGACCAGCCCGTGTCATTAGGAGGTTCCTCTGAGGGATAGTTCAGAGCAGAAGCTCGTTAAGTACTCTGAAATATTTTCTGGAGGAGCCTTTTCTGTTTTACCTCTTTCTCCACTGTTTGGTTTAAGAGGCTATGAAGATCAGACACTCTCAGTTTACCACTCACTCATTCTGATATCACAAAAGGAGGGTATTTTTTTGTACCACTGTGTAATGTTTATGCAGTTCTCCAGTTTGAAACTCATTTGTGATATGTCCAGATTTTGACTGACATTCCACTGGAGTTTGATTATCTCTGCTTTACCCATTGATTTTTTTCTCAAAAATAGGCTACTACAGATACAGAATTTTTTAGGTGGCAACTTTCTAAAGCTGAACGTGTACTGATACTTACATGTTTATTTTTTGATGGCCTTCTTCCAGACATTCTACTGTGTCTACTATTCAGGTAGAAGAACAATAATTCCTAAGATCTCTTAGCTTGTTATCATGTGTTGAAAGATCAAATAAACGCCATCAGAGGTGAAAAATGGACAGTCATGTGATCCCATTTTCTTGCCTAAAAAAATTCATTGTAATTATTTTGGTTTTTCAGCAAAATAAGCCTCTAAGAACTGGTCAGAGGGATACAAATAATGAAAAGTGGATTAAAAGCTATAAATAGTTTGCTTAACCAAAACCAGAAACAAAAAAAAAAGAATATGGTAAGGTGCCAGGAGCCAGAGCAACCATGTGTAACTGTAGACATGAAACATTTCTTAATTGTATCTCTTTGCCAGGATCACTTGTGAAATACACAGTTCCCATTCAGAGGGAAGACATTAGGGTAAAACCAATCTAATATTTGCCTCCAAACAGTGGGAGAACTCTCCAGAGAAGTGCCAGAACAGAAACAGCAGAACACACACATAGATGTAAGTTAAAAGAACCCATGAAGCAGGGCAGATGCAGACTGGCTGAAAATGTTGGCATTTCAGTGCAACATATGTAGCGTAACAGGCAACAGAAAAATTAGAAATAAAACTGTTCTTGACAAAAAGAGGCAGCCAGCCAGACTGAATATCACAGTTACCTTTGAAATGAAAACATAGTGTCTGGAACCATTGAGAATTTAAGGTTTTAATGAAGAAGTAGATATCTGTAATGTGGCTTAAGCAAATCTAAAGATTCTCAGTGTTATAGCAATGCAGAAGTCTGCCAGGCATTCAATTGCTATATTTGCAACTATGCTATTAGATCAATGAGTAATTTGATACCAGCTGGATTATGGAGTCAGCTGCAGTGCAACACTGATAAGGAGCAAAATTAGACTGGAAAGATGCAACCAAGCACTGCAGATGGGCAATGAAATCCTGATGAAACCAGTGAATAAGTGCAGTCAATCAACAAAAAACCCCTGAAATAAGAGATGCCATCTCTTAAAGTTTACTATAGTTGTTTTAGAAGAATTTTACTCACCCAAGCTCTGGTTTCAATTGAAAGACAATAATCAAAGCAGTACCTGAAAGAAACAGGAAAGTCACTGTGATTGCTCCCCGGCATTCCAGCTGAATATAACATATCTGAAGAAGATGAGCACTTACATGTAAAATTGAAAATCCCCCAAATCACCCTAAATAGAAGCAAAAGAGAATTCTGTTAGTCTAGTAAAACTGCTGGAAAATGCAGTGTGGCAAAGAAAAGACCCCGCCCCGACAGAAAGTAATGGATAAAAAATTTGCTAATGGTCAGAAAATCCTGGTGTAAACTGATTCCAAAATACTTGCACAAAATGCCAAAACCCTGGAATGTTTAACAATTTCTTTCCAGGGAAATAGTGCTCAGTGTGTTGCCAAAAACTTGTTTTGGAACAGTGAACTGAAAGAACAGCAGAGTCATTGTTCTGTTGTATATTCTGTCAGGTATCTTTATGCTCACCATTCTGAGCTTCTAGGGGTATTCCAGTGTAATATGAACCTGACACCCTTCCTGCAGGGAATACCTGATGTCAGTCTAAGCATAGGAAACAGAAATATCAAGGAGGAGACAAAATATAAGCAACGCTTAAATGGAAACCTGGACAGGAATATTAATCTAAATGCAGAAAACTTTCTAAATTTCTAAATGAAAAAAGATGAGTCATTTGTGTGGAGCTTATATTGATTTTTGAAGGACTTTGCTGCTGGCCGCAAGAAACGAGGAGTACCCCAGGAAAACAGGCAGAACAGCTGAGAGACAGCTCTCACAGACATGCACTTTATAAACTTTTTTCAAACTTGGCAAAAGCCTATGGATTTTTGCCATGATCAATACAAAGTGATGAGCAAAAATGGTTAATGACCAAGAGAAAATAAAAAAGAGGAAGAGGAGAAGGAGGAGAGGGGTGGGCAATGAGGCAAAATACCAATTGTTTAATAGTACAATTTGAAGGAACTAGGCATTAGGAGAATTTCCTGATGATACAGAGCTCCTGTAGCAGTTCCTCTTTAATTTTTTTCTGGAACCATAGCAGAAGTAGTGAATGAGTGTAGGGGTAAGTTGGAATTAAAGTGGGTTCCTTCCAACTGAGACCCTCAGAGAGCTCTGGTTTCTAAAATTAATGAAACTAGAAATTTCTGTCTTGCCTGGAAGGAACAACCCAACTTGGTCCCTTCTCATGCACATTGCACTTGTCTTACAGGAGAAGTAATTCCCCATGAGTTACCTGGTGGGCAAGAGCTCACCTTTAAAACACCACCAGCTGCCTTTAGCCGCAGGCAGACCCACATCCCACCGTTTTGTTTTTTTTTTTTTTCCTTCCTCAGTTTAAGTGCTGAATTTATGTCTACAAGTCAATGATCAATACTGAGTCCTCCATAAAATAAGATTAACATAGTCAGGAATTTAGCAAAGATGAAAAGAGAGGAGAATATAGCTATTTAAAGAAGCCTGTTTTCATTTAGTTCAGTTGTGCATATATATATATATATACACACACACACATTTATATATATGTATTTTGTCTAACAGCACAAATGCTTAATAAGTGAGCTTTGCTATTCCTGGCACATTTCAAAGTTACTCAGAGTATTAAATATTATATATTATAGATATTATATTATGAGTAATAAAATGTGCATTTCATGGAAACATTTCCGTTTGGTTAATATTGAATTCAACTCTTCCTTTTTGAAGCCAAATTAAAAGAGATGTTGAATATTGTTGTCCAATTGCAACAAGCAACAGCAAGTATTGCCTGTTTTGGAGGGTATGTGGGAAGAGTTCTTTGCATCTCTTCTGAAAGCCATGTGTCCCACAAGCTGTATCTTGACTGAAGACCAGAGTATTCTCTCTGCGAACTAACCATTTTCATAGACAATGCTTCTTACTGCCATAGTAAGAAATCTTGGCTTTGGTGCTGAGGTATGCTCTAATGGTAGCTAAAATACTCTGGTTTGCCCCTGTATGTTTAAATAGCAGAGAAAAATGTTTCCTGTATTTTACCCAAGTGAATTCATGCCAGAAAATTAATCTTCTACCATTTTGCAATTTTCCCTGTTTTCTTCCCTACAAGTCAGTCACTAGAAATATAGTAGTATAATAACTTGCACACCATTTAAAAACTGGTATGTTTATTGGTGCCTGTATGCGTCATGAGCAACTCTCCAAACAGGGAGACCCACAGTGATGGGAGATCTGATGGTTCAGGCTTTTATTTTTAGGTTCAGGCTTTATTAAAATCAGCATAGACCACTAGGATTATACATATGATATTTTTGTGAATTTAATGTAGAGGTCTTGTGAGGTAAGGCTTTTCTATTGATATTTATGGTTTTATAAGGCTAAAAATAGCACAGAACACGCACCTTTTCCTGTCACATGCATCCTGCATTGCACTCTGGTGCTCTCTAAATTCTTCCCTTCAGGAGCATATGGTCCATTTTCCATGGCCTCTTCAGAGGCTGATGCATCTTTGAGTTCTTATTATAGCTGTTTCTTTTCACTTGCTGACTTAATCTGCTATGGCCGGAATTTGCTATCCTAGCGCTGCAGATTTTAACAGCAGCAGATTCTGATAGAGGAAATCTCAAAACCAGGCACTTTCCCATGTTTTGATCTCTAGTTGTCAGGTCATCCAGCAGCTGAGGATCTTTCTGAAAATAACTCATCTGTTCAGGCGCTTCTGCAACTTGTCAGTCCCCATATTTCACATGTCCTTCTTTTACGAGTCTGAATGTACGGTGTGGTCAGTACATTGACTGTTGTCCTTGCTCTGTATGGCTATATTTGGATCCAGACCTGTGGGCACAGTAGTCTTAGTTCCTACATCTTTCTAAGGAGTGATGCCAGCCAACATATTTTTGTTTAGTCTATGTTCCCAGGGAAGCTACTCGCAAACAATTTTGGATTTTCATATCCAGAGTCTCTTCTAATCATTCCTGAGGACCTAACTGGTATAGTGTGACAGATGACCTGCCATGGAACCTTACTTTGTCAAGTGATGTGTAAAAGCCTAAGAACACAGCTACTGTGCGTTTTTAACACAAGAGAGCATTACTTCATCAATTGGTATCCTGACTCAAGTGATGACCACTTTTGGGAAACCTAAAATAAGATGAAAGATTACTCCCTTTTATATATACATTTACATTAGTTCCAATAGTCTTTCACTGATGGGGTTTATGCACTTCTTTCATGTTTATCTCTTTTTATAATCCGCTAATTATTAGATTAAAAATGCTAATTGGCTGATTTGGCCAGCAGGTGGCCTACTACACTGTGTTGTCAGCATGTGCATTCAAGTCCTGAGAAGGGCCTGCAGTAATGTTTATTACGATTTCTCATGTACAGTGGTGTTATTCCATGAGAACAAGTGTGACATTTGTACTCTGAACGTGGTCTTTTTTGTGGTACCAATCAAATGTAAATGCATTCATGCTAGTGGGACTTTTCAGGCCTATGAAATGTTGGAAAATTAAAAACAAATATGATGTCCCTAAAGACTTTTGCATGGTTTAAATATTTGAACCTTTTTCTTAAGAGCTTTACCAAAGGACAGTTAAATCCTACTTCTTCCATTTCTTTCACACTTTATTAAAGACACGAAGAATAAAATCAATGCAATGGCAGTTCTTCAAACATCAGTACCATATGCCAATCACCAATGAGCTGTAAAGATTAACTTTAATAGGGTTAATGTAGAGCTAGTGTAGTAATTTAATGTACGAAAGCTCTATGGCCTGTTCTGAAATATGTATTCATTACTTTCATTTGTTTAGACTTCAGTTCTATAGCGACATATTCTACCTCTAGCAAAATAGCAAACAAAATGGCCTAAAATAGTTGACTTAGACATAGATTTGAAAAAAGGTAAGCTAGCCATGTTAAGAATGTGGAGTATTCAAAAAGGTATACTTTTTTTTTCTAGAATTGTTGCTAAAGTGATTGTTAAGATAGGAAATACAACCACTTAAACCTAGAACTGAGACCACTTTATTCATGTCACTGAAATGCAGATATCATTGACAAAGGTTCTGTCGCCATAAAAATGAGTCCCATATTTTGCTAATATTCTCAATAGAACATATCCCTTAAAAATTTTGAAGAACACATAATAGGCAGTGGAGTCTTGTTTCTTATCCATCATCCTTTCTGATTTGTTTTCTTACATTTTTCCATCTGTGTTTGGGAATTACCTAAACATATTCCCATAACAAACATCTATTAAACAGACAGCAGTTAAATTTGAAGACATCAACACACATTACTGTGAGCATATAACTTTTTTTAATGGCCACAGAATTTTTCAATTTGTATTTGAACAGCCAGGCAGCTATCGTGGCATGCATGGTTACCAGAACAGGCTTTCCACAAAGCAGGACCAGAATCTCTTGAGAGAATGCCAGAAAGACAGAAGTTCATGCCTTCTCTAGTGTTCACTATAGCTGCAGTACATTCAAAATATCCTAAATTTACTTTGTATTATATTACTTCACTACTGGTTTTGTGTCCTGGTATTTCCTGCTGCTACAGTCCTTTGAAGCATTTTTTTTTCCTCTCAGATATATGCATATCTTTTCCCATTTTCAAGACATGTCCTGTTTCATCTTAAGTAGAATTCAGACATTAAAATAGCAATAACTTACAAGTCTCTATATCCACTGATGTTGCAAGTGTTACATAGATTTGAATAGCGATGCTATAGTCACCAGTTTATCAGTCTGTTTAGAGCACAGAGATTAGCATTTCAGTGAGACAACATAAGTTGTCATGAACTTATGGTGCTTTTTGCTGAAATCAATTTCTACAGTTTTGTTGCCATATCTTTATAGAACTATTTTTTTTAATTGCCTTAAGAAAGATTATATTAATATGCAGGCGTCATGCTGTATGCTGATTTCAGAGCTCATTACAAAATGATAAACACAAAGGGGCAGATTCCTGATCTGTCAAGATCACTTCACATTCAACTTTACAATTTCCAGAGTGAATCTAGAGCAGTTGATAGCACGCAGTAGAAAATACTCATGTTGTGGGTGAAAATCTCATTGATTATTAGGATTTCTGATGTTCAGTGATGTTCCATGAGAACAAGTATGGCATTTGTACTCTGAATTCATACATCTTTTTTATCATCATCTTCACCTACTGCTATGTTCTTTTGCTCCTGCTCCCTATTCTCCTTTCCAGCACAAATAGCAGCAGCAAACAATCTTTAAGTGAACCAGGAGAATCCAACAAGTATAAGCCAAAATGGGAGTACAGTCAATGTTGTCCATAAGCATAAATTAAATACCAAGTCATTGTTTTCCATTTATATCAGGGCCAAGTTATCAAAAATTTGCTTGCTGACGGTCCTAGGAAAAATCAAGCACCTTAAGAATCTCCAAAATGTGTGTATTTGAGTTTACTAACCTCTGCAAAAATAGTTCATCTTCTCTCTATTTTTGTTCTATAAATTTTAATCCCAGAAACACCAAAAGAGATAACTCAAGATCAATGTGAGTCATCTGTTTTCATGTTTGATTCTTGTAGTAACTTTGTGCTTTCAGACATTGAAGCTAGTGCAAATGTATAATAAGATAAAACATCTGGAAGCTAAAAGTAAACTAATTCAATGTAGGAATGAGGCATACATTTTCTAACAGTGAAATAAACTAGCTGTTTATAATTTTATCAAGGAATTCTGTGAATTTACTATTATTTGTGTCTTTCAGTCAGGGACAGATGCAGTAACAAAAGATTTTCTCCAAGCCAGAAATTTGAGAGCTTAATATGGGCAGAGATTATAAGATTAGGGCATGTTTTATACAAGTGGGGAGGTCAGATTATGACAATTTCTTGAACTTCATATCTTTGAATCTGACCCAAATTTTGTCAGAGAATATTTTGGCAGAGTTCCTTTAGAGATGAGAGGAAGCTTTCAGGTTTTATTATGCCAGCAAACAGCAGAGTTCATGTATAGCAGCAGCATAAATCCTTGAGAACAGACACCTGAAATGAGGGGAAAAGAAAGAAATAGAGGGAAAGTTTCTTTTGTTTCTGTCTCGATAGTTGTTCAGTCACAAAATGAGTTCAGTGTCACTGCATTCTCATTCTCTTTGAAAGGCAACTATTAGTTCCTAAACATTGTTGAAAACGTAAGAATGTGTAGAGATGAGGTATTTTCTGCAGTAGTTAAAATATACTGTAAGTGCTATAGCTATTTTTTTTTTTTTCAGTCTAGTGTGAAGCAGAGTATTAAGTAGTTCTGAGCTCAGAAAACATATTCTTTTGGACAGAATAGCAGAGTGACTATTGGAAGACTTGTGTTCCCACAACAGAGATCTTCCCTCCCTGGAACTGTATGTGGTGTCCATTTCCTCAGTTTCCCATTTCAAATCAAAAATAGTATTTCTGTATATGACATGACTGGTGCAAGTCTGCAATTCACTGGAGCATAGCAAGCTTGAGCCTGTAAAGGCTGCGTTAGGCATACCCTTGCTGGTGACCATTTGAAAGAGGCAAAGTGTTTCTCTTAGGCACAGCAGCTGTTGGAGATACAGAGAGACTAATTTTCAGCATTGTTTAATTTCCAACACAGAAACAACATTCCTACACAGACTTGAAGTTCACAGTCACATCTCATTTCATCACATCACAGTATAACAGGGGCATATTTCTGTTTGTGGTGGTGTACAAAAACACTTCACATGCTCCTTGGAAGATACAGGGGTCTTAAAGAGCAAGCCCAATGCCTCATGTGGGTAGCCTGAAGCAGGATTTTTTTGTCTTTTTCCCTTTTCCCATGATATGTGTGATAGTTCCTCTCATATTTATTGCTTCAGTTTTGTCTGTCTTAAATAATTTAAAATATTATAATATTATTACATTCAGAAACTCCGTTTTTACAAATGAACTCAGAGTCTAATTTTCTAAGACTCTGGCGGTTTTAAAAAAATCGTACAATTTATCATTTATATTAGCTTTTAGAAACAATGGCCACTGTGATATAGTCCTTTAAATATTATTCAGTAAATGTAGTGGTGTTGTTCTAGAATTGAAATATATCTTGGAAAAAGTTCTTTCACCTTCAGGATTGTCTGTTTTTTGCTGAAGAAACACAGAATTGTCCTATTTTGATCACCAATGAGGAGGATGAAGAGCATCTGTGTTAAATACTCACAGGTCTATCAGAATGCTATCAGTCTCAGGTATTCTGAAGAAGTCTAGTCCTTAGTTCTTCCTGTTCAGTCATCTTTATAGGCTTAGTTTATTTCAGAGACTATTGAACTTCCTATTGATAAGGCCAAAAAGGATCACTGCTATAGCATTTACCATCAAAGTTGTTCCTAACACAAAAAATGAAATATTTTCTTCTAATTTAAAATACTCTAGTAACATTTGTGAGGTGTACAACTTCCTGCCAACTCCTCTAATTTAAAACATTATCTGTTTGAGGAAAACATATGTTAGAATTTTTTAATTCAGTGATAGGAAAGACACTAATGAAATATGCATGTATGAATTTTGTATTGCATAAGTTTCGTCTTTCTTGAAATATGATAAAAAGCCAAACATCTGGATTATGTTTAAAAAGCTTGAATTTCCATTTTTGAGAGAGATTCAATCTATTTTGACACTGTACACATAACCTTAACATTTTCAGCATGCTGTTAACATTACTTGATATTGTAAAAAAAAATGTTCAGGTTTAAACAAAGTCGGACTTCTCCTATTGCGGAAAATGTTTTCTGAAACAGCTTTGTCTGCAGCATTCACACAGCCATACTTTAGGCTGTGTCAGCAGTTCTGTTATATATTTACTCTTGAGAGCAGTTTGTATTTGATCATAAAAATAACATTCCAAATTGGGAATATTTTTTCTTTTGCATAAAAATACTATGTTTTTTCCTAGAATTTCCTAATAATAGAAAATAAATACTGAGTTCTTAACAACTTTAAAAATTCCTCTAAAATAAGATTATTTTATTGTAAATACTGATAATGTCGGGGGTGCCAAATTTATCCTTTTGTTTTAATAACATAAATGTGTACTGAAAAAGAGAATCACTGTTTGCTGTGCCTCTTGAAAGGTTCAGAGTATGGCTCTCTGCAGATGATCATAAGGAGCTAACTATAAGGCTTACTTTTTAATGTGTTTTGCAATAGTTTTGATACCATTGTAATGGTATTGCTGTAACAGGAATTGCAGCATGTGCCAGTGTTTTAGATAGTGGAGATCTTTTAGCACTCCTCATGGACCTGCTGCATGTGCCGACTTTGACGTAACACAAGGGACATTATAAAGAAAAAAATCAAATAGCACACTGTAAAAACTATAGCTTTCACTTTATTTAATACAGTACAGGATGTACATTTAAAATAAAAATAACATTTTTCATTATCAATGTAGGGCTAATTGAGAAATCTGCTGTCAACCTTTCCAATCAGCACTTGGATGGGTGGTCAAACAGGTGTAAGTTCTGTTGTGTAGGAAAAAGTTCAATTACTTTAAAAACCATGTTGTTAGTCTAGATACTACAGGTAGTGGGAACTGATATCCACATGTTCTGAGGTTGGAGGCTGAGCAAGCTAGATGCAGAGCTTTTCTGACCTTGACTTGAGGTCGCCCACCAGCCTGCAAAGAATGTAGGGCTGTTGTCACAGGACGAGTATGACTTTCTTTTCTCACAGTTGACATGGCCTAGGTATTTGCATTACTAAAAATGCTGTGCTTTAAGTGGTGTGTGTACTGATCTTTATGGAATTACCTGTAAGTTGAAGGAGACTGAGTTCTGCCTCTGTTGATCTGAGGAGCTTCAATTTCCATCTGGATCTTTTTCCAGCAGGGAACCTCTTCTCCCATGAAAAAGTATAGCAAATAGGTAAGAAGATGAGGATCCAGAGATATTCTACCCCAAACACATCCCAGTAGTGTTGCTGGAAGAACGAATAATTTATTCGTAGATTTTCAGTCAAGCTTCTCTCATGGCAGGATATTACTGATCACCATTAGCATTCTAGCTGGGTAACAATGGAATAAGGAGTTCAGAAGAGCCAGTCTCTGAAAGATAAATGCACAAGAACATCCATTTCAAAACAGAATGATGCCTGTAACGTACAGCCTGACAATAGTAGGTGCATTTGGAATTAAATCTTTGTGTAGAGGAGTTCCAATTTTATGTTTCATGCATACTGCAACAGCAGGCACAGCTTAGCAGAAGAGAGGATAACAGGTTATAAATGATTTTCTTTGAATAGCTCAAAAAAATCTCCATAATCTTACAATGTTATATTTTATTTTGTAAAAATGTAAATGTAAAGGTGTATCAGTATGAGATTTCAAGAATATCCAGCCATGGATGGAGCTGCAACTACACCTTTTTTTCCAGGCCAAACAACTTCTCCGCCTTCAAATGCATTTTCTGCTCAATAATGGACTAACTGTAGTAATATTCCAGTATTTTGGAATCTCCCTTACTCTGTGGGGATGTTTTTCCCCTCAAAAAAATATACCTGAGCATTAACCCAACAGTAAAGTAGCTAGTAATTTCTAAAGAGCACTGGTTTCTAAATTTAGTATCAATTCTCCATGCAACTACATACATGTAAATTTATCTAAATCAGTGTCTAATATGTTGAGCATGCCTGTTGATTGCATGTGTATCTGTCTGTACCAGAAGTCACACCTCTGGTGCAATGTATGAAAACAAAACCAACAGCATTGTTTCAAGAAGCGCAAGACCAATCTCAGAAATTCCTTCATAAATCGGCCAGAGGTCCCAGTAAAACACACCATTTACAAGATTCATAGGTTTTTAAATGTGAAGTGTAGCAACTCTGGCCTTGTCTGAACTGCATTATAACCTTTGCAGTGGTACCATGTTCTAACATCATCTGCCAGGGTTTGCCTTTATTTGCAAGTGAGGGGACATCTTGGATCTAGTGGCCTCTTATGCACTGGATTACCCTTGCCGTATGAATTGAAACAATTGTATTTTGGCTATGTGTTCTCAGAATTTAATTATATTTAAAAACTGGTTAATAGCATAGTAAACAACTGCTATTGCTGCAAAATTGCATTCTGAAGGTAATGGGATTGAATTTCAAAGCAAGTTGACACTCAATTACAATTTCCATATATCTAGTGAATAAGCCAGTTCTTGGCTGCTATATTAAGGTGGATGTCTTCCTGGTTAACTGAACACTGTGCAAGACAGGCCAAATGCATAATAAAGCCAAATCAAGGCTTAATATACCCACTCAAATTTTTATTGTTTGTATAAAGTAGTAAGCTTGCAGAACAAACTCAGGGATGTGGTTTTAAAAATTTAAATAATCAATATTTGAACAAAATTCCACTAAATTTAGAGTAAAGAAGCTTTAAAAAAAGAAAAAAAAAAAACAACCCAAACAACCAAGCCTTTAAAACTTCTCACTGAATTACTGCCATCAGCCAGTAGATCCATGGGGCTTGTTCAGCTAAAAGCCACAACAGACTTTGTAATGCAATGATGTAATCTTGGCTTTGTGTCATTTAGATTCAACCTAAAAAAACAATTTTCCTGAATAGACAGGCTGACAACAATATTGTTCGGTGTTGGTTTTTATTTGGATTGTTTCCAAATGATTCATATGCCTCCACAGCAACACCCCATGCCTGCTTGAGTTTTTACTCTGAATTCTGAAGTTTCCCCTTTTTCCTAGCATTTTATTTTGCTTTTAAAGTCCCAGTTATGTTTGTGAAACTAACCAGCTCAGCCACAAAATTAGGATGTATCTTGCAGAGTGCATTCATTTTACTTTTTGCATATTTTTCCTGAGGTCATGTCAAGGTTAGTTTGAATTCCATCCTACATTAAGACTTCTTTCACAGCTATTTAGCTCTGCAGCCTGCGCCCCGCTGGGGTCTGCCCCTTGGGCACGTCAAAGCTTCAGACCTGACAAATCACACACAGATGAAGCTGTACAGTTTTTTAAACAGTTTCATCACTAACGTGGGGTTTTTTGGGGTTGGGGTTTTTTTCCTTTACACTNCCCGAGTTTATTCTCTGAATTGCAATATCCTGAAGATTGATTTCCATATGGAAAATTCCCTTGCTCAAGACGAGTTGTAAAATAGAAATGGCGTTGTATAGTACATGCCACTCACAGATCCCCAGAAACTGAAAGCACTGCAGATCCTCTTTAATAACGAACTATAGCTCCTTGTCTAGTATCTCTAATCATATTGTTAATACCTATCTGCACAGAAGAGCCTAAAACTACAAAGGCTGATAAATACTTGAAAATTGTCATCCATACTGTGAACCTGTTAGCTATCTAGGAGAGCTGTTAGTTGTTCACAGGAATAAACTTCTGTCATCCTTGGGATTACTCAGATGAGTAAATGTTCATCGATGTCAAGAAATGACGTTGTGCCTCAGCAGCAATCCTTAGGGGACTTGGGAAATTTTAAGTGGGTGTATGTGTGTGTAGATATATATAATTAGCTTCACAACTATCTGCAGGGCTTTCACCACCTACGTTTGTGCACAGACAGACAGACCCACACAGTTCCCACGTATATGTCGCTGCATAAAAAATGGTTTGAAATGTATAATGCAGTTTGCAGATTAAAATACAATTTTTAAAATTCTTAACTACAGACTGCTATCTTTTTTTTAGCATTTTGTGAAACTAATGGTGCAACACCATTTCCTGTTTAATTGATGAAGTTAAAATGCCTGGCTGCTAATGAGTGTATTAGCAAACAATATACCCTTAACAAGCTTAAGCAGCTCAGGATTTTAAAAAGCAGCTTACTGTCCTCCTCATTTTTAAAAGACAAAATGTACTGCTTTCCACAAATTGCTTGATCGACTGATGAAGTACTATAATTATAGTTGTATTGCAGTTTTGACAAAGCCACAATAACAGATTGTAGTTTAGTCCCCACTCTAGGCACACAACTCTTTGCATTACAAAACCCAGTTTTACTGGTCTAATTCTTTGAGAGAACAAAAGGCACCTGGAGATGTTAACTATATACTAAAAGAAAATGTAGAATCTAGGAAATAATAATATTGAAGCATGACTTTTCTTCTTGCAGTTAGTTCATTGGGAATGGTATCTAATGAAGAGTTGTCTAAAGGCTTGCTTGTTTGGAACTAATTAAAGACAGATATCCTAAATAGAAAAAGGATCATGGGAATTACATTAGGTGTCTGGAGACTTGTTATTCTTTTGGTTCTCTGAGTAGATTGTGGAAGTTGTTAGGGATTCAAGAAATAAGGCAAGCTAATAAAAAGTTCTATTTTTCTGGTTATTGGCCAACTATTGTATTTTTGTTTGCAATAAGATTTGTGCCAACAGGCTAGAGGCTTGAATAAAACATTTAAACATTTGTGCATTAACACATTATGGTGAAAAGAGAGTCTTGTGCTTTCACTCGGTGCATTTCAGCCTTCAATTAATGTGAAAGCACTACAATGCCTATGCAACTTCTCTTGCCTAGTGGTGCACCATTTATCATTGCAGTTTTACATTGACCTTGACACCCACTTCATTAGAATAAAGATTGTCTACCATTTAGGTTACATTGTTCCTCTGCACAGAGACCCCATGCAAATTTCTGTTCAGATAGAAGAGCTGTGAGCCTGTCAGAGGTCATCTGCATTAAATGATTGCAGCTATTTTCCAACTGCTTCTTTTCATTCTACTCAATTCAGGCTAGGAGGATCAATCAAGCCCTCTGCCTGAAACAGTGGGACTGCTGGGAATATAACTGTTTTTGGTAGTAGTGGATATGCCCTAAACAGTATTAAATATTTAATATAAATTCATTAAAGGGCACACAAAGTCTTCAAAAAGATATTACATATATAGTAAAATTCAAAGTGTTGGGATCACTTTTCTTAGAAAAAAAAGGCAGAACAATGAATACCAACTGCATAATTTTTTAATGTAGGCAAAATTCAGTTCATGAAGTTGCTTAATATTTCTTTCAATGTGTTTATTTCTCAAGCTGCCACAGAAGGAAATGCATAGCAGACGTGCGATCTGCATTTGCTAGTTTCTGAAACAAAAATCCCTAAGGTGTCTGTAGGGGTTTAAGACAAAAGTGCTAAGATTTGTTTTGTTTTACAGGCATGCACCCATGTACACATGCACTCTCACACAAATATATATTGCGCTGTTGTGCTTATATGTGGGGGGAAAAGGCAAATGGAAATAAGTTAGCACTCTCCTTCTTGAGTTTTCCGTGTGATATAATTGGAATTAAATTATTAATGGGAGATACTTAAAAAAGATTGTTTTATGATCTTCTATTACAGAATTTGCAATTCATTTTAATATTTGTAGTTTGATTTATATCAAAGATAATGCAATCTATGTCCAATTAACAATACATAGCCAATGTAATATGATTTCCAGATCATGCAAATGGAATAAACTAGAAGAGGAAAAACTGATTCTTAACCTCAGATGTAATTTGCTCTGTGAGTTCTGGCAATTTTAAATGACATTGCACTTTTTAATTTTTCCAAAGGCTCAGCAGCAAATTTATCCCAATCAAGAAAGCCTATTATTAATTTACAAGGACAATTGTAGGAGTCTTTATAATTTCTCTGTGCAATTATTTGCCATAAATTGCTAACACAGAAACAAGAAGTTTGCAAGAAACAGAAACTGCTTTTCATCTAGATAGATCACACTGCCCAGATCTTGAATGTTGTCCAGAGGTTCTAGTGCTATTGGCAACGTAAGAAATATAACCAAGCTTCTGGACAGTTTCTAAAATGTTTCACACTGACAGTACCAAAAAGGTAGAAGCATTAAGAGCTATTGTGAAGGGTAGGCTGGCCTCTAACAGATTCCTTCACTTTGCTTGTATACAGCTGAGCTTTGGACCCTGGACTTTGGAATAAAAAGACTCTTTGTTCACCCCTGAATGGCATTAGGCATGGGCTTCCTAAGGGGCCACCATGAAGCCTAGCATGAAGAGTGCAAACATTATCCAGAAAGCAAAATGAGAATGTGTGTGAAGAGATGATAGACAAATATTGCTACATATGCATATATATACACAATGTATATATGTGTGTGTGTGTGTATATGTCTATATATGTATATATTTGTGTTACATATTTGGTGAATTTACTAGCAAAATATTATTTACTCAATTTTATGCATACAGTATATTTTGCAAATGTTAGCCATTGCTGACTCTGCAAGCACATGCAGACACTGAGGGTTATATCTGTATTTATAGGTGTCTGCCACAGTGAAAACACCCCAAAAGGCAAATTTTTAAAATTTAGAATTTTACTGCCGGTAAAACTAAGGTTACAGGTCACTCAGTTCTGATCTCAGTTGTATATCCTACAGTGACATCTGACTGAAGACACTTTGTTAGCATGTGAATGATGGAATGCAGAACATCTACAAATAGCACACCCTTATTCCGGTAATGAAGAAAGTTCATTGGCTTAATTCTTCTGTACTTCGTAGCCATAGCTCCACTGTGTGTTCAGTATGTCTGGTCTCTTTTCACTATAACCAACAGAAGCACCATACAAAAGTCTTTCAATGGATGTCTTAATCTCTCTGTGTGCTTTTAGAGCATTATTTTGAATTCCATCATGCAGGCTTTTTTTTTTTTTTTTTTCTTTTCTCTTCTGAAGTTTTATTACAACAGCAGAATTCCCAGGGAGCTTTAGGGACAAGGTTCGCATAATATTGCCCTAAAGTTTTGCTTAAGGGGTGGAATCTGCTGATCTCCGGATCATCTTTTTGTGGTGTTTCTCTTTCTGAAAGATGCAGTGCGCAGTCTTACAGAGTTGTTAACTGCGTACAGATTTTTTTTATTGTTTACCAGACAGTGCACATCTACGAACCTTTCATGATGATTTCTTTCTCTGACCTCTCAGTGACTAGGCATCTTGTTCCTTAACACTGAGGGAGGCTGAAAAATGCTGGAGTTGCTCAATGTGTGCCTTCTATACCAGTTTCAAAATGGCTTATTCTTCTGGTTTCCATGGTGACAATTAACACTGTTACAAGGCATTGTTCCAGTCTCCATTTGGACAGAATTTTCGGGTGTGATTTTTCACACAAAAAATGTTTTATATAATTTTTTTTAGGGAAAAAAAAGAAAAGAGAAAAAAAGACACAGTTTAGTATACTGTCGAAAAATGTGTCTCAATCAGTCTGCCTGGATTTCTTAGAATCCAGTTTTTATCAGGGAAGTAAGGTTTTAACTTGCTTTGTCTTGGAATTCAACTTCTTTTGGTTTAAATATTTTTGCCAAACTTCTTAATAGATAAATGGTACTGCATTTATTTTAATTCCTTTCTTTGTCCTTCAAGAAGTATTGAGAGAAGGAATAAAAGACCAAATTCTTTAACTTACGTAACAATGTTTTGGATTTCTTTTGAGTGTCCTCAGGAACGCAAAACCAGGCATGCATGCACACAGCTAATCATGCTGTAAATATTTTACAGTTTTGTTGTTTGGGGTTTTTTTCCCAGTTTATATGACAGGTGTTGTGGGAAATTAAAGATTACCCATTTATTTATTATTGTGGTTATTGCGAGAAACCTGTGACCTTAAATTCCTTAATCTCATTTTTGAGTATTAAACAGTAATCTATATC
Organism: Donacobius atricapilla; assembly: GCA_013397315.1. Taxonomy (NCBI): domain Eukaryota; kingdom Metazoa; phylum Chordata; class Aves; order Passeriformes; family Mimidae; genus Donacobius; species Donacobius atricapilla. The sequence goes on along the minus strand of WBMY01018168.1, from coordinate 133,925 downwards.
ATAACATCTACAGACGGTCACAATGGAGCAGTCTTTGCTCACTTAAAGCTGAGGAAAGAATGAATCTGAAGATTAAATTATCTTCTCACCACAGGATTAAGTAGTCCTACCAAACTAGGGTTGTGCCGCACTGATAGAGCTGGTAGCTAATTTTTCCATGCAACTGCTCAGAGTGTAGGTGTTTAATGGATTAAAAAATAGCCTTAGCAATAGCATCTCACGCTATCAGTTCTCAAACTGTACCTCCTGTATATTAAGCTTGTCCCTTAACTTAAAATACACACTGCATGTTAAATATCCAGGACTGAAACAATACTGACTCTCAGTCATATACAAATACATCTGATAATCAACTGAAATCTCTCATCTTTCACTGTTACTGTATAATGCATTTTCTATCAATCAGCGAATGCTTGTTTATACAGTAGGTTAGATGGTGACAAAGACAGTGCGTACCATAAAACCTAGCTTATTTAGTTTTTAATGTAATAACCTTTTATAACATCTGTCACACTATTTGGATTATGAGGCACTGAATTATTTTATCTAGTCCAAAATTAAATGAAATGTCTTCTGTTTCTAAGTTAGCAAGAGCAATTGTAGTTATGAAACATGCAGCATGTTTTATTTCATCATCAGTCCTGCACTGCCCGGGAGCATCCCCAGCCCCAGCCCAGGCAGCAGCGAGTGCCAGCCTAGAGCAGGTGATGAACAGTAACTGGATATGCCTGCACCAGTGACACACAGCTAGAGGACTCCCTCAGTCTATTAATTCACTTGACAAAAGAAAGGGAGTCGCACATACTGGATTTCAGTGCCTAGCAAATTGGGCTCTGCATTCCCTTTGATATTACATGTACTTATGGAAATAATTATGCAAATCCTTTTTGGCTATATCATCTTTAAATAGACATCAGATTACATAAAGAAGATTGTAATCTCCTCCAGCAGCCATTCTAGCCTAGAAGGCAATAAAACAGGACCAGGAATCATACTTGTTGAACGCATCAGTCAAATAAAATGGTGTTGCCTCTTGGTGGGTCCAGCCCTAGTGCCCAACCTGGTAGGTATTGCCTACAGCTGTACACAGCTCAGACCTCAGCCACAGCACACCGAGTGTCAAATGGCAAGTTCTTTATAAACAATTCCTTGGGTTTTACCATGCATATTCATGCAATTTTGGATATGCAGACACCTGATCAGTGTTCATTAATAATGAGAAATGGTTAAATCACCTCATTTAAAACGTTTGCTCTATGATCCACAAATGACTAATATTTGCTGAAGTTTACATAATACAAATGATGTGCATGTGTTGTGTAAATGAGAGATTAAAATATGAAACTAACAATATGCAAACATATGCATGGAAATGCTGAGAACCTGTTAGCTGAAACAGTGATTTCACACCTTTATTATTTTCTTTAAGCTGTCTGCAATTGTATTTTTTCTTTGTTTTCCTACAGAGCATGCTCTTGGATCTGGCAAAGGCATCCATGTTTTAAACGTTCCTAAGTCTGGTTTAATTTTTATATTTAACCCAGTTATTAACATTTTCAGTATGAGCTGCAATAGCAGTTTTCTTAACTGAATTTGAAGCAAAGAAAGTTTAATGTTTAGGAAGCAATTTTCTAATTGTTTTGCATAATTTATGTATGTCTTGTAAACACCTTTACAAGTACATGTGCTGAACTCTCTTCTTTCAGTAAAAGACACATTTTTGGCCATATCAGAAGTTCCATTTCAATGAGTCTTTTCACACTTAATTAGATTAACTATATGGAGGGTATGTATATGTGGATGCCTGTGTGTTGAATTTTTTTTTTAATTTACTGTACCAACAATGAAAACATAATTAACCACTAAAGTAACTATTATACGTAATAGTTAAGTCACGTTTTTGGAGAATACAGTTTTAAGAAAAATACTTATTTTCCAGTTTGTCTGTATATTAGCATACATTTTTGTGGACTATTTAAATATATAGACCTAAATTTTTAGGAAGTCCTATGAAAGAATTCCTAAAGGAAGCTTCCAGTTTTATACCTGTTTTCTCTGAGTTTGTCTGTTTGTTTGTTTGTTTTTAACAATAAATAACAGTGCACAAATAGAAGGTATTTTCAACTGGAAGTAACTATTGGACTGTATTAAAATTGTGGCTATTCTCATTTTTGGGCCAGTTCACTGTTCCTGTTGGTTGATTCAATAAAAATCAAGTAACTAGTATTGTGTTTTAGGGGAGTATTCTTTTCCGAAGGTCAAACTCACATTTTTAGGCCCATGGGTGATGCAGAAACCACAATGGGAGAGAGAATAAATAAACTCTAGAGGAAAAATAAGTATGAAATTATTTCCTTGGGTTTTCTTGTTCATTTTTGTTTGTTTTCCATGAAGAACCTCAGTAGCATGTTTTAAAAATAAGGTACCACTAACCTGAATGAGACAAAGGCAGATTGACATTCAAATGGGAGAGTGTTAGTGGGTATTACTCTACAAGTGAATATTGTGAAAGAGTGAATATTACTATGTGTAATCAATTGCTAACTGCCTGCGTAGATGTGTCGCCCAGAAGTCTATGTGCTTGGTACCTAAATCTGTCATGATATGTTATGAGAAGGTTATCTGATTAAAAAAAAAAAATTAGAAAATGTCAGATGGAGCATGATCATAACAGAGAACATACAATTAATGTTTATTTTTTATGGAGAAAACTCTCTACAGCAGCTAATACTTATATTTCTTTTCATTTTAGAGATACAATGTAGAAATGTCAATCAGACACCCCAAAAAGATGGAACTGCTTAGTAAGGTTGAAGCTCTGAAGAAAAGTGGTGTTTTACTACCAAACGATCTCCTTGAAAAAGTGGATTCAATTAATGAAAAATGGGAACTGCTTGGGGTATTTGCATTTTTATTACTGTTTGTGGGTTATGTGTACATTTTTGTGTGTTGAAGTACACTGTCTGTCTGATTTCTAATTTGGAGCACAAATATCTCTCTCTTTCAATCCACCACGTACATTTCAAACAGGCTACTCATTCTATTATAAAAACTCCATAGCCTTTTCCTCTTCTGTTGATTTTTTTTATTCCATGCTTGTCTCCTGTCTGACTTTAATAATTTTAGTTCTTTAATACATAAAAAATGTAAGTAAAATATGCCATGTATTACGGGTATGCACCAAGTCAACTATAATGCAGTATATCTGATATACACTGACTGTCATGCTTGAGTGAATGTTAATAGAATTTATTCTGAAGGTACATGTTAGAGACATCTACTGTTTAACTATTTACTATACCTTTAAGATGAAAAGTGGGGTTGTCACTGAATATTTCAGGTCACACTGATGACTCAAAAACAAATATACAGATTCAGTACAAATCTGCATACCTGAAGCTGAGAATACAGCCAGGATATGTTCCATGCTGTTGTATTCATCTCACTTTTGACAAAAGCCAAAAAAGTTTCATGTAATTCATTTCACGGTATGATGGGCTGGGTCTCAGCCAAAGAGTGAGATACAAGAATCTGGCAAAAAAAGCAATATAGGGATTCTGTTACCCAGAGACTGGTGATGGCACTGTGCAGGAGACACTCTTGTCCTATTGTTGTAAAACAGCTGACAGAGAGAGAGGTCAAACTATATATTTTTCCATCCACTTCTCTCCTTAATTGCCTTCACTTCAAATCAAGGGTAAGATAAATTTAGAAATTACTTTAAATGATTAATTATAGATGTGTGATATTAGTAATACAGTTACATTGCATAATTTTGCATGCTATTATCCTAGTTTAAAAAATATTTCTAATATGTTATGAGTAAGCTATACATGCAACCTGCCAACAGCATTTTAAATACTGAATTGTGTCACTTTAGGTTATGTGGTAATGCAATAGCCATTTCAGAGGATGGGGCTTTTTTAGTTAAACAGGGTTGCTTCTAATCACTTGATTCTCTAAATGTGCAAATTTTCAGAAAATGTTCAAATTTGCCTTTTGACCAGTGAGCTTATTACTTTTAATCTGCAGCATCGCCATAAGCATTTTGGACTTGTTTGATCATTACTAAATTTACTGATTAAAAAAGGACTTACTAACCCAATCATTTACATTTGATCATGCCAACTTTTGTTTTTAAAATAATTTCAGACGTAAGCCTTACATTTATGAATTTCAGCTTAATCAGATTTATTCAGTGACACTGATTAAAGCTGGTAGGATATAAAACTATGAAATAAGATCATAATTCTTAAAATCTAGACAAACTGTCTTAAAAAAATTGCAGCCCTTTGCTTCTCAGTATGTTAAAATCAAAATATACCTCCAGATTAAGTTTTGCCATTAATTTCAGGATTTACTGAAAATACAACTATTACAGTTTTTCTGCTAAATGCAGTTTCATGAATAATAAGCAGAGTTTGATAGAGTTTTGTTTAATTTAATAAAAACCTGTGCAGAAACTAACAGCTCTAGACATACTGTTTTAATTGGCATGATTACATTTTAATTGGCATGAAAAAAATTAAAGACAAGGATTTTAACTTCTAACAATGGCAAAATAGAGGGATATGGTTTTTAATATTACTTTCATCTAAGGTGAACACTGTGGAATGGAAATACATTAGAATGAAATGTCAGTGGTGCGTACAGTTTAATCTGTGAAATTTTGTCCCCTGTGCTGAATATTACTCTGTCTCAATTGCATATTAAACAACCCTATCAAGGCAGGCATTGGCATCTGCTGTGCTGACACAAATTGTGAATTAAATGAAATTGATGTCCTCTGTCGTATATTTATGAAGACGGACCATTCTCTGAAGTATTCTGTTTATGAAGAATTTATGATTGCAAACTGTTCCAGAACAAAAAAGTGGCAATAAATTCTTTTTTGTGACCCTACCCTCCAAGGGCATTGATTTCACCTCCTGCTGCTACTTTTGTTGCAGCATAAAAACAATAGCTAGTGCTGGATTCCACTGAGGGTCTTCAAATTATCAATATTTACACCATGAAAATAGAAGGGTGTTGCCGAGAAAGTGTGTTTCTCAGTGATGAACTCCTAAAGATGTGATTCACAGAATGCCACATAGCAGATTAATATTTGTTGCTCTAATTTTATTTGTGTTTTAAAGCTTATTTTGGGAAGCCAATTTTACTGTCATAAATTATATGCCAGTAACTTTCTATAGCATGTGCTTTCAACAGACGGACATACTGGGTCACCTAAAACTGTATCTTCATGTTACAACAATTAACCACCACTAATTATCAGTTTAAAAGGTTATTGGATGTGCGTGTCAGTGTATATTCAATATTCTACAATCAGTAACACAGATCTAGTGCTTATAATAAGTGTCAGCCTGACAGCCTCTTATAGGTCAGATAAAATACTGCTCGGCACAGAAGAAGCAGGCAACAGCATATCTCTCTTGCGATGCTAAAGGATTGCCTTTCAAAATACTGAAAAGGAAGGTAACTTTCTATCCCTGGCCTCTTCAGAATACTCATTAAGCACCCAGCGTCCACTATCAAAATGTTATTCAGTGACTCTGTTATTAGAAATACTACTTTGAAAAGCTGGAGTAAATTAGTTTCATTAGCAGTAAGAGGCAAATGTTTATTCTGGCCCATTATCTTAAAGTGGATGCTTAACACAGAGAACTGAAATTCGAATTTGGTTGCCTAAAAAATTGTCCTTATGTTCAGAAACACTGAGGATTTTTGGTGCCTGAATGAGTTCATCCACTTTTAAAAACAAACCAGCTGTTTTGTGACCTAACTGCTCCTCTATACAGCCTCAGGGCTACATGTATGGAAATTATAATCTAACAGTTCATACCTCAAAAAATATCTCAGTGTTTCTCCAAAAAATTTAAATGGTACCTTGGATAGGAGTCTGGTGAACTCAGTGATTGTCATATTTTCTGTTGCTGCCCAGAAACCAGTAACTCTTATGGCCATAAGTGTCTAAAGCCACAGATAAATTCTGTAGAGTAACTTGTTTACAAACTTATGAAGCATTTTGTCTCCTCTGTCCTTAATTACTCTTAGTAAACACTGATTCATAATCCTTCTAGCAAAGTCAGTGACCCAGAGACAACAGCATAAGCGAGAAACAAGGGTACGAAAATTGAAACATATTGAAACAAGGAAACAAAGAATGAAATTGATTGATATTAGTCAAAATTATTAAAAACACCACATCTCTAGTCATTTAACAGATTCTTCTTGTTGCACATTAGCCTATATATGTTTTGGTACATAATAATCTATTTTTTTTTATCTGATGCATTAGAAAGCCCTAGGAGAGAAGATCCAAGACACAATGGCAGGGCACAGTGGGTTAGGTCCACGTGACCTGCTCTCGCCTGAAAGCGGCAGCCTGGTAAGGCAGCTGGAGGTCAGGATCAAAGAGCTGAAAGGGTGGCTGAGAGATACGGAGCTTTTCATCTTCAATTCCTGTCTGAGACAAGAAAATGAAGGAACAATGAATGCTGAGAAACAACTGCAATATTTTAAGGTAATAAAAAACCGATCATAGCTTATGTAGAGAAACTCTTTTTATGGTGGGATAAAATATTTACCTTATACATAACATTATGCAATGCATGTATGTATTTATTTATATATTTTCATCTTCATTTATGTGTTCACTCATGCTTATTTTATTGAATCCTTACAATAATATTTATTTTATAAATAGTTTTTGCAAAAGAGGGCTTTAGAGGGCTAATTGCACCACATTGTAAAAGCAATAGTACTCTTTCCTTCTACCTCACCGTAAAACATAGAGTCACACAATGGTTTGGGTTGGAGGAGACCCTAAAGATGATCTGTTTCCAACCCCCCTGAAATGGGGAGGGGCAAAAAAAAAAAAAAAAAAAGCAGCTGAATTTTGTCATGAAAAGCTTCACTCTGAATTTCACTCTCTGCGTAAGGTAATTAAGGTCTTGTTTGATCATCAGTTTAATAACCTATATCTCTGCACATATGAGTCAAGAACAGCCTATCTGAGGTAAAAATTACAGTGAGCTAAGTTTAGCATACATGAGAAAATATTTAAGGTTGTGATGACTAGATACATGGAAAAGACATATACACCATGAGATTTGCATTTGTCTAGGCCACATCCTAAGTCTAAGCCTGAAGATTTATAGAAAGGAGGGAGAAGACAATGCTTTATTCAGATGATAAGCTCTTTCAACCAAAGGCCAGTGTTGAGTTTTGCAAATTACTTAGCGGAAGTTGTATGTTTTGTTCCATTCCCCATAAGTAGTGGTAACATTCAGGAAGGAGGGCTAATTTAGTGAGCACACTTGGTAGAACTGTGCAATTTTCTTCTGTTCATAGTTTCTAAATAAACTCTCACCTGAGTGATCATTACAGGTCACTTTACTCTGCAAGTGATCTTTGACCAAAGAATAAGAAAGGAATCACAAGTCATTGTTGAGCTTTAGAGGTAAAGGGGATTTTTCTCTTCCACTAGTACACCAGGGTGTCTAGGGCAACAGCACTCTCAAGGTGATGGACAATTTCTTAAATATGCACCTCAAAGAGTATGTTGCCAACACTTCTAAATGTACTTTTTTTTGTACAAGCGTTCAAGAAAACAACAGCAGAAATATTATTTTCTTCCCATTTAGTCATTCTTTAACTCTTCATTTTCCAATCATGATGATTAGTGAGAAGGGTATGTCAATGTAGATAAAGTCAGTGGTTTTCAAGTTCCCAGACTTGTCCATTTGAAAGCAATTTTAAGTTTTCTTATGACATCAATACTATTTTTTTAATTGATTTGCAGTCTTCTGCTAATGGAGTAAAAAGTCATGATGACTCTTTTTGATCTATCAGCAAACGTCAAAGCAAGCGATTAGGAAGGACTGTTGATAGACCTGCAGAACTTCCCAGCAATAGATGCATATTTTCCATCGACAATGCTGGACATTCTTATTTCTGTAGAAAATGATGGCATTTATTTAAGTAGAGCATAAATTTATGTATTTAAAAATCTGATTTCAGGCAAACTTTCTTTAAATCCATTTTTTTAATATTTATAAATATATGTATATATATGTATACAGAGAAATACCATACCAATCTTTCATATTTTGTGCGTAAATCTTTCAAATTAAATCCTTTTATACATATATGACATGTATCATGCCAAAAGCTCCAGAGATGTTAAACAGTATTGTATCCCCCACCATGATGTAGCCATAGTATTTCCTTACTCGGTTGATTATCTAATAATTACACAAGTAATACATTAATTATTTTCAAAATGGTAGCCATTATAGTATAAAAAACAATTACCTATCATATATGGTGTGAGCACATCATTTTGTCATATATATTGAACCATCTTTGTCTCATTAAATCTGAAATCCACTATAAGTAAGTTTCCCATTCTTCACTGATCTCCTGGGGAAGTGTATAAAGAGAAAATTGATATAATTAACAATACTGCAATGTATAATACATATATTTGAGAAAGAACTTTTAGAACATTTTCAAAAACATTAGCTATGCCACTAGTAGAAAACCTGCTGGGGTTTAGTTTGACTTACTTTCCACTTAACTCAAGAGTTTAACCTTATTACTGCTTTCACTGTGGTAAGTGAATCATTGTTTTTCAATGGAAATTTACTGTGATGTACCATCCCAAAACACACAGCCACTGTACACAGGGAAACATTTTTAATAAAATAAACTCAACAATGCCGTTGATGTTCATTACATAAAGTTATCCTTTAAATTACACTTATGCCTTAGGAAAAACAATTATTCCATTTTTGAGGTGTTTTTCTTCCATTCTGCAATTGGAGGATGAATTGTACGTGTATTTCACATGCAGTTGGGACCCAAGATCAGAGTGATGTGGCAGGAGGAGTAGTTGTTAAATTCACTAGTAGGAAACTATTTTGACTTTTTTTGTAGAAAAGGTTTTTTTGTAGAAAATCATGCCATACAAATTTGAGTGTTCTTTTTACTAAAGAATTTGCTACTGCATTATTTTCTTTTGGAATATGCCTGTGTAATAATAATACTTAGAATTTCTATTGAACTGTCCAATCAAGGAGCTCTACATGCTGCACAAACATTACTGAACTAAACCCACTAAACATTTACGGTGGGTATTATTATCATCCCCTTTTTAGAAATGAGGGAAATAAAATACAGGGAGATTAAATCTCTTTTCAAGATTTTCACAGAAAATCAAGTGTAGCCTTACCACAGCTTCTGTTCAAGAAGGGAGAAAGAATGAACACAAGTTGCTGAACAGTGAAGGGGGAAGCCTGAGTGTCTGACTCCTATTATTTCTTCTGTTGCAACATAAAATGTAGACTAAGAAAATAATAATAAAAAAAGTCTTCAAATTCCTGAGCTCATCATAGCTACAAACATATGTTTATTTTATTTATTCATGCTTTTTATTCCTCTTTAAGTCCCTTGAGTTCATGTTTTCGGGCTTTCCACAGAAAATGATGAGGGCAAGAACCAGAATCTTACTTTTTAAATGAAATACAAGATTCTCAGGTAAACACATAGTTCTAGCCCCTGAAATGCCAGATATAATGAGACTAATAATTGGCACAACTGGTTTCCTAAACTAACAATGTACAGCTATTTTGTGGGTCAGGAGAGACTCGGAGCTGCAAAGAATGAAAAGCAGTAATAAAAGAGTTTGCATTGTTTCATGAAAGTTTTACTAAGTTTCATTTGAGTGAGGTCTAGCCGGAAACTTATGTGCCTGTTAGCTTGTCAGTAGAAGTGGTCTGCCATGTTTCTTTTATGTGTCTGGGACTTCAAAATGCATGTTTTTTTCTCTGCAAAGTGCCCTCTAAAGGCAGCAAGAGAGCCTAAATAATTAGTTATATATTTCTGTCATTTGTAATAAAACTTAAGACTTTAGGTGTTTTATATAGAGAAATGATCAGCCTCAAAAAGTTGTTTTGGCTTTGGCTCACAGACCAGCTATTTGAGAATAAACTCATACTTGTGACTAGCTCTCTGTCTCAGAATCCCTTCTCAATCATGTACAACTGGGAAAGCCTCTTGTGTTTTCAGTAGCAAGATTTATAAAGAGACCTGCTCTCTTTCTCCTCCAAACTTGGATGGGGAACAAGATTTTCTTCTTCAGAACAGGATTTTAGCCAAGATTTTCTGCTAAATTGTGTTTGGTAAAAATAATGTTGCATTTCACATCATTTTCTGATCTGGTTTTATTTGAAGCAATAAGCAACATGTTATATAGAGTCATACCGGTCTCTTAAATCTATATTTGTGCCTTTAACAGAAACAGTCCCGGTTTTCAGCAGAACTGAAAGCTTGTGGTTTTCATTGACTTTAGTCAATATATCCATTAAAGAAATCAGATTACTTAATCATACAAAACATATTGAAAATTTCTTCTCATTTGAAATTTCTCAAAGTCAATGGTTTATTGAATTCCACAGCTACTATCTTTTGTTGCCATTTCTGCTAGCCTTGTAAACAGTGGAAATTATGTGATGCTTGTAACTATTTCTAATGACTAGACCCACACAGAACTGTGAGTTTTCATCTTCCACTACATTTATGACTTGAGCATAACAGGTGATGTAGTGTCACTTAAAAAAAAACCCCAAACAAACGTATTTCTCAGCAGCATCTCTTATTTCTCCGATGACTAAGGCAACTGAACTTTCTGATTAAAAAATACAGGTAATTGGTAATTAATAGTCCATATGTCTTATGATTATTTTTTATATTTACTGAAAAGTTTGTAGAAGAGTCAGCACTGTACATCACACAAAAAAAACAGTTAAATATACTTCAGTCAAATAAAACACAAGTGAGTTTGGGAGCATGTAAGATGATGGCCAAAATAAAGTAAAACTATTAATGTTGAATAAAGGTTTGGAGACTCAGAAATAAAGAAAATGCTGGCTGTTCCTACAGGTGGCAGGAATTGCTTTCACCCCTGCATTTTGGATCCTTTACAGTTTTTAGAATGATGTTTCTGGCAGAGCTGCAATCAAAGAATTACAGAATTTCAATATGCATGTAACAAAAGTATGCAAAACAGTCTCTCACAGAAAGTCCAAAGAATGCAAGATCGATTTAATCCTTTCCACCCCTCTGTGATGACAAAAAAACACCAAAAAAATGCAAATCAAAACAAAAAAGGGTTATAATATTATTAATAAATTTCTCAAAAGGAGTGTGACTTCAGTGACCTAAAACTTCTCACAGATGAAGAATTACTTACCCAAATTTTGTTTGGATTAAATTTTAGCAAACAGAAAGGTGTACAGTGCTAAATCATACAAAACCAGATAGGATTCCAAAATTGAATGTAGCCTGATGCCTCTTACAAAGATTTGAAACGAATTCAGACTGAATTTGCATGACCCACCATCCCAAAGGAGCACTTCTGTGGGACCACTGGAATGAGAAACCACATCTTTAAAGTAAAGCAGCTTTACATACATATCTTTTGATGCTAATAAAACACATGTTTATATCTCTAATTTGTTTTAATGTACTAAAATATCAATGCACAATACTCTGTATATAGGCAAATACTCAAAAACACAGAACACTTTGATATTTAATGTACCTCAGATTTTGATTTTATATACTTATTACTCACTGAAAAAAAAGTTCATTTTGTGTTTCCCTATTTCCTAATAATCTCTCCTTATTTAAGGCAACACTGATATGACATAGAATTCCCATTTAAGAATAAATACTCTGCTGAGATAGAAGCTGTCATTCCATCATCTCATTTTGGCTGTGAATCTTGAACCATAAATTCTCTGTTTTTTTACATTGTTACTTACTTTCTGATTAACCAGAACATCAGAATTAATCTTGAAGAATATCTAGTTGTCTAAACCCTTTTTTCCTCACACTTGCTCCCTTTGCTGGGAGAAATAGAGACAGAAGAGCTCTGGACTAAGATAGGGGTGTGGGATGGAGTTTTCTCTAGTAATAGGAAGAACTGAGCTTACAGAGCTCAGATACAGCAATATACTGAATGCTTTGATGGACAGAGAATAACCTAGTGGCTATTTTTAGGCTACAAATCCATATTTTGCTTACTTCTTAGGTCTATTTTATGTACTGTCCCCTTATTTCTGATACACCAAGATTGCCCCACAAAAAGTATAGGTAGAGGCATGTTAAAACAGACTAGCTACAGGGCAGAGATCTCCTCTGAGTTTCTTTTCTAGTAATTGGAAGGGAGAAAAGTACTTTTGGGATGCAATCAATCCATTCTGGTTTAGGCATCCAAAACCAAAAAATCTAAAATTTAGGCAATGGAGTAAGAGGTACTGTACCTCAGAATACCTTCTGAATGACTAACTCAGGCTCACATTCTCCATTAATTCAGGTGAATCCTACTCAAGAAATCATCAGGAGTATCATTAGGTCAGAGGGATTTGGGGATGAGACAATTGCAATTCCAGCTTAGAATGATTTACTTATATGTGTGAGGTTCTTCTACACTAATTACAGGTTTATTTCTTTCCCAGAAAGGTTAAGCCCAAATTTCTCTTTCAGTCCTCCTGGATGTGTAATATGGTGCTCATTTGAACCATCTTGTTAACTGGACTTGATGAGGAGGCAATTGAGCCCTTGTCCTTGTCTTTCTAACTGTACTGGGAGCATCTATTTTTAATTCGCTTGTCATGGGTAACTTGAGAGACTTTAGGTCTTATTTGAGTAACACAGAAGACACTGGCTTACAGAGAAAGCTGTTCCAAAGTGGCCATTACAAAGTAAAATTTGCAACTTCATAGTGACAAAGGGTCTACAGTTCTTTTCCCAACTTCCATATCAATGATACCTATAGACTTTGAGCTAAATTTCCCCCTCTCAGTCATGGCCTCTTGAAGAGTCATATGTGTAGAAGTAAAGAAAATGGCTTCTTTTGAGAGAACATTCTCAGTTCTATCACCTATTATTTTTATTATGATTGAAGATATAATTGATTTTTTTCCTTTTGATCCATCCAAATGACTCCTTGAAAATTAGACTGCTTAGTGTTCTGCTAATTGCCTTGAAGACCTATTTACTGCAAAACCAGAATCATTCTCTTCTGCTATTATCAACCTGGAAAAGGAAAATGAGAAGAAAGCCAAAGACGACAAAAGAAAATAAGAAAGAAATGTTTCCCCTAAAAATAAGCCAGGACTGACTTGCACTAATTTGCAGAGAGGGTTGGTAATTTGGTTGGCCTCAAAGCTTTACCTTTGTTCCTGATAACATGTAGAAAACAAGTACAGTGTGTACTGGGAATATAAGACAGTTAACAAAAATTCACTGCTCTGTCTCCATCAAGGTTCTCTTAGCACTACTGCAAATGATTAGACAATTTATTTGATTGTCTGTAACTGCCCCTTTGGAGTCCTAGCATTGCAATTTCAGGTGCAATATTAGTGGATTTTTGATTGAATATTGTCTCTGGAGCCATTAAATCCTATTAATGAAGTTTTTCTTCAATTGGCAGATCACTGACCTAGCAGACTGTTACCTAATTTCGGTTTCATACTGGACAGTTTTCCCAAGTTTTGTCTTTGTATGTAAGTTAAAAGATCATAATCCCAATAGGGAGTATTATTATGGACTGTATTGGTACCTTTACTTATACTGGAAGTAATTTCATAATTCCAGAAAATCTATTGGTTTCAGTAAAATTGTCTGCAAGGTAAAGTGTAATTTAGTATGAGTAAGAAGAATATGAGTGTAAAAGAAAAGGTCTTCAATATACATTCCTTAGTGTTTATTGCAGTCCTTACCAGGTAAATTATGTATCACAAGTATAAGATGTCTGTCAGGAATGAGACTTGTAGTCTGGTACCATATTTCTAGGGACAGGAGAGTGGCTTAGATTATGCTTGCTGCACAAAGTCAGTGGGGAAAAAATAGTATGTGGATTCCTGTCCTTTGAAGGATGACTCCTTTACTGTTCTCTTAGGCAAGAGCTGCATTTCCTCACTGTCAGAATCAAACTGAAGGCCTGGCCCCTGATCTGATGAATATTCTGTGCATTTTGTCAATGGCTGATGGTGTAATGTCATTATTATGGGACCATCTTTCCCTTTATCACATTGATGCTTATTTTCATGTTTTGGTCACAACAAGAGGAACCTCATTAGGTTCTAAGCGTAAGTAAAGGAAGAAGTGAAGGCATCTTTCATGGCCCCTTTGCTTTCATCCTGTCTAGTCTTCTCACCCCAATCCTATTGTCCAGGCAGTGAAAGAATGGCACTTGAAGGCACAACAGTATGAGTACCTCTGAGTCTCTAAGACCATCACAGACAAGCAGTTACTCTAGCCAGACATTTGGGTTTTGATAGACTTAGCTTTTTTTGACTGCCATTCACAGTTCATCTTGACCAAATCACCTGCCCTTTAATTCCAGCCTTCTTGTAGTCCTGGGACTAAACTGTGTATGTCAGTCATGCCCGTCTGACTTGTACAAAAGGCAAGTTAGTATTCATTTAAAACTTAATATATTTAGAGAATCATAGAATCATAAATTTTGAAAAAGACCTCCAAGACCATCAAGTCCAGCCTTTGACTGAATACCACCATGCCAACTAAACCACGGCACTAAGTTCCTTTCAGGTAGTTTTAGAGAGTGATACTCTGAGCCTTCTTTCCTTCAGGCTGAACAACTCCAGCTCCTTCAACCACTCTGCATATGATTTGCCTTCCAGACCCTTCACCAGCTCTGTTGCCCTTCTTTGAACATGCTCCAGCACCTCAATGTCTTTCTTGGAGTAAGGGGACCAGAACTGAACACAGGACTTGAGATGCAGCCTCATTAGTGTCAAGTAGAGAGGGACAACTATTTCCCTAGTCAATGTGATCACTTGTCTTAATCTTATTTACCAAGTTAGGTACTGAGATAGAGCTACCCTACATCTGAGAGGAGTGAACCTGCCTCATCATAGTGCTGCTTGGCTCTAATTGATTCTACTGCAAGTAGCTTCTCTTGTTGAGGACTCCTAGTTTTGTCTTGAACTGAAACCAAAAGCTGTCAGTCTGTCTGTGTATTTATGCTTAAGGTAAGGTAAAGGAATGTATATCCATTCTGAGGATGCACTGCTTTTTGGAAATAAGATGAAGATCACAATTTCTGGAAAAGCCTGTTTGTTGTCCCTGTGTGTATACAGATAGACCTGAAAACATCACCATTTATTTTCCTCAGTTTACCCTGGCACAGCTCAACCTGTATGTTTTTGTATCCAGGCAAAGTTTACTTCATTGACATAAGAAAAAAAGACAAAGGAAATATCTTTTTCCTTACCTATTACATGTGTTTATTTTCCCTTTCCTGTTCTGAAGTCTCCAAAAGAATAGTCTAATCTATTTTATGTTCACTGCTTTCCCATAGAAAAGGTAATACCTATACACTGCAGGACATGTTTTTCTGTAATTCAGAATAGGGTAAGCTCACACTATATTTTGGAATATACCAGGCCTATTGCACAAAGAAAGCAAAAATACATGTCTATGACCTATGAGGGAACTAAATTAAGAAAGGGAGTGAGGACAATACTAACATCTGAATCTCAGCTTGAGAGTTACAGATATTGATGTGTACCTGTGGAAGGACGTTTTTCCTTTAAAGCCCAATGTAGCTTCAAGACAGAATACACAACTTTAACTCTTCACTAAAAATGCCTGAAATTCATACCTAAGGTTTTTAGGCAATGGAAGAGGGTTTCTTGGCATCTAATGTGTGATCTATGTGGAGAAACAGCTTGATTTTTTTTTTAAGATGTAATTTGAAGTGAATTTCAAAGACTGGAAGTGAAGTTGAACATAAATGATGTCTTACATGATTTTTTAAAAAAGTTTACACCTGTACCTGATTTTGTTTTCTCTCTTGAATTTCTACACATTTCACTTGAAACTCTACTCAGTGTGGTGATCTAACAAAAATTTCAAATTTATAATGTCCAGGATAGGCAAACATATTTTTGATCAGTGTGGTTCAGGATTAACTACAAAAGCAGAACACAGCACTGATGTTTATCCTACCTGTCTGATGCTTAGCATACTTTTATCTTAGCATTTTCCAGGAGCAAAAAAAGAAACCCTTGAAAATTGTGGCACTTCTTGCAATATTTCTCCTTTGAATCTTTTTCAGTGGAAAGATAATTTCTCAAATTAAATGAGGACGTGAACCAAAGGAATTTATAAACACTATGCTAGACTAGAAAAATAGATCCTCCTGCCATCCCCTCTGGCTCCTCTATTTGAGTGACTTGGCTTATTCCCAGGAACCAAGTTAACCCCAAATTCAAAGTGTGTAGTATATAGCTCTAAAATACATCAGTTTGAAAATTAATCTAATTCCCTATATGAAACACAAGAAAAATAAGGCTTGGAAAAGATATATTGTATTTCAGTAGGGAAGATTCATTTTCATCCAACAGCATTTTATTTTTATTTTTAAAAGTTATCTTCCTGTAATTGCACGCTAGTTTAGAGTTAAGATAGGAGCATCTTAACAATAATGGGCACTTTTTTTAACAGATTATTGCCAAAAGTGCATTCTTTATTCCAGGGAGACACTGTAATAGATACCAGCACTTTCGTAATGATTCAAGCAATCTGTAAGCTATTATAGTTTCTTTTATAGTAACTTAATCTTCATATTGTTTTATATGTCTGGAATTTTAATAGTGTTTTTAATTTATGAAGAGGAGAATATTGCATATTACTAGTTACATGGGAGTATGAGCTCAAAAACACACCATTCAATGGTATTCTCACAAACGAATATTTTGAAGTACTTAAACAGGCATAAGGAATAGAACAAAGAAGTTAAAGAATGCCATACAGATATAATAGTAGCTTTTATGGAATGGGTTCAGAACCATCTAATCTGAATTGCAACTGTATTTAATGCATAGATTTTACTTCTAGAGAGAAATGAGAATGATATTTAAAAGTGAATATTTTACATATTTATCTAGTTAATGAATTTATTAAAATAATAATCAAATGACATAATCAACTATGTTAAGAACACATATAATAATAAATAATTCAATTATTTATTGTAAATAAGTACAGATATCCATGTAACTTTTTAAAGCTAATGAAAAGAATTCATTAAATAGTTGCTTATATGTAGAATGCAAACCTCTGTGTACATTCTTAAAGCTAGTGCAAAAATGAAATCTTTTTTCCCAATAGTTCATTGTCATTTTAATATGTCTAGAAAGAGACACCATTCTCTTGCAAGAGAAATATCGTAACACTTTGATGAGCAGTGAGTTACAGAGATATTATCAGTGTAGCTATTTAGTGGTTGTAATACCATTAAAAGTAGGGCTTTTAAATGAAGAGAACCAGCTCCCTATTTTGAAAGAAGTGATATTCTACTTTAAACTGTCATTCTGTATTTCTGACTTGCAATTAGATGATATTTCTAAAATGTCATTCCCAGATTCTGTTGTGACTGTCATAATAATAAAATGTGACAGGAAAGATATTATATCAATACTTTTTCCATAATTAGCATTAAATTTCTCTCAAGGGTTAAGTACAAAGGTTTTTCCCTGAATGGTCTGCAAGCTTTGTGCCTTCAAAACCTTTTAATATAGCCAAGACTGGTGACAACTGGGAGACAGATCTATGAGCAAACCCGTTTGGAGAGAATAGTTTCGTGGTGTGTGATGTATGTTACGCAAATGAGCTTATTAGGGCTCTCATCTATTATATTATTGGTGCCCAATTTAATAGAGGCATTTAAAAAACAATATTTCTGCCTGGCTCCTTGAAATGAAGAAGATACATTGATATAATTGAAAGCAAATGATTGCATGTTGTGCCATTTAATCATGTCATTTTTCAATTGCTGTTTTTTGCACTTCACTGCATACTTATAGAAAATTTAGCTTCAATATAGATTAAGTCACACAGTATGCAACTGGGTAGATTTCCCATATTAGGTGACAAATTCTTTTAACCTTGAAATCAGCAAAAGCACACAAGTTTGGCAGTATTTTTCTAAACAATGACAAGTAATCATTCATTTTCTATCTTTGTCATTTAGCTTTTTTATTTTAAGGAACTACTCTCTTATTATCATTTTTTTGAGGAATTGTCGATTTTCCTTTTAATTCAGAACCAAAAGTTCTTCTTTCCATCCTGTAAGAATGTATTACCCTGAGAAGTTCCAGCAGGCATTGCCACACAGACAACAGTGAAAACTGCATTTTACCCAACCTTTGCAAGCATTTCCTCTTTTCTTTTTCCTGCTTTCCTGTTTTCCTGTTTCTTGCTTCTTTTTATTGATGTATTATTTCTATTAGTTGTGATATTTAAAATTTTACATTATCACTTTCAAAACCTGAAATGCTATCCTAGCAAAAAAATCAGGCATAAAAAGGCAAATAAATTCTAAGAGGTGTAGTTTGAGTTCTGTACACAGAAGGGTAACTTGCATTCTCAGATCCTAGCTTAATTTCTGCATGTGCTTGTTGTGCTAAAGAACAGCAGATCCATCTTCCATCAAAGAACAACTGGTGCAATCAGAAGTGTATCATTACCTCCCTCACATACCCACAACTTGCAGCAAGGAGGAAGAGTAAGCCTTTAACAGACTAAGGTTAGACAGACACTTCCTCTTAGATCTGGTCATTTATCTGCAGCTGAGCTTCTTTTGTATTCCTAAAACCCACCTGTACTGCCCATGCATACACAGAAGCCCAGAAATAACACTTATCTCAGTATATCTTGACATTTCTTCTGGACCTGAAAGCACAAAGAAAATCCATCTAAGTTACTGTTTGTCATTGTCCAACTATTTCAAAACTCTGGCCATCTCTACATAAACATTTCGTCTACTTGTAGAGTGAAAACAAGAAACTTCAGATCCCACAAAAATGAATTCTCCGTACAATATGTAATAAATGAGGCTATGAAAACTTCTCAATAATCTATGTGGTGAATGTGTGGATTATGTGGATTTAGACAACTCAACTAATTTTACAATGACTTTTAAACTACTTTTAAGCACAATTAGTCCCACCGAATTAATCAAAAATCTTAAATAGTTAATATTAAACACCTGGTCAAGATCTCTGATGTAACATATTTCAGTGAGCAACTCATCTTACATGTTATGTGAGAAAGCTCACTTCCCATGCAGGTCTTTCAGTCATGTAGAGCAGGCAGTGTAGCACAGCTCAGGTGCTGATATGCTGCAGGAGGTTGAAGGGATGGAGACTGACTGGGGCTTCAAGAGCTATAACATTCCTCAACTTTCCACCTTTCTATGGCTCTCATATGCTCTGGCACTGCCTAAAGCTGCAGACATGTTTCTGGTCATATGCCATTCACTTAGGAGTCATGCAGCTAAGCCAAGTACCCTCTGTTCAGATCATGGCCACTTCCATCCCCATAGATAGTGCCATTAGCGCTTGGCTTGGAAAGAGTGTTTGATGTCATTTGACTCAGCAAGGGCTTTTCCAGATGATTTAATTCATGCTATTAACAAGCTGTGAAAGTAGTTTCAGCTAGCCCTTTTTAGCTATGCGGGTGAAAACTTCAAAGCATTGAAAATAGGAGTAGGCAGAGAGAAGTAGAACTTTCCAAGATTCTAGCAGCATGGACAGGAATCCTCAGTATGGGAAACTATGACCATAAAAACGTACTAATGACTAAGACCTCAATGTTATGAGTGCATCTGTTCTGAAGCAAATGACTCAGACACAAAGTCAAGTTCATACACAGCATCTGCAGTTACTGTGTATACTCTTAGCCTGCAGCAAAAAATTCAAATAAATTTATTTAAGTTTCACTGTAAATGGCTTAAGTGAATATGTTGCTCCCACATTTGCAAAGATTTGGATTGTGTTTACATTTACTACAGCTCAATGGACACATGATAGCATGAGGGGACAAAATTGAAAGTGTCTGATCTCTTAATCTACACTTCAGCAAATCTTCTGCACACGCAGAAGACTAAGTGAGCCTAAGTGGTGCACCTCAGTGTACAGTTAGATCACATCCTAATTTTCTGAACCTTCAAGTGCCCAGTAGCTTACTACAGCAGCTGTAAACCATAAGGCCCAAGGCTCAGTAGAGATACTAATGATATTTTCTTTTTAAAATTAATTTACTTTTATCAAACATGAATTATAGCTTCTACATTCACAATGTAGAATGTACCTTCCAAATAATTAAAGTAACTGTCATCCTAGAAACACAGTCTGCATGTGCAATTACTGTATTGACAGGTTTTTATACTAGAATGCCATTTTAACAGTAGCAAAACCTGCATGGATATACAATACCACAGTGTATATATCATGTCGTGGGACATAGGCAATTATTGTGTCCCTTTAGGACACTGAAAACAAGACCCTAATATTGCTTAAATTCATTACTGCTAGTGCTATTATATATGGCTTATAGATGTCTCTACATGATTAAGTTCTCTGGGTTTTAAAGTATTGTTTCTATAGCCAACTATTTCAATACATTGTTAGATACAAGCACTTCATTCTTCTCTGGTTTAATATTAACCGTAATATCATGTAATAAAATTGGAACAAAAGTGCCACAGGCCTAATTGTACTGTCACAGCCATGTAAATCAGAAATAGCTTCAGTAAAGCTACTGTTATTATGCTGGTGTAAAATTGATATAAATTAGAAATGACTTGGATGCTGTAGCTCTGCTTTCAGATAACGCAATGTAAAGGCCTCACTTAAAGTCCCCTATAATGGCTTATGAATGCAATTCTCCTTACCTCATCATATTAAAAGGCATTGTATCAGAAAAGACCAATATTTATAAGGGATGACTTAATCAAATAGATCAAGGTAAATTAATGTTATGGGGCCTGATTCTGAGCTATATTGACTTCTATGAAGTTAATGCAGATCTACATAAATTTGGTTGTGATCAGTATATAACTCACCATCACTTCCATAAAACCTGAACTGCCTAGCTGCTATAAAATGTAAAATAAGAACCCTCACTGTAGATAGACATTTTGGTCCAGTTTGGTTGGCTGGTATTTTTCCTGATCTGACATTAAGCTAATGAACACCATCAGAAAGGAAATGTGCCAGACATGGTGGTTACATCAAGAACTATGAAGGAAACTAGCAATGAACTCTAGGAAAATAAATAATGGCAAGTTCTGGAATCGTAAGTGAAAATGCAGCTCTGGTATAAATTGAATAATAAAATTCCTGGTCATATTTTGCCATAAATAGTGGTTTGGGAATTTGTCATTCACCTTATTTAAAATTCAGAAATATTAAAGGTACAGGGTTCTCTCATTATAGAAGTAATAGAATTCTAGCTATTATAGAGTTAAGGTAATTTAAATAGCTATAGAATGCATTATATCAATAAGTGGAACATCTGTATGAAATGTCCGCCTGCTACTATACTACTCAGTGTACAATCAAAAGTACTTAATCATTTTAAGATGTCTTCTAATGAAGGCTTATCAGGAATAACATTTTGAACACAAATACTTTTAGGCATTAAAACTTCTGCTTTAAATGAGATTGCATTGCCTTGTTTACCCTTGTTGATTAATAAGCAATCTGTTAGAATGGCCCAGTTGTGCTAGTGAAAGTAGATTAGTAATTCAGCTATGTTTGTGAGTTTAATCATCATTTCTCTTGAAGGCTTTTAAAGAAATCCCTGTCTTTTGCGCACTATCCCTATGCAAAGAAAAGATACATGTTTTTAGATGTATATATGCAATATTTTGATTCACACTTGCAGCTTAATATTATTGATCAAGAACAACAGCAAAATACTCCTTTGAGTTATGACATTTCGAATTGTAAATGTCAACTTTCAAAGAAACAGTGACACAAAAATCTGGAACTGGAATGCACTTTCTATAGAATGTTTTTGTTTTACTAATAAAATTAAGAAAGACGATCATGGTTTTTTATCAGTTAACACTTCTAAAGAGCTTTGAGAAATGTAGTGGCTTTTAAAATTTGTTTCCTATCATTAACTGGAACTTTAGAGGCAAACACTCTGTCTTCAAAAAAGATGATAGTTCAGATTTTCTCACGGGGTCATGCACTTTAATCTGTGGTGTCCCACAGAGGAAAAGAGATATTGGCAAGTTACAATTTAAATTATCCTGAAAGTTCCCATGTGTAGAGCACAGTCCTGTTAAATTCAGGAGTAGCACAGCCCTATGATAACTATTGAATACTTGAGCCATGTAATGATATAAAAGCAAAGGATCTCAGAACCTGGGCCGAAACAGTCATCCTCACATGCATTTCTGCCTTTTGTACCCCATCTTCATAGATATTATTATTAGAATTTGTTACCACTTAAAAAAATCTTGGTTTGATGTTCAGTGACAGTAAAGTATAATCATGGATAAAACCATGCTTGGAAGCACCCCATACCATTAACTGCTTCTGGGAGGTAGACCCGGCTCTAGTTCCGGCATGTCGGATGCATCATTTATTCTGCTGCCCAACAAGATTCTCAGTAGTTTCTTAGGGTTTCGGTGGAGAACCTGGAGAACATATCCTGGCTCCCATCAAGTTTCAGTATTAGGGCTTATCAATTTTCTCCCATCATCCAGTTTATGTCAGACTGCATTCTCAGTAGCACTGGAATCAGTACCTGAAATAAATGCAGTGAATTATTCCTTTTCAGGGATGATGCAATTGTCACAGTTTTCCTACATTTACTTGAATATGGAACTATCCTGAAAATATTTTATGATAACAAAAAACATCTGTAAACAATTTTATGCTGAATTTTCTCTTTCTGTAATGTTTCTCTGGTGACAGGGTACATAAGCCCTATAATTTCTATTGTTTTTTCTAAAAATATATATATTCTCACTGCATGACTACAAATTTTCCCACTTATTTTTCTTTAGGATTTCTGAAGCTGATTACTGTCAGGGTAACTCATTTCAGATGTCCCAGTTGAATGAAAAAGAAAGGAAGAATAAACGAGTCTACACCATAAAACTTTCAGCATTATTGAGACAGTTAAATATGTATGGCATTTGTTTGAAGAAGACTGAATATAGTGTTAGTCTGTCTGTGCTATTAAGGTTAAGACTGTATTTATCTGAAAATAAAATTCTAAGTTTTGACACAAATATGGGAATTTATGGAAGACCTGAAAAAAATATTGCAAGACAGATTGGGCACCACTAAATATCAGATAATAATTAATGTTTCAATTTGCAAAGTATCACATGCTGACATCTGCTGTTTGTCTGTCCTTCAGTCTCTCTGCTCTGAGATCAAGCAGAGGCGCCGTGGGGTAGCCTCTGTGCTGCGATTATGCCAGCACCTCCTGGATGATCAGGAGACCTGCAACCTAAATGCAGATCACCAGTCCATGCAGCTGATAATCGTAAACCTTGAGAGAAGGTGGGAAGCCATTGTCATGCAAGCTGTCCACTGGCAAACCAGGCTACAGAAGGGATCAGAAAAAGACTCGGTGAGTGATGCTTGCTTTAAAAAGGTCTCATGGGATTCCATTCTTCACAAGAAACACTTTTTCAGCACAAGAAAACATATCCATCTCTGAGTGTCTTCTTCTGGCTGAGATGCCATTCCTAGTCTTTACTGTTTACAAATGAATCTTCAGTTTTTCACACAGTATTGTACGGACAAGATTGTTAATAATATAAACTCACGTATACATATTGTATTTGCTGGATATTTAATCTCATCATGTCTGATCCCACCCAGTAAAAAAACTGATCTTCTCCTGGTGCTAAGTTGCTCAGTACCTAACAGAACAGGGCCCAGAGACATATTTCACTGATTGTAAATATATTTTAGAAAAAGAATTTCCTGTTTAACTAAGAGTGGTTTTAATTAGCATCCCAGCAGTAGATGTGTATTTCCTGTAGAATGCCATGGGTATGTGATTAATATACAATCCTCTGTTTTTTGAATATAAGTAAAATGTAGTAATTTGCTTTTATCTCAGGAAAATGATTCCTAAGAGGCAAAATAACACTCTGCTTAAACCATCCATTAAGTGGCATGAATTAGATTGTTTTTCTACAGCATAAAACTATATTACAAAGCAGGGGGAATAAAATAATCCCTACTGTAACAGCATTGACTGTAACGGATGAATTGGCTCAGCATGCTTTGTTCAACTATCACACTGCTGAAGTCTGTATACTGCAGCTACATTGGCAGCAATCATAATCCTATGTAGTTCATGTAGTTCATATGCTGAAGAGTCTTGATGAGATTTGGAAACAAGTGATACAATTTTTTAGGTTTATATCAAACAAAGTGAAGAAAAAAGTCTTGACACATCCTTCTTAGCAATTATCTGACTAACAGTGAAATACTACTTTTGACTTCTTTTTTTTTAAAGTCCCTTTACAAAAAACCAGAAGCTATAATTCTCTGGTTCAGTTAGGGTCCTACAGTATGAATATACGTGAGGTATTGTTTAGAAACACTAGCAGTTCCTGAGTGAAAATGCTATTAGTCTAAACAGCCCAAGAAATTACGAGATGGTGAGAAGGATGCTGTGGACAAGTGAACTGGTGAAGGTAATTAATAAGAATGTTGCTTGTCTACCTTTTTCAAAATTTATAACATAGGAATGCTCCTTTGCCAGTTTGATTTATTGGCTCTTTTGCTTTAGGTATTGACATAGAAATGGGACTCGATGAAGGAAGAGGTTTGACCAGACCGTTAGGACAAGTCAAAAGGGGTTCAGTATGAGGCAGAATGGAAAGAACTCGTTCCTGAAAAGCAGTTGTAGTGTCAGTGTTGGTTTTATAAGCTTGGGATTAGTCAACTGGCAACAGAAAAAGTGAGGCTAATTGAGATTGTGAGAAAATGTTACAGAAATTTCAGCAGAATAAAGGAAAAAACTGAATTTGTGAGGACCCAGAAAGAAGCTTTATGGAAATTGTAGGTAGGAGTTTTAAACAATACATTATGTTTAATTGAGAGGAAAGTCAAGAAATAAAAGACAAATGCCATCTCAGCAGCTGCAGAGAGTGGTAATGAGTCTGGGAGAGCAAGAAATGAGAACAGAAATAAAAGAATTCATCAATGGAATAGGCTGGGCAAGTGAATGGGTTAGAAGATAAATATGAGGCTGAGGAATAGAAATGATTGATAAAGAAAGAAAATACAGTAGCAGAGATTTTTAATTCTCTTGAGAAATGCTGGTTATGTTTTTGCGATAGTTCCATCTTAGGAATATTTTTAGTCATATTACTAAGGTATTGCAGCAGTGACTCTAATAAATCTGGTTAGTGCTACACAAAATGTTTAATGATCTGACCAGCAGCAGGAAAAACAGTTGAACTTTGGAGTTTCTGAAATAAGTATCTGCAATATTTAGGCAACAACCAAACCAAAAAACAGCTCTCAGAATCCTGATTTTTTTTGTTGGAGGCTGAGTATTGTTGGGTCTTAACAGCCCAAGAGGGAGTGAACTGCATTCCAATTGTGTTATCTTAAAGGTAAAGTACCACAAATCAGCAGGGGTTTTTTGTTTTGTTTTGTTTTTTCCAGTAAATATATATCTCCTATTTGACTTGGAACAGAAAGAAGTTGCATTTGTGAGATATGTTAGAGAGTGCCGACAGGGGTCCGAGTTACTGCAATGAGCACGCTCTTTTGCATGTGGGAAGTTGCTGTATGAAAGCAGTTGTTCTAAATAAACTGTTACAAACTAATTAGAGCTTGGTGCTGCTCTTACAACTGGGCTGAAGTCTTGTGTTTCTGTTTGGGACTGCGATTGATCAGGAGTTGAGGCATGGTGAGGATATGAGTACAGAATCTCACTTGATATCTGGAGGCTTGGAACTTCACAAGGTACCCGCTGCTTTGTTCCCACTTTGCCTGAGGTTGTCTGGAGTTATTTGCTGGGCTGAGCTGACTTTCACTGGCTGAGGGGTGTATCATCCTTTCTGCTGAGAAATAGCAGCCATTTAGAGATATCATTGTGCTTATCTAATTTTCACTGTGGGCTGTTTTATTTTGGAAACTCTCATCTTAGGCTGCTTTATAGTAATGCTTCTTTTAAGTATGTCAATATGTACAAGTTTCTCCTGTTGATAAAACTCTCCATATTCTCAACATTTAAATATGCTCCAGCCACAAGGATTCATGTTTCTTTGACTTTCCTTGCCTGAGCTGGCATGTTCTAACCTTCCTTTTCACCCAGTTCCTCTGCAGTCATTTCTTGGGTAGGTACCAGAACCATTTCTTCTGCTACCGTATCTGTCTGTATTTGATGGTGTGCCAGGCTTGGCACACAAACTGTATCCCTTGGTAACAAGTCTGTCTTTGTGGTTCCCCACAAAATACTGTAATTTATGAAAACAAATGAGATGTTTTTATAGCCTGATGACATCTGACTCATTCATGGCATCTGACTTGCAGACAGTAAATAAGATACCCCAGATGATTGTATAGCCTCAGTGCAAGAGCCACTTTCATCTTCTACTATTTTCTAATTGTGTACTGGGATCTTCCTTTCTCTCTTTCTGCCCCTTTTTACATTCAGTCACCTATCTGGGCTACTTAAAACTTTACAAAGGTATGCTGGACTTAACCACAGAAATCTTTTATGTTTCTTTTGAATTGTCTTCATTTATGGTCTTCAGCAGTCTTTAACTTTGCTCACCTTTTGCAATACTGGGCACCATAAATTTGAAAATAATAATTTATTAACATGTACTTCATGCACCTACAGTTGAGTACAAGCTGTCCTTCTCATAAACAAAAAGTTCTATCTAGAACATGAAATTTTTATAAGACTTGCTCCAGAAAGACAAAATATGATTAGATTCAGAAGGTTAATCTAACAATATAGAATGAGGTATTTAAAAATGAGAAAACCTCCAAAAATTGGAAACAGTCCTAATTTATTTTAGGAAAAGAGGTTTTTTATCTCCCTCATCTGTTTGTTTTGGGTTTTTTTTTGTTTGGTTGGGTTTTGGTTTTGTTGTTTTTTTGTTGTGTTTTTTTTGGGTTTTTTTTGTAGTAAATTCTTTTAATCCAGACTTATCATTCCATATTTGCTGACATAGTGTTATATGTCACCTTAATTTTAACTTCAGGATTACACAGATGCCTTATAGCTTGTCTAACAAGACCCTGCTAGCAATCATCTTAAAGGAAAAAGGAGACTGCCTGGCAATTGCAATAACAATAGCAACAATCTTCATTTAACTAAACTCAAAATTGCCATCTAAAATTCCTGCTCAACAGTTGGAGAAGCTTTAACTCACTATACACTTTCCTTCAGAAGGTACAGTCTACTTGAAACACTGAAAAGTTAAAAAATGTTTTGGGACAGATTCAGTCACAGTTGTGCCCATAAATTAAGTTGAAGTGCAAATATATACATTGTTTTCTGCATTTTTTTAAAGTTTTTGCTCAGCCAGTGGTATACCCAATGAAAATTATGTGTTTAACCTTAACAGATTATTCTGGCTGCTACAGAGGATTCCAATTTGTGTATGTCTTGCCCAGATCAGGTATGTCTCTGTACAGAAAGCTACAAGAGGTGACCATGGAAATTCACTTTTTTGGGACAGGGAGAGAGAGAAAAAACTGTGATTTCTAATGGATTTTACTTTAGCTACAGTTCAGTATTCCTGCCTTTTTGGTGAGTGGAGAAGCTGCTTTTTTCTCATGCTCACTCGTTGAATGAGAAACATACCTGTTTTATGGAGCAGACAATTTCTTTTCTTATTCAACAGAGAGGGCTAATTATTGAAGGGACAGTATTACTCATGCATTTAAAATTGAGATTTTGAGCCATGGCAATTCAAGTTAAGGTCCCCTAATTCTCACATCATCCTGAAAATGTCTGAAATATTCATTTGTCTGATCATCAAGTTCACTACTATACCTCATGAAAAAAAAAATCTCTTCTTCATTCTCTTCTTCTTCTGAGTCATCTTATGTGTACATTACACTGAAAGTCCGGCAGAACCCTCCTCTGTATTGGCTTAGAGTATGCTGTACATCCAGCCACATAATTGAAAATAATAAGGCACAATAAATGGGTTGGCCTTGGGGTATAACACCCAAGGGATTCAATTGGTGTCGCTTTGTATCAATGTCCATGCATCATGGTAATTGAGGTAACATAACCAATTACCACATTTTAATTAGAGTTGTAAGGACTTGGGAAAATCTGCAATGGTGAGACAGCTCACTTGAAAAAAAAAGGAAAAAAAAGAAAGGCACTTCTTTCCATGAGCTTGTTTCTTAGGAGGTAAAGAGCCTACTTAAATGGCTGTTCAGGATTTTTACCCTACAACCTTCTGGTTTCCTTCTTTATATGCATTTGGAAAAACAAATTGTTAAAGTATACTATATTGCTTCTGATTTGGTATCTTTATTCTTTTACTCTATTTATCTGTTTCAGTGATGCTGTCTGGGAAAGATAACCGTTTTTCATATTGTTAGGCATGGTGTCTCCTCTTCGCCTCTCTATATTTACTTCACTGGTGCAATGTTTTTTCAACCCATCAAATGACGCTTGTTCTAAGCTTAAAAAACACACATAAACCCCCTTGTTTCAGGGGTAAAAAATGAATCTGTCATTGTTCAGTTATTTCCTAGATAGCTTCACTAAACAAAACTTGGTTTCTAAAAGTTTCTTATTTCATCACAAGCCATAATTTTGCAAGATGAGTCCTAGCTAAAAATCTTGCACAAAATTTAACAATTCATCAGGAGTGTCTAGCGCAGCAAAGTTCTGAGGGATGATTAACTTAATTGGATAAGAAGGACACACTACATATTGTAAAGTGCTGAACACACATTACATGATCTAGCCATTACAAATTATTTAATGACTTATGTTTGAACCTTTACACATTTATTTTTTTTTTACTATGTATCACAATTATTGTTGTGATATTTGACCTCTTATAGTCTATGACAGTACCGTCTGGGTGGCTTACATTTGCTCACTTTAGTGCTTCCTTAAAATATTTCATTTTTAAGTGAATGGATATTTGATTTTAGAATTCTTAATATGAGGCACCATCCTCATACTTGAGGTGTGTGTATTTTTGAGCTTCTGGGTTGCATCACCTGTCTGATTTGTGACATTGAAAAACTACCCATAGGATCTAAAATGTAGTTACACAGATGCTGAGACTAGGTCTAGATTTTTCTTGGACTTAATTGAAGACAGGTAATGCATTCAACATTCTTGCAAGGAATTCTGTGTTTCTCATAATTTTCTTGAGGACCAGCCATAGTTATGAGGACAGCCTTCATGGCAGTGCAGAGAGTCTGGATGATCTGCTAAAACAAAGCTGGTAAAACCCTTGTTGTTGAGCAAATCTTAGTATAAAAAATATGCAGACCCAGTGAGAATTAGTCAAAATTCAGAAAAATGTTGTGTTATATTCTTGAGAGAGTGTCCTGAGTAGTCACCTGCAACAATAGATTTTTAGAGTGAAAGAAAAAATGAGATACATTTCAGTCTTTCAACAAAGGGCTCTACTCCACCCTCGGAGACTGCAGATCTTTCTGTCATAACTAAAAGCATAAGGTAACAATCCAAGGGTGAAATACTCCCTGCATTTAACCAATCTGCTATATTATTCCACTGTTTCCGTCACTCTGGCAGATGTCATGTTTTGCCATGGCTTTGTAAGATGATGGGAAGTTCAAACCCATAACCCCAGTCAAACCAGACAAATTCTCAGGAATAATCAGTTTTAGAGGGAAAATATGTAATATTCACTAATTGGAAATATGTTTCCAAAGCATGCTGATGCTGACAGAACTGTCAAATACTGTTTAAACAGAAAAATACCTCATTAAAAAATAAAAGCTAAAATGGTTAGGTTTTAATTTTCAAGGACAGAGGTCTTCAAAAGAACTCACTTCCTATTTAGGCCCTTAAGTATGGAGTCAGATATTTAATAGTGCTCAGCAGACACTGACTTTCATTGCAATGCATTATGTTCAAATTACTGGATGAAGTCAGTGTTTTATTTAGATGCCTAATATCCACTAATCATAGGTTCATGACTCAGGCCAGGATTGTCTTAAAAACTACATTTAGGGGAAATATGAAAGTCACAAACTTGTGATTTTTTAATTAAATGACTTTTAATTTAATGACTTGTTGCCCTGCATGTCTAATGAATCCAGTTCTACAAGGAACAGTATATAAGTGAAATTGAAGCTAATCTTCAGACCTTTTTTTTTCAAGAGTTCTCAAAATAGTTTTTAGGAAAAGAGGAAAAAACCATATTTTCTGACAGGTTGCACTGCAGTTTTTCCATCTTACAAGGGCTTTCCATATTGGATGATAAGACCACAATACTCATGCCACTATGGAAATATATTTGCCGGATCTTCAGGAGGTATGTGCATAGTCAGTGTCTCATTTGTTCACTATTATAGGATATCCTAGGAGCTGCATCAGCTCTAAGCAGACAGGCATACAATTAAAAACTATTTTAAGAAGAAATGAAAATAACTAAGTTACAATTATTTACTCTTTTTTCTTAACACACAAAGGAAGATGTACCCAATATGATTGTCATGCAGGAGATTTACAACAATCAAAAGGGAATACTATTTTCATGGAGTGCATAATAAAAATGAAATTTGTGCCTACGGGATATGGAGGATAGCAAAAATAAAGATTGCTTCAGTAAGTAATCAGACAAATTAATGGAGGAGACATCAATTAATGCGTAATAAATTCCAAATGTGAAAGTCCCCATAGGCTGACTTCTCAAATTTGGGAGGGCAGCTTATATACCCTTCTATGTGCTTGAGGGTTTTCTAACTTTTCCATAAACCTTCACTACGAACCACTGCAGGAGATGGACTCAGCTGAATGGACTGTTGACCTCACCCAAAATGACTGCTGCTGCTTGAAAACACATGAACTTGCAGGCTTGGAGGCCCTACCTGTGCTATAGGTACAGCGAAGAAGTTTTACAATGTGCCTAGAGAGTTTTCATTGTGTTTGGAAGGGTTTTTGCTATTTCCAAAAGCCGGAATGTGGCTCTTAAGGTAGTGTGCTTTCACCAGAAAACTTTCAAAAATGTACCCACTTAACAGTTTTCCAAGATATTTCTAGTAATTTTTTTCTGCAAAACAGGAAGAAATGATAAGAAATACATCTACTTAGTATTTAAATGTGCACATACATTTATGTCAGAGGTGCTATACTACACATTAAATAATAAAATGTAAATCATGAGCAATGATGATCTGAGCTTCATTTCTCCTTACATGTAAGATATTTGTGTCATTGTTGTAGCTCTAATCCATATCCAGGTCTTCGTGTTTGGTGTGTGCAGTAATATGTAAATTACCTAGCCAGCTGCGTTAAGCAGTGTTTGTTTATTCTATTTCTTTTGGCATAGCATACAACTGAATTTCTGCCAAAAATGCGGCTGCTTCAGGGAACACTGCTTGAGTCGAAGGAAGTTTTGAAAGGAAAGATATAAGTCTTTACTCTGTGAAACAGTATAATCAAAAGAAACTCTGTTCATAAAAAAGACCTATATTAATATAAAATAATGAGTTTGTAAAATACAATGAGCAAACAGAATCTTTTTAGAACAGTCTGTTTACATTGGCTCTGTAAACAAGAATACAATACTAAGAGGCAGTGACTTTTTTCAGGCATAGGAAGGATGACTAAAAGTGGTGAAATGTGAAAATGGAAAGTTTAAGAAAAATTATTTTAAAATGGCATATTAATATCCCATAACACATAGCAGTCAAGTGGATTTAAATTTAGAAATCAGTGGCATTTAAATGTTAAAAAATTGCATTAATGATGCAAGAGCTATCTACTTACACTTACAGTCCTTTCAGTCTTCAAGTCTGACACTTCCTTTTTTTATCCAGCCAACTAATTTCCCCTCCTTTGTGAGGAGTAACTGTTTTCACACTAGTGCTTACCCAGCAAGCCTCCTCATTGCTTCATGGTTAATTATCTTCTTGAGCTTCACCTTCTCGAGCGAACGGAGAAAGACTCGGCCTCTCCACAGCTCTAATGAAAGCTAAGTTTTAGAGATTCACTTTGTGAATAAGTGCAGTGTCTGATCTACAAACCTAATAAATGAGTTCCTAAACTTTATGGAGTCACAGCTCATTCAGCAGGTTTACTGAACAATTCAGAAGGACACTTTATTTTAAAAATCCAGTTTGATTTTTAAAAGGGGAGGAATATTTCAGTGTGAAACAAAATACCATAAACTGTTCCAAAATTTCTAAGCACTTCACAAAAAGTACATTTCAAACATACAGTTCCAGTAAAAACCTGAGCAGCTGCATGGAAGACTTAGAGCTCTATACCACACATTAACACACTTCTACTGATAACATTAATACTAATAGCCCTGTGCCCCTCAGGTTTTACTTTATAAACTCTTAGTATTCACTGGACTTTTTATGCCTCACCAGCACTGAAAATAGTCATCGTGGATAGACTGAAATCTTCAACCTATGTTTTGATTTAAGCCAAAGTTTAAGCTGTGTAACATTTAAAATAAGCTCACGTGTAAGAGGAGAAAGCTTAATAATGGCCATATAGTGATCTTATAACATTGAGTTACTCCCCATTGTAATTTTTCACTCTCTCACTAAGACAGGCAAGTATAAACCTCTCACAGTAGCAAGATATAGCTGTCCACTACTTTGGCTTCTTCCAGGTGAATTTCTACAAAGTATGCTTATATCAAATCATTTTGCAAGTGACCAAACCAAACTTTACACATAATACTGGTACTTGAGACACTGCACAGGACCTATTCAGTGTACTAGCTTAGATTGGAAATTCCAATCCCTTTTTTCCAGCCGGCTCCAAAGCTGTGTTGACATCTATTATGTATGGAGAGAGGTATAAACATCGTCACTTACCAGAGAAGGAGAAAAGACTCTGGAAGTTCAAAGATGAGATGATCTTGGTGAAAGAGCTCTGCCTACCTAGGGACTGCTTATATTTGGAGATTAGGCAGGTGTTTCTATGTTGCAACATGTGAAGAGCAGCTTTTCTTAGATATAGGCTGCGTAATGGCAAGGAGCAATTGTGCTGTTGTAGCCTCAAAGTGCTTACGATTGTAATTTTGATTCATTGCCAGAACTCCCTGCCACTTACTGACAACTGTGGTCTTTAACTTAGCACTTGGAAATCCACAGGTGGGCAGACTGTGCAAGTACTTATAATATGCAGTATTCTTCTAGCCTTTGACTTAACAATGCTTGCTTATTGACTCCCCTCAAGCTGATATCTCAAATTTAAAGATGATGAATCAATCACTTCAGGAAATGCCAGAACTGAAATTGCAAAGAAATTGCATTGAAAATTTAAATAAGGGGGACAAAGAGTCCATTCTCCATTGATAATGTGAATTTGGTGGCCTCTCAACTGATTCAGAAGAAACTGATGATAGGAACAGGTACTTTTCATGCCGTCCTGTTATTCATAAATAATAGATAGAATCTCCTTTTCCAGTATACTGGAAGAATTTTTTTTCAGAAATTCAAGTCTCTTTATTTCAGCTCTTCGTGAGAAAACTTTCTGTCTGTATTTCTTCTAAGGTCAGGCTCCCAAGGGCTTATGTTCTGCTCTTTTGTACCTTATATCTGTCTATGTTTCTATGGTGATTCTCACTCTTCAGAGTTTTTCACAAACCCTCATTTCTGCTGAAACAAAGCTCTTTAAAAAGCTGTGATTTGGGTGTCCTGACGTGCCTGCTGTAGATTGGAGATGGCTATTACGTCTACTGAGTCCATTCATAGCATCCGCTGAGTTGTTCTAGTTTAACTGAGAGTACACTGTTAAAGGAGTATCAGTGCCAGTGTAAATGACACTAAATTGAAAGTATTATTGACAGTATGCAGACCTCTTAACTAGTACAAAGAGAAAGCAACAGTGATTTTATTGTGCCACTTTGCTTTGCTGGTACAAATTTGTTTATGAGCATCTAAATGCAGAATGCAATTGATTTGGCATTAATACGATGTTCCACAGAGTACCTGGGGTTTTTTTGGATATTTTATAGTCTTAACTATAAAGAAGACATTTGGGTCAAATTCTGAGACTTTGCATGGATGATCTCCCTCCAACTTGCATGGGCATATATCTGAGGTATAGTGCCAGGATTTGCTCTGTTCTGAACTATGTGTGCGTGGAAACATTTTGGGTTTAGATAAAGCCAGGAATGTTTTTCTAAGAGTTTCACAAAGGGCTTGTGATGGATTCTTGAACAAAGAAAATCATATATTTCTCTGAAGTAAAGGTGAGCTATGAAATGACATTCAAGGGCAAAAAATCCTGTCATGTAACCTCTTGACAGATGAAAAGAAAGCTACAAAGCAGTAAAAACAACAGTTGCTAAAATATGCCATGTAGCCAGGTTTTCTCATCACAAAAAAACCCACCCCAATACACAACTTGGGATATAGGTCTGGGATTGTAAACCTATTTGGATGACAATATTATTCAATATAAAAATGCTGCAGATGTTCTTCTTTCCAGTAACATTTGAGAGGATTCTTTAACAAATAAGAAACAGAGATGTTAGAAAGGATATGGTGGCAAAATAAAGAGGCAAATGCTTCTGTAGAGGATGGAATCAGATAACGGGTAGGTCATTAACAATGATACTTTGGACACAGAGCAGGGACTGAACTTGTTGAGTCCCTGCTTTTGCCTTGATCTGTGATCAAAGTTAGTTCCTGCAGGCCTTTTGCTGACATGATTCACCTTCTGTTTCAGCCTGGCTTGCACACTCCAGTGTGATGTGTGAATGGAGTGTGATGGAGAGGCTGGAGCCTTGCACTCTTTTTCCATCTGGTACTGCAGGCAGCTTACCAAAGGAGTTAGAAGACCCTCATAGGACTCATATACAGGCACAATTGACCCCAGAATTTTACATAGAAATAGCAGAGGAATTCTTAGAGAATGGACAATTTCCCTAACTTCTAAAACACTTCTCCTTCTAGTAGGAGTTAATATTTTTCAGCTGGACATCCTCTTAAAATGTCACTGCAGTTATTTTACCTGTTGCTTATAAGATATGCCCACCAAGCTGCTGCCATGATAAAGAAAATTGCCTGTTTTAAAAGCTAGATATGACAACAGTTATCCTTTAGACTGTTATTTCTGAGCATTATCAGAGAACTTCAGACACCATCATATAGACCTGAACGATGGTGGAGCCTTTGTTGTTCCCAGCTCAAACTGAGACCCTTGCAGGTGACATCTGTGACTGCAGAGGGCAGAAGCAAAGTCAGTGTCCTTCCTGTGTTGCAGGAATCTGTACATACAACTGCCCACATAGGAGCCTGGCACTACCTGTAAGCATACAGGGCCCCTAGAAGAAAAGGAGGAGCTCTGCATGTGCAGGAATGAGTGTGTAATCTCATCGAGAGAGGCAATAATAATTGTAAAATGCGGTAAAAATTACCACAGATTTAGATCTTGTTTTCTCAGGAAATAAATACATATCTGCTTTTAATTGCAATTATAACAAATATGTATGTTCATGAATGTTTCTTTCATGATCTGTGATAAAACATGCTGCTTCGATATATTCTGAGCATATATTGTAATGTGTAGGCCACTTCAGTGTTATGCACAGGCAATATTATGCACATGCATATGCTTATGCAGATTAAAAATTGGTGTTGGGAAATGGGGATACTTTTTGATGACTATGATACAGGGAACACCATTTAGAAAATGAGTTTAAGCGAGGCAGAGATGAAGTAGCACTGTACACATGACTATTTCCCTCAACAGAAGTACTTGGCATATTTGCATTTTTCAAAAGACAAAATCATGTTTGTCTTCCTTGAATGTGCACGCATTCCTGAAGGTGGGGGATGGTTTTCTGTCCCTTTCCTTTTTCCCCTGGCCCCTAAGTGCAGTTGAGTTTGGATAATTTGGCCACAGCAACTGAAGGATATATTGCAGGGAGGAGGAAGAACAAAGTTTGTATTTATTATTGTAAAACCTCTTTTTTTCATGTTAATTACTTAAAAAAATATAATAGTATGTAGGGGTTACATTACAAGCCTGTTTTATCAACACAAAGTATCTGTACTGGAGTAGCACATGCAAATGACGCCAAAACAGAGAATCATTGTTTAATATAATTTGCTTCAGAAAAAAAGCTAAACTATTCTTGTTTTAGTAAAGGAAACAACTGAAAATTTGCATTTTGACACTTTTCCTTAAAGAGCATTGGGGCCAAGGAAATGTCTTTATTTGGTTTAATAACCTTATTTCTTCCCATTAACATTTTCTGCAGATTAACTGGTTAGCCATTAAACACCAACTCTACAAGGATTTCAGCGCACACCTAATTGTGCTCACAAAAGTTATCCCACTGAAATGGGAATGCTTTCCTGAGCAAACTAGTTCTGGATTCAAAGTAGGAATAGCTAAAATCCTTAAAACAGCACTTTCAAATACATCAGAATTAATTTAATCTTTTACTCCTCTGAGTGTATAATTTAATAGATTAATAACTTAATCTTACTTAAAACTTTTCACGCAACAGTAAATACTTCCTATGTATTGTTTATCTAGTGATAATATGGAAAAAATAAGAATGTGCCTAATATTGTGCATATTTTGATTCTTATTACATTGGGATTTTTTTTACTTTCTTTGTCAAAACTATTTTCCTTTTCTTACTTTTCTTACTGATCTTAGAGATCTTCTCTAAATGTAGGTCACTTGGACCTACTTTAAAATTAAATATACATTTTTACTCACACATTCCCGCACATATAAAAAACAAGTTTCTGAATTCCAGGAAATTTAGTGCCATCAGTTACACAAACCAGGATCCAAAAAGCTTTTGCCAGACAGGATAGTACCTTTGCCATGTTTTGCCACAGGCCTCAGAGAAGCCGGGGCTTAAGAGTCAGCATGTGGGGCTCACTTCATTGAAATGTGAAGTCCTGTAGCACACTCCAAGATTCTCTTTAAATATAGTCTGTCTTACATGTGGAGATCAGCATGTCTGTCTGTGATAGACCCCTTCCTATCTGTGCGTTTGCATTTCAAGAAGGGATCATGGAGTCAGAGAATCATACAGTCAGAGAATGGTTTGTGTTAGAAGGGCCCTCAATGTTCATCTAGTTCCAATCCCCCTGCCATAGACACAGACTCCTTTCACTGGACCAAGTCACTCAGATACCTTGATCCAGGCTAGGAGGAACTTCCTTTGGAATCTGTAAGAACAAACTCTCTAGGAAAGAAATATTCTTAATTAACTAAAACAAAATAATAATAAAAAAAAGATGCAGCTCTTACACAAGAAAAGGTTTCCCAATTGGAAATTACGGTAGAAGATTTATCTACTTCATATAAAAGATGAATTGTACAATACTGTACAGTTCTTTCAAATGAAAACCACAGAAGAAATGACATCATTTTTTACCAGTAAAGTGAGCAAACAGAATTTATCTCTGGCACAATCTGAGATCTATCATTTGTACCCTCCTCTGCATAACACCAAGTAAAGGATGAAGCTGGCAAATTTTAAGCATTCTGTTGGCAAGACCTAATAACCTATTACTATCATGATAACTTTAATCATCCAGCATCCTACCTCTGCACTGAGCAGCCTGAAAAAGAGACATTTGATATGATAAAAATAGTTCCTAAAAATTCCTGGGTCTTTACCTTGCTGTCAGTGCAAATGTAGGCTGGAGTGACAGCAGCTTCCATTCTTCACTCCAGAGATTTATTCCAGTGGCTCTTCCAAAAACTACCTCAATCTCTGCATTGTTTGAACAATTCACTAAGTTTTGTAAAAAATATATAGGGAAAATATATACCTGTGCTAAAAGTGCCAAATACAAGAGGTGTGTGGCTTAAGCTGAGTGGTTTGTTTCAAAGTTAAAACTTTTCCTATACTTTGTAAGGGCTGCCAGTGTGGCTGATAACCATTACATTTGTACGTCAAGGGATATGATGTTTATAACTACAGTAGTAATTCACTAATATCAATTTAGTCAGTTCCTTGGACAGAGAAAGCTATATTAATAAAATGATTGTATCTACATAAGAATCTTTGCAAGTATAAGCAACAATCAGAAGGAAAATAAAGTAATAAAAATCCCCTGCCATCAAGCTAAGCCTGCAAAACTTCTGAGTATATGCCAGGCCACTGAAAAGCATGTGCATATTAAGAATAAAAAAAATAGGCTTTGAAGTAGGGAGCACTCAGTGAAGATGAATGGGCTGAGGTCACAACTCTACATGTTTTATTGTTTTAGTCCATCTGACTTGCTGAGCAAACAAGTCAGCCAATTGCTAATTTACAGAGGGAAGGTTATCTTCCTGACCAATAAGGACCAAATGTTTTGTTTTGAGAAACAGAATCAGATTCTGTGGAACATAAAATCCTTGGAACCTGCTGCTGATTTCCTGCCTTCTGTAATTTCTTCTTGCAGCTGGCAGAAGCTTAAAACAGTAAAATCAAGCCATTTAGGAAACTTCCCACACAGCGTCTTCCTAATGCTAAGTACGGCAGAGTCGTAAAACATGACACAGAGAAAATGAGCCTTTGAATGTGATTTCTTTTTTAACCTATTAGGTTTTCAAATAATTATATTCTCTTGCATTTCACTTAAATGTTAGTTAAGGGTCAGATACAGGTGGGAAATAGAGTCCAACTTAGTATAAACCAGGAACTTTTATTAAAACATAGCAAACTGGCAAATCCAAATAAAGATTTCTGGACTCCACAATGTATAGAACTGCTCTGGTAGCCATAGCTGTCTGGCAAATGGGCATTTTCATAGGAATTGAACTTTAAACAATATCTTAAGGGGGAAAGAAAAGAAAAGAAAAGAAATCTAGCAAAGGTACTCTATAAAAACTTTGGGGTACGTAGGTCCACAAAGAGACTCAAAGCTTCAACATTAGTCTTGACAGATTCATGAACTACCAAAGGCCTCCTAACCTGCAAAGAATGAAAAAATTCTTTTGCAACTGCAGTTCAGCCCATTATGTGC
The DNA here is from genome assembly GCA_013397315.1 of Donacobius atricapilla. Lineage (NCBI taxonomy): Eukaryota > Metazoa > Chordata > Aves > Passeriformes > Mimidae > Donacobius > Donacobius atricapilla. The sequence goes on along the minus strand of WBMY01018168.1, from coordinate 94,911 downwards.
AATATCTTAGCACAGCTGCAGTACTCAGGGCCCTACATTACAGCTAAGCCCAATGAAGCATGAGGACACAGATTTATCTTAGATTTATCAAATAAGTTAATAATTGCATCACCCCATTGAATGGTGGATAGCTGCCCAGTTTGGAGGAAATAATTCCTCCTGATTTCCTTTGATTGTTTTAGCCTTTTGTTTACTGGACATACTGGGATAAAAATAATGCCACCTATATCCATAATTAAATAGGCACTGGAGCAGAGATTTGACACTGTCTGTGTCTCTTGCTGGTCAAACATGCCAAACAGCACTGCAGGACAAAATCCTCCTCATCTACCTCTGATCAAATTAATATTTGTTTTATGCAAAGTGACACAGGGCAAGCAAGTTTCTTTTAAGAACAGCATGTAGGTAGGGCTTCTCCTGAGAGAATAGCTTGGTTCATATCTCTAATTCCCAGTCTGGCAAAGTATCCCAGGCCAAAATCTGCGTCCTAACTATTGAGCTCACAAAAGGGCTGTGAAGCTTTAGTTCCTACTTCAAAGAGAGTTTCCAGCTGAGAATCGAAGTCGGAAGTACGTGTCTTTCCCTACACAATTAACCTTGGCCGGGTCTTGATGAATCTAAGTCAGCAACTAAGTAGTGCAGAACTGTACCTCATTGGACTACAGCTTCATTTTATCTGCTTTATATTTGCTAGGATTTGCTCTTGCTGTTTGGCATGATGTCAATCCTGTATTTGAAAAACATCATTTGCTCAAAGAAAATTAGAGAAAGCAAGAGATCAGAGTTGAAAGGTTTCCTGGAAGAAGTGTTTGTGTTTCTGAATAGTGATCACTCTTCAACTGTTCAGATGATTTGAACTAAACTTCTCTACATTAGTCAAAAGTTCTATTACAAGACGGCTTGTAAAAGCAAAGTCTTCTCTAATATAGTGAAATTAATTTGTGCTCAGCCCCCAAATCAGGGACCATTTCAGTCTTGTTTTTCAAGGGCTTAAAGTGGTTTGGTACTATTGGCCACTTGACAAATCACATCTGAGTGAGAAAAGCTGTCAAGGTGTTCTTCCTCTTCCACACGTTTCTAGAAGGAACAATTCTTTTTATCCTATGTTCTGAGTCATAATAACAAATAATAATGGAAAGTCACAAATCTTTAAAAAAGAAAATTAAGTTTCTCTCACTTATTTATCAGTCCTTTTCCAGAGGAAGGTACCAGGGCAGATATTATTTGAAACTCATGTAGTACTTGATCTTTCAGCTGAACATATTAACATTCATTAGTCTTACTTACTGGTCATTTGTACTGCCTTTATTATCAAGTAAAAAATAAATACAAATTCTAAGAAAAATTCATCAAGACTTGGGATCTGTTGTTTTAAGGTTGGCTACACAGAAGTTTGTTATAAACATTTCAAAAATCCTTTCATAAATCCTTTACCTCTTAACTATTTTAAACTTAAGCAGGCTAAGAAAGATTTTAATATATCCAACATAATTGCATGTTTTTTACTAACACTGTGTGATTCCAAGTCATATATTTATATATATATTTATATATTTATATATTTATATATATATTTTATACATTTATATATTTATATATTTATATTTATATTTTATACATTTATATATATATATATATAATATTAAAAGTGATTAACCACAATTAATTATATTAAAGAAAAGTCAAATTTATGTATTATATTTGACAGCAAATAATAAGAAAAAGAGTCTAGGAAATCTTTCAAAATGTAATAGGTTTCATTTTAATTGATCATTTTAATGCCACACAAGATGTAACAAAATTAAAAGCCTATTAGTGATCATTGTTCCAAAAATGCACTTTACTTCCATGAACTTACACGATTTTAGTGGAAACACATTTAAAGAGCAGCTGTAAATATTTTTACTCTTTGACTTTTTCTTTTACAGGAGCCTCTAAATGTTATTGATCCCAGTTTGATGGATCTAAATGGTCCAAGTGAAGATGCACTGGAATGGGATGAAACTGATATAAGTAATAAGCTCATCAGTATTCACGAAGACTTAAGTGATCCTAAGCAGGAGCTCAACGAGGATGATCTAGACCAGAACCCTGCTTCAGAAGAATGTGGTGATAATGATGTGAATGAAGATGAAAGTATCAATAATCATGGAATTTCTCTATATTGTCCCAACATTACTTCCCCTCCAAATCCTCACATCTATCAGGTCTATAGTCTTCATAATATTGAATTATCAGAAAAAAACCATATGCCTTTTTTGAAAAAAACATCCAGAATCTCCAATGTAATGCAGTCTAACCTTTTAAACAAAAGTCTCAGTAAAGACTCATCATTTTCATCTACCAAATCCTTGCCAGATCTAATAGGATGTACCACACTGGCAAAACCATATAACTGCATGTATCAGAGTGGGAACATAAGCAGGCATTCTGAGAGTGAGAGTGGGATAGTGAGCGAATGTGATACAGAAACTACAAATAATTCAGAAATTATTTTGCTAAATGATATTGAAAGCAGTCAGAGTAATCCTGAAATTGGGAGTGTGGAAAGACAAGTGGATAATGTAATAAATACAAAACTAAAACAAGATGAAGAAGATCACACTAGTCTTTCAGATGACTTCCAATTGGCTCCTTCTGCACATTGTGGAAGTGAAAATGATGAGGATTTGAACAGCATTACTATGTCTAACCCTAGTTGTCTAGAAGAATTGCAAGGAAAACAGGATGTGTTTACATTTTATGATTACTCATATCTTCAAGGATCCAAATTCAAATTACCAGTGATAATGAAACAATCACAGATTGAAAAAACACATACAGAGGGTAGTTTATTTCATGACTTTTGTTTTGACAAAATACCTGGTAAATCTGAACATAAGTCTGGAGAGTCACAACCAAATGGGTTTATTCATGATCATACTCTGGCCAGTATCTGTGGAGAATCAGATCCCAATTCCTGTAAATCTGTGGAAACTGTAAGAAAATTACCTGTTACAGAGAATACAAGACAGGTTTCAGCTTTATCTCATAGTTCTTCTTTAGAATCTCTGTCTGTAGTAGGTGATTTGTTCAGCTCAGGTATTTTTAAAAGTGGAGATGGTCTTCAGCGAAGTGCCTCTTTGGAGAGCTGGCTGACTTCCTACAAAAGCAATGAAGATCTTTTTAGTCATCATGGCTCTGGAGACATAAGTGCAAGCAGTGACTCTGTTGGAGAGCTCAGTAAAAGGACATTAGATCTTTTGAATCGCTTAGAGAATATCCAGAGTCCTTCAGATCAAAAAATAAAGCGCAGCATCTCTGATATAACACTCCAAAGCAGCTCTCAAAAAATGTCTTTTACTGGACAGCAGTCTTTAGATATTGCATCTTCAATCAATGAAGATTCAGCAGCTTCTCTCACTGAACTCAGCAGCAGTGAGGATCTTTCTCTCTGCTCTGAAGACATTGTACTACACAGAAATAAAATACCAGATTCAAATGCATCATTTAGAAAACATCTTAATAGATCTGTAGCTGATGAGAGTGATGTCAATGTCAGCATGATTGTTAATGTCTCCTGCACTTCTGCTTGTACTGATGATGAAGATGACAGTGATTTGCTTTCAAGTTCCACCCTTACCTTAACTGAGGAAGAGCTGGGTATCAAAGATGAAGATGACGACTCCAGTATAGCAACTGATGAGGATATTTATGAAGAATGCAATTTAATTTCAGGACTTGATTATATAAAAAACGAGCTCCAAACCTGGATTAGACCAAAATTTTCCTTGACAAGGGAGAAAAGAAAAAGTAACCTCGGTGATGAAATTCAGCGCAGTAAAGAAGTTGGCAATGAGACATCAAAGGCCACAGATACATTAAGCATTGAAACACTATTGAATGGTTCAGTTCACAAAATATCAGAAAATAATGGCAATAGTAAGAATATGCCATGTGATCATGGAAAAGGGACAAAGAGTCACCCAATGAAAAACATCTCTCAAGTTGTGAAGGATCAACTTGTGGATGATATGGAGAATGGGAATGTTGAAAATACTCTTGGCAGTCAAAAGGAAGGTCTTGTTAGAGTAGCAGCAACCCCCAAAACTCATGCATCACTTGATGTCAGAGAAGCTGAAAATGAGTGTGGTGTCTGTGAAGCATTTACAGACAGTTCAGATGATTCACACATGGATGGCAAGGAGACTGTTCTGTCCTCATCTGGATCCAGGAACTCTCCAAGAGAATGTCAAAGTCATCTTCAGCCTGATCATCACTCTGGTGCTTCCTCTCCTGCAAAAAAGCCTTGTCTTGAATCTTCCTCAGAAAGTAATTCTGTAGGCATACAAGATACAGCTTTACAGCCATCCTTACCTAGTGGTCAACAACATAGAATAAACATTACTGAAAAGTTTCCTGATTGCGGCGCAGCCTCGAAATCCAGTGAAGCAGAATGCAACTCATCAGCCAATGATCTTGATTTGTGCTGTAACTGTGAATCTGCTGATTTTGATAAAAAAAGCATAGAAGATGGCTCAGTACACAATTTTGTGAGGGAGATAATAGACATGACATCAACAGCTTTGAAAAGTAAGTCACAACCTGAATGTGAGTCATCTGCTCCAGCATCATTAGCACAGATCAAGGAAAAGGTGTTAGAACACTCTCACAGACCCATCCAGCTAAGAAAAGGGGACTTCTATTCTTATCTTTCACTTTCTTCTCATGATAGTGACTGTGGAGAGGTAATCAAATACATAGAAGAGAAGAGCAGCACTCCTGTGCCGCTGGACTTCACAGATGAGAGAGAAGATATTGAATGCTTCTTTGAAGCCTGTCCTGAGGAAGAACGGGTTGAGCAGCAGCAGCAGTCTATTTCTAATGGTTCTTCTGAAGCACAAGTTGAGCAGCAGCCACCTATTTCTAACCCTACTTCTGAAACACCTGCAGAGTCACTAGGGGAAGTGACTCCAGAATCATTAGAAGTTAAAACTTCTTCTGAAGGTAGGGATTTATCTTTCTTATGTGGGGATGACAATGATACAAATATTCCAAATACTAAAATAAAATGTGCAGCAAGTAATTCGAAAAATGCTGATGATGATTTGCTGTTTTCAGATGGACAAAATGAAAGTTTGGAAAAGAATTCTCCAGATCTTAGCACTAAAAAGAGTAGTGCAGGAAAATCACCTGGAACAGAAGATAAAAAAGGATGCGTTGCTGCTTCTGAAGAGGTTTCAGCTACAGAGTTTCAGATAAAGCCTGGCCATTCACAAAAAAAGGATGGTTTGCATCAGAACAGAAAAACTCTTATTTGTGAAGAAAATCTCCTGAAACTTCATAAGGAAAGACATATAAATATGCACAGATAGAATGTAACCCTCTTCAGGCACATAGATAATTCTAAAAACAGGTATGTACTCTAAAAGTTGCACTTTTTTTTTCACTTTTTTTTTTTAACTTTTTTTTTTTTTTTTGTACAATGAAAAGCGATGAATTGTCAGCCAGGGCTTCTGTTTCATGGTAGTGCTACATGATTTGTTTTGATAACACTCTAATCCCAGCTTACATGCCACTAGTCAACAAATGCATTGAATACTAATTGCTTTTTACCCTTTGGCTTTGGACTGACTGGAGCTGCTCCCTTCTGGAACAACTCTGCTATCTTGCAGAACCTGGAAATTCTTCAAACATAATATATCAGCCTCCTTTCCCTCCTCAGACGGAACCAGAAACCACCTCTGCTCATTGATGCCTTTCTCTGCAGTCAACTGGTCTTAGGAGGGGTTCAAAAGCACTTGATAAAGCTGAACTTCCAGTTCGACAAGAGCTAGTTTGTTTGACTAGTGAGTTGGAGTTCTACAATATTTCTAGACCAACCATGAAGAATGGCTAAGCAGACTAGAGAATAGAGAGATAATAAATCATGTCAGTTTACCATGATTTTAATTCAGTAAGCCGTTATTAAGAACACAGTTATTACAACATAGCATTAGGCCAAAAGCTGAGGTTTCCAAAACAACAAATCTTTACAACATCATGGAAGTTTATAATGTGAGGGTAATGGAGATGGAAACTGCCACCCTGCAGTATTGCAATCTTCGGTTCTATTTTGTGGTAAGCATTTTGAAACATGAATAAGATGATGGAACCTAAGGCAAAAAGGTGGTCCTGATCTGTACCAGTGTTTGAAAGTTCTGGAATTTCTGACCTGGAAATTTCTGATCTGGAATTTCTGAACTCACATAAATGTTGAACAGTAACTGCACATTTAATAACAGAAGAGGATCTACAAAGCAACTTTTGGATCAGTTCCTAGCATGCAGGACTGCTGTTTTGAATCTCACTAATTTGGTGACCCAAAAGCCAGCACAGCTCTATCAAATGACACTAGTCTTTGGAAACACTCCTACAGCAGACCACAGCCAGAACAGCAACTCCAAATGCCAATCCAATTCCAAATTGGATTCAATACAAATCCAATTCCAAAACTGTAGCAGGGGAATTTCCAATTAAACGCAAGGCTAAGGATGGGACAGGTTTCCTTGAGGAGCTCTAGAATCTCTGCCTGTGGAGATTTTTAAAATTCAAGTGGATGTGGCCCTGAAGAATCTTCTCTACCTTTGAAAATAGCCTTCTTTTTAACAAGAGGTTGGACCAGTTGATGTTCAAGTTTCCTTCCAAATTATGCTATGATTTCATGATGTTGCCAGGAGAAAAGGCTGATATTCATCACTGCCTGTGGAAAACGTTAGCATTCTCCTATGGCAAACTATGTAGCTGTAGCAGAGGATCTCATGTGGTTTACAAAAAATATATCTATTTGCTACTCTTCGAGATCTAACTTCCTCATTTTTGATTTTGTTATATTTCTAAGCTTTGGGCTTTCCTTTAATTCATGGTTTTCCCAGCATTCCCACATTCACATATACATATCTAGCAAAGCCTTTAGGTTATGCCAGCAATAGTCTACATCTCGCTGCTATCTCAACACATCTCTATTTGACTGACGCATTATCTTGGAACCATTGTAGTAAAGAGGATGTTTCGGGAGTGGCTTTGAAATAGGCTATCATGATCCGCTGATTGCCAATTAGGTTAATACTTGGACACATCCAAACAACTGGAGAAGCAATGGAAATCAACTATGAAGCACAAAACTCATAGATGATTCCATGTATTCTAGAATTAAATTAAATGGATTATGTGTATATAGAAATCTCTATTTGGAAACTGAGATGATGACAAAAGTATGATATTGTTAACTGAAACTGATGTAAACATAAGATTTCCAAGTTATTGTTCTACTAGTTTTCTTATTTCTTCACTCATTTTTATAATATTATTTTGAGGAAGAATACTTGCTGTAGTGAGTGTGATTTTATCCTTGTACTCATTATTTCAGTGATGAAGGTAATGACATGTCTCTTCACTTTATTAGTACTTTTGCTCTGAGGATCTCAAAATACTGCTTAAATTTACTGCACTCTTCAGAACTTTATTGTTACTTGCATGGTAGCCAGATTTTTTTTCCATAAGACTGGAAATGAAAATATGCAGTTTGTGTGAGGTCTAAGATTGGACACAGAGGATAGATTTAATAATAAATGCCCCACAATGCAATAAAATATAATGCAGAATCTGGATACAACAGCTTAATAGGGTTATGTTATAGCTTCCACTTTTGCCCAGGAGCTGACAAATTATTTTAAGAGGACAAAGCCCTTCACACTACATTGTCACTTTTTAAATGTAGGAAGATACACTGGCTCTTAACCTGTACACATAGCATTAATTCCATGGAAACTATGTACTGTATTATTCCCAGTAGTAAAGTTCTAGAATACATATAGTTTATCTCTGACACACCAAAAATGAAAATCTGAGCTGCTAGGTTTGGTTTCACTAAAGTCTGAGCTCCCTTCCCCCATTCACAAGCTTGATGCTTTAACTTCATCTCTCATGCTATGGGGAATGAATTACAGAAGCAATCTATCCTAATTTGTTAACTTATTCAAATAACGGTTATTATACTTAACTATGCTAAAGATTATCTTTTTGGTGGCAGATTGTTTATTTTTTGATGAGGCTAATTACTGATTTTCCAAAGGTAATTTACATTTATTACTAATACATCTTTTAAAATGTGACAGATAAATGTTGTTCCCATAAGTGTATTATGAAAAAAGTTACTATTTAAAAACACATTATTTAATTTGAAAGATAAATGGCAAACACCATTATTTTTCCTGAAGCACCTGTGCTGTAAGCTCATTTAAATGTGTAATTCCATGTGTAGCTGCGATACTTAGAAAAAAAATCTATACTATATGTGTACCTTAAAAGCATACTGAGAATTCAAAGCTGAAAATGGCATGGTTTCAAATGCAGGTTGATTTTGTACCATTTTAGTATTTACCTTGGCTGTACAGGAGAATAAAACTAATAGTGAATAAATATTTTTGTCAAATGTTGCTATCCTGTTGTTTAACAGCAGGCTACAAAAAAAAAAAAATCAAAAAAACAAACAAAAGAAAAACAGACACAAAAAAACCCCACCAAAACAAAACATATACAACCAAAGACCATTGTAGAAAAATTGTAACAATTCTACTGGCAGGCTCAAAAATATCTCTGACAGCACTGACTAGTCTTTCACATGAGCTGACACAGAGTTCTTCAACAGAGGTGTTCATAAAGCTGTGCTGATTTTATATCTCATTTAAGGGTCACCTTGAAAGATCTATCTGTACATGAGATGATGTGATCTTCTGCAGTCACTGTGACCCATGACTCACCAATGGGATGGGAACTTTTAGTTGCAAATTCAATATGCATCAATATATTCAGGACATTTACGTGTTCTAGCCAAAGTTTTTTCTAGAGGATGCCTTAGAATTCTGTGTGTAATCTGGTAGTTCTTACAAGTAAATCCAACAGCTATTTCCTTACTTCTGTATCTGAAACTTAAGTTTCAACTTAATTTAGGGGAAAAATAATTTACTTGCACTTAAGAAAACTAAATTGATTTTATCTGACAGTGATGCAATATTAGATAAAATATTCGGCCACTCACTATCACTAGGAGAAACCCAGCACTGGTGCTCAAAACACCTGACTGTTATTTCCTGTTCAGCAATAGATATTTTGTATGACTTTTTCCTTCCTTGTCTCAGTTTTTTTTTTGCAGCAAAATAATGAGAATAATGATCCATGGCACTTTTGAAAAATAGCTTATTTACGTAGAAGTATTTTGAGATCCACAGATAAAAGATGGTACCTAAATGCAAAGGACTGTTAGTTATTTATTTACTACAAGAGAAAAAAAAAAGTTTACATAATAGTTAGTATATAATAATTTACTTTAGAGACTGGAACTACAATAATAATCTAAATCTTTCCTTACATTTTTTTTCCTAGAGATTTTTGTAGGGAAGTAAATAATATAAAGTTTCTTTGTAGAGTTTAAAGCATTTTGACTTTTTAGCCCCATACAGTACCTGACTTTAAAAATGCTAAATTATCAGAGAGAATCTTGTCTTGAAATCTACAAATTACATCATTTTTAAAAAATTTGACATAATCCATCAATGAGAATTTTCTTACTCTTGCCAGAATGTAGAAACCTTTTGATACAATCCTCTTTATTCAGATCAGTTCTTCATTAATATCTAAACAGACCGTTGAGTTTTTCACTATTTTCAAGTTAGAGTATTTCTTGTATAAATGGGGAGGGATGTGACCAGTTACAGCAAAGAAGATCAAAGGAGATGGTAACTGGATAGATCCAGATATTCCTGCTTTACTTGGAAGGCACATAATGCATGTCTGGAGTGCCTCCTAGGAAATGCCTATGAGATGTACTTTGCACTAATCTTTGAGCTGTATTCTGACAGTTATTTCTTCATAATTCTCATCATAAGCCCATGCTCTTTGCTGAATTGTTTCACCCTAAACTCTGAGATGGATAATTCTATAGTAGGCAAATGTAACTCATTGCTGGTACTAGAAGTGTCTAAATAGTTATTTACAATTTTAAAATGGCAGTGATGATACAGGAAATTCTATTCACAGACCACTTCTGTGACAATCTTTTCCTCTTCTCCACTGAGGTCTCACTATATACATTTGCACAACTATTAAAGTAGTTGGATAGATCTTTTCGTTGCTTGACTTTTGAAAATTCCCATGTTTTCATTGGTTGGTGCACTTCTGTGTGCTGAAGGTAAGTTCACAGATAAAGAGAAGGACAAAATCCAGGGAAAAGGTCCAATGTGATGAATACCCATGTTTCTTTAGAAGCCAAGTCTTTATGAAAATCAGTGACTTTTCTACATCAATTCATTTTTTTACACTAACTTGTACCTCAGGCTGTTAAAAGTAATTTTTTTTTCCTACTGTGTACTTCTACATTAAGGCTCTGGCATGTGACCATTTAATGGCTATCTATTATTGTTCTGTAAGACCTATGTTTTGCAAATAAAACTTCATTTTCTGTAACCTCCTACTACTTTTTTCTTTCCTTTTAGAAACTTGGCTGCAATTCAGGTGCAGGTTCATCCTGTAAACCCTGGGATGACCTCCAATTCCATTGTATCACTGCCCTTCATTAAACTGACTCCTAAGATAAATTTTTTCCAAATGGGGTTTGTCCATGTTGGCTTTGTGGTCAGGCTGCATATGCTAGTCCTGTTTCAGTGATCATTTTGTTTTGTAGCAAGGCCATTTGCTTTCATATGGATTCCTCTCCCAAGCTACCTCTAATGACCTCCCCTTCCTAAATTGGATGTTCCTTGACTACTTACCACTGGTTCTTTAAAGTTCTGTAGAATTCATGATCAATCTGATTCATCTTTTCAGAATTGTATCTGTCTGAACTCCTCTATTTTATGTATCAAATTTAATATTTATCTGTATAATGCATAAGTTTATTGAAACTATTTTGCTTTTAAAGTGACTATTTTGTTGGATTGCAGCAAAAAGAAGTCATTGGTCCTCCTGATTCAATACATCTAAAAATTAAGCAATTTAAATAAATGGCATTTTATTTATTTAATTTAAAAATTTAAACTATGCAACACTTCAAGAAACAACTACATAGTGTTGTATATTAGAAACTGTTGACATTCTACTGAATTAAGTATAACATTTTGGGTTTATATGCTTCTTGAGGTGATAATGAGAAAAAAAGTTTTTAAAAAATGTGTGCCTTGCTGTATTTCTTATAGCATTTATTAAAAAGCTGCTTTCACAGTAAAATTATGTTGGTTTGAAAGAGGAAATAGCAAGGTTAAGATGTGTGAATAATTTCTGTATATATGTATAACCAACTGCAAACACTGAGGTATAATGACAGTATAAAATGCTTTCATGTTTGTGATGTCCAGTGATGTGGAAATTATAAGCCTTAAAACCATTAGATTGCATGGTAATTATAATTGGCATAATAAACATAGTTTATTGGGAAAAAAAAAAAAAAGCAGAATTGGTGATCTGTTTTACCTGCGTTCCAAGCACAGAATGTTTTATCAGAATTCCAAAGGATATGGTTTTCTTTGCAAATATTCCCTAGAGATATGCAACCTCTTAACTGGTGAAGATTTGTATTATCTAACTCAGAGGTAAAGGACTTTGTCATTAAAGATTCTGTAGGTCTTTTGGGCCAAACAAGGAGACACAAATAATTAGTATCTTATATAGTATTTTATAGCAGATCTTTTAATTGTTTATCAGCAACAGTTTGTTGTCCAATTCTTAAAATTTCATTTACATAATCATATTGAATAAGCTCTATCTAGACACTCCAGAAGTTGGCTGTTTTGATGACTTAGATTGTACATTTGAGTACTTTTATCTTGTGCTAAAACTAATTCAGGTGCCCAAAAAAGGCCAACCACCCAGCTTTATAAGTTAATTCTGCAAACATGGCATTCAGCTCCTAAAAATACTATTAGGAAGGAACATCAGGAAATTTAAAAGGCAAGTAATGCCCTCTGATGCCACCTTTCATCATTATATTTCCAATTATATAAATGCTTTTACAAAAAGCTTCAACATTCCTCCTTTAAAAAACGTACATGAGTTTGACAAGTTTAACTATAAGCAGAGAGAAACTACACTGACCAGAAAATATATTAATGCAACACTGAAGGAATAGGTATTTAAGAACAATCTCATGTTTTCCAAATTATTAACAGCTTCCTATTATTGCAAGAGGCAAATTATTTGTCTCTCAATTTAAATTTCCACAGTGTAGCCTTAGGCAAGCTATGAGTTGTGTAAGGCAGCAGTAACTATGCTTATCTTTAACTATAAATTAGAAGAAGTATTTATTATGTGAACCTTTTGAATCTGCAGAGATTTCTGCACTTGCATATCTTTAATCATGTACAAGTCTAAGGTAACCTAAAATTACCTAAAGTATATAACTATATAGTTAAAGACCACTTTGTTATATTTTAAATATTTTCATATATATATATATATATATATATATATAAGTAATTCAAAAAGTAACCCCTAATTTTAATAAAATTTTTGCAGTGACAATTATGTTTATTTATGAGTTATCTTAACCATGATTTTTAAATGGTCTTGACAGAGGAATTGGGTTAGTAATTATTCTTCTTTTCTCCCTAGTATTTTCTGGTTTATGCTATTTTTCTTTTAACTTACTTTGACTGCAGTCACACCTTGCACTGTGACAACAGGCAAACTAATAATTCAGAGGCTTTTCAGATCTATCATCTCACCCAACAGACTGTGCAGAACTCCATCAATTACTTGGACCATTCTATTAGGTCATTTGCCACAAATTCACTTTTTTCCTGGGGGAAAACAGTATTACTTGTCAAATCAATAAACCACATATTAATCATACAATATCTAGAATATTATATGGTCCCAATTCAAACGTCTGTGGTTCCTCTCTGAGAGACTGGAACATTTTAATTTGACTAGTAATCCCAGATCTATATTATTTGGTCTCATGGGATAAAGTCATAATTTTTATGACTGTGATGCAAGACCTATCATTATCAACTACTCCTTTTTTGGCTAGAAAATTCACTCTTAAAAATTTTTATCCTCAGAACTGACTTTGTTGTCAATAAAAATTGACTTCTAAGTGAAACACTGAGATACAAATATATTCCACAGGACTGTTTCCTCTCTTAGTGTAAGTCATGCCTATGGCCATATTGTGCTGGAACTTCTTGCAATTTCCTAAAGGAAAATATTGGTATGGTTTAAAACTAATGTTATACCAAGAGTACCTCTAAGATCAGCCCATGCAGAGTGTCCTGCATAGAACTCTTTCCGGCTGATGAAATTCTTTTGTGGCATAGAAGAATGCTGCAAGCTTTCTGCAGAATTTATTCCCTACTAAAGTTCCATAGCTGCTTTTTATTCCACACACTCCCTGGCTCATGCTTGAACAACATCTGCAATGTGTGAGGAGGCCATCTGACAGCAATGGCCCTGAAACATGGATCTCCTTTTCCTGCCTACTTCACATTCCTCCCACAGAGAGCCAGGGCTCTCCAGCTCTAAGCAAAGGGAGTGCACTCTAACACTAATGCTAAAATACATGCCTGGGACTACAGTTTAAAATTTTTTTCAATCACATTAGTTTTAAATATGGATAGCCTTCTAAGCCACATCCCCAGTCTTTCTCCCTTAATGGTTTGCATTTTTCCCAAGGTAAGTAAAAGATTTATAGTGGAACACTGCAACTGTCCCGCTGTACTGGTAAGAAAGTCAGGTGATATCTCCATGTTCTTATAGCTGTGTGTGCTGTCATTGTATACGTGTATACACATCAGCATGCAAACATATAAAAATAGTCTCATATTGTTCCTGGTCTGTTTGCAATAAACTCAAATAAAGAGTTGCTGTCATTTAGATGGCATCTCGACCTTCCTCCAGGATGCACAGAGGACATAGCGTTCCACGCCACATATTTTAGCATTTCATTCCAATTCCCCTGTGTTGATGAAAACAACATATTTTGAATAACATCTATATGCTAAGAGGGCTGCTTTTGGTTTTTTGGTCTTTTTTTTTACTTGGCCAGAAGACATTGGGAACAACGTTGTAAAGTTTTCTGTGCTGCTGTGCACAGAAAAGGAGTTATTAATGTTTAGGCAGACTGTACTTGGCTCAAGAGGATTAACAGGGATGTCAAGTTCTTAGCCAAGTCAATCTCCTTCACTGACAAGTTATAACAAACTTATTCCTAATAATAGCATCACTTTGAGAGGGATTTTGGCCAACAAATGACATCTGATCTATTGCCTTCAGTGCTGTGTGTCTGATTTTTCAGAGTTGTCCTGTCTTTTATGCCTTTTCTACCAACCTGAAAAGCTTACATTTTTCATATGACCACTGTTTTCTCGGTAAATATATGTTCATCTCTGATATTAGAAATGTCATTAAGGACTCTGCCATAAGTGAACTTGGCATTATTTAAGTCTGTGTACTGGAGGAATTCTAAGTGCTTCAGTACTTTAAAAATGGAATTTCCTTTGCACTAGCAAGTAGTATTATTTTATTTCTGGTGAGTGGAGAAATAAGCTAAGTTAAAACTGCATTTAGAATTGCATAAATCAGTCATTTTAGATTACAAATATTACTATGATATCATAGTGATTGTCAAACTAATGATTAAAATTTACAAGAATTACAGAATCATACAATGTTTAAATTAAATATGGTAATAAAAGGAAAGTTAGATAAGTAAATATTTTTACCTCTGTCTTATGTTGAGCCCATGTCTCTGACTTTCTGGAAGAGGAAGAGAAAATAATTTTTAAAACACATGAAATATTTTAAACATATTTCTTTCTTGCAAATAGTGTAAAAATGTTTTGAATGCAGCAAGGATCTAGTTGTAGCATTTTTCAAACATTATGAGAGTGACAGGGAAAGAAAAACATATTTGACAAGATTTCAAGAAATAGTGGAAAAAGACAAACCATTCTTGATGCACTTCATTTACAGAATGAAAAAAATCAGACTTTGGAAGAACAGCTGGTCAACATCAACCAAATATTCAAAATATTTTTTTTTTTTAATGGGAGATAAGTAGTACTGAAAATAACATGCCCTTAGGCAGGGTGGTATGCCAATATCTCGTGCAGGCTATGGTGCATACATACCTGAATTTCTGCTCTGGAGCTCTTGAATAAAAAACCCCTGAACATAGAATTTACTTTGGAGGCCATGGGTTTTGTTGTTTCTTCATAAGGAAGTGGACCAAATTTGGGCTGAGAAACACCTGCCTCTAACAAGCTTGAAAAATAAATTTCAGCTAACAGATTTTAAATGATACACAATGGTGGACAAAAAAAAATATAAAAGGAAAAGAAAACAAAAAAGCAATAATTGTGTAAATCCTAGTAGTCCCTGACAGTAATTTAATCAAGAATATTCCAGGTTGAGTAACGTTATTATACTTCTATGAACTGATGATTATTTATGCCGACACACTGATTTAGACAAATCTCTACAGTTTTTGCTTTACTTACCTCAAAAAAAGGCTTTTTGAAGTGCTGAAAAGGTTATGTAAACATCTTTTCAATGGTTGAAATGGTCACATGAATCAAAAAACCCTGATGTCGTCGTTCCGTTGGGTTGCTATCTGTGCCACCTGAGCTGATCAGTGCTGCTTTCGGCCGTATTTTGTGGAGGCAAAGCCTTTAACAATCTTTTCATGCACATAGAGCTCAAATTTCCACTATCAGTTCCACTACTAAAGAAAGATTCCTCTGTAAGGAGTTTGTCTTAGATGACAACATAAATGTTTCTCATACCTGCTGCTGCTCATTGTATATATTCCTGCATCTTATCCACTGGTCTTCCAAGGTGAACATTTCTCCACTTGTACCTTCTCTTCTTGCACAACTCAGGAACTAAATGAAGGGTTTGCATCTTATATTTGTAATAGACAATTTAAAGGTAATGCTTTAAAAGGTGGGCAAGTGGCACCAAAGCTATAGTGGCTTGGAGTAAAGAGAAAGTGGCTGGCAGGAGGAATTCTAAGTGCTTTAAAAATGGTATTTCTTTTGCAATAGCAAGTAGTATTATTTTATTTCTGGAGAGTGGGGGAATAAGCTATGTTAAAAGTGAAGTTAGAATTGTATAACTCAGTAATTTAGAGTACAAGTATTACTGGAGATACATGGTGCTGAAGCTGTGCCAACTCAGCTGGAGGGAGGATTCAGATCGGCAAATGTCACACTGGCTGATAAAAGAAAGAGAGAAGCAGAGGAGAAGGTGGAGCTTCAAGGATGGCTGATGGGAACTTGCTGTGGTTAAAGTATTTGTAGAATAATAGGAGCATACACTGTTTTGAAAGAGATTTATCTCTGTTGCTAGACTTGTTATTGGAAAGTGTAAAGTGATACTATTCATGAATACTCATTTTTCTGAATCTGCTGTCCAGTTATGCCAAGCATATCAATCAGGTGTACCATTGTCAGTTAATTAACATTTGATTGCATTAAACACAGGATGTTGAAGAGGAGGTTTCTTCTCAGAGGGGGAGGGGAATCTGTGATTTCTTTGGAGCAGGGGGAATGTGTTCTTAGTAATTATTGTCAGCTGTGAGAAAAGTTAAATTGTAAGTTGTTAGTACATATTTCTGTGTCACTCACCACTCCTTATGGCCACGGTAAGATGGGAAGACAAAGGCAGCTGGTGTTTCAGCAGCTTAGTTCTCCTATATACCATATACTGCATCTGGAAATGTAAATGTTGCCTGTGTAGAAGGGAAAGGAAAGGAAAGGAAAGGAAAGGAAAGGAAAGGAAAGGAAAGGAAAGGAAAGGAAAGGAAAGGAAAGGAAAGGAAGAACGGAGGGAGAGTGAGAAGGAAAGTTGAATTACACCTGTAGTATATATCTATAACTATTTGATAGCATTTTGTAACATAATAGACTTGTTAGCATTCAAAATAATGGATGATTTGGTTAAGACCAATCTGTCGTCTTCTCCTAGCCACATAATGACAAGTCACCCATGGAAATGGACTGGTAGTGAATTCAGACGTAACAAAAAGAGATACTATACTCCTTCACATGATATAGAATTAGTCTATGGAATTTCATGTTGTCATTAAATTGTTCAGTCAAATAGCTTAGTGGGATTGTAGAGGAGTGTAAATATAGAATAGGCAGCCGTGCCAAGAGAAGAGGTTAGTCCAAATGAATGACAGTGGAAAGCAAACTTAATTCTCCACGATAAAATCTGTAGTCTGCTGAAAGGACGGTGGAAATTTTCCAAATTTAATGTAAAAATGGCTAAAGCAAGATGGGAAATTTCTGCCTTTCTGTGAGACAATCAAAAATGAGCCAACAAAAGACTCAAGGCACATACAAAATGCATAGGAAATGTCTGGGTATCTTTTCCTTATCATTCCACTGTTGAAAATGAAGATGTGGTGTCAGAACCAAATTACTTTAATCACTTGACAAGCCATAGTGTTGCAGCATAAAAATTTATCACAAATATGATTTTGTGAGTAATTATAACCAGCTTTTCATATGCTGCATTTAACATACACATGTTTAGTTAGATGGAGTTGACTGTGATAAATTATATTTCAATAAAGAAAACACTCATATTTCAGTCCAGATGTGTAATAATATTTCAAAAGAATACCCCTTCTTTAATCACATACCTTGATGGAGGAATGCTCATGAGTACATCAGTACAACTCAATGCTTTCCATGGGGACTGACATCTTAAACCGCTCTACACAATGAATCACCTTGTCAAATAAAGTGCAAAATGGAAAACCGTTTTCAAACTTATCTGATATAGTGACTTTTACACCAACACATTTGAGGTGAGAAACTGATAATAATATTTGTCTTAGACTTTCATGGTACTTTGATAGTTTTGTGCAATAATATGCACTTTTTTTTTCCACGCAAGACAACTCTGTGTCAGGACTTTTATGTTTTAAAGACTTCATGAGTCTTTAAAACAAGACGAGAGAGAAACCATGCTCTGCATGCAACTGAAATCCTAAATTTAAAAATTTTCTTAAAAAAACCCCTATATAGTTTCAACTGCAAGCCAACTTATATATCCTCACACAAAGATTCAGGTGGTTCTTTTAGCATATGATATACACTAAAATTAATTTTTTTTTTTTCAGTAGTGATCAACAATATTTACTGATCCTTACTGTGACAGCAGACACACAAATGAAATATATCTCAAAGTATGTCTTAAGCTTCATAACATTAAAATGATGATATGATGAAAGTCCATGTTAATTTTATAAATCTACATTCTAATAATTATTTTTTATTGTATACTCATGAAGTTTATGCAAGGACAAAAATTTCAGGAACATACTTCCTGTCACTTTTTCCACTGCCAGAACAATGTTCTTGGTTTGCCCTGTCTCACCTTCTGCAACTGGCACCTGTGAACAGAGGCTGAGATTTCATCAAAACAGATCTGCAGCTGAACCCTGGCTTCTGGAACAGGAGCTGAGATTTCATCCAGCTCTTCTAAAAAGAAGTTTGACATGACATTTTTAGAGGTATTAGAACTGCAGTTATTTAGTATCTGCAACGAACACATAGAGACCTGGTGCTGTGGAAAAATGGGCCTCTGGGGAAAAGCTTGACTTTCAACACTGAATATGTGTGTTGAGCTGGAAAACAAAGGCTTAAAAATGTGAGAGAAACTTTCCAGACATCCTGGTGAATGGCAGCTGACAGTCTTTAATAGGGAAGGATGAAATCACAGATCAGTTCCTTGGAAAGTAGGATTTGATAAGTGGTGTATATAAGCCAGCACATGGAGTAGAGTGATTTGGTGTGGCTTCTGCACAACAAAGGAAAACATTCTCAAGGTAGGTGTGGGCTCCTAATGCAATGTCTAAAATCATATACTTGAATCTAAAAACTATCCAGTAAATATATCATCTTTACAATACCATTTGTGAAACATCAGTTTGGATAGAAATGTCCTTATCTTATGCTTCATTAACAATGAGACAACACACCAAAACATTCAAATGAACACCTCATTTGAGTAATTTTTCCCAGTCCTTCTCTTCTGACTATACTGTTATTTTTGCCTTGCACCAGAGGTAACAATACAGTCGTTTTTGTGAGAATATCTGTTTGTTATTAAAAGATCAAAACAAACAACCCCCCAAAATTTCCTCTGTACTCCTTCTCTCAAATAAACAAATTATGTGTTTCTCATCAGCCAAATTTTAAAAAGAAGCAAAAATACATAGTGTAAAGTTCTTCCATTTCTGCCCATCCACTTTTAAAGGCAGGTCTGAAGTCCCTAAGTGTAATTTCATTGTGACAATCTTAGTGAACAGAAGCCAAGCTGTAACTACACAAGGATCCATAAATAGTGGTTCTGAAAAAGGATCTCTTGCTGTTTCATCTACTAGTAATGCCTACACCATAAAGCAGGCTATAGACTCTCATGGTTTGTTTTGCATATCAGGAAATTCTGTTCTCAACACAGAGAACATGGATCATTGAGTATTTCTTCCTCTGCAGTATTGGAAAGTGGAATCCGGAAAGTGAGATCTTATACACGCTGGGGCAAAGCAGTGTATAAATAAATAAGTGGTGACACAGGATACGATATGGGAAACTGGATGTGACTAAGATAAAGTTGCTTAAAAAGGCAATATTGTTATGATGTAAAACAATGCCACAGTGGCCCCACAAATAGCCAATCTTTATGCAAGATCATTTTCCATTACATAGGTGGAAACCAGTAACAACTAATATGAACTCATAAAAACGCTAATGAAGTGGGATGAAACTGCCTAAAGAGTCAGATGGTCAGCACCTGCTGGAAGTGTGGTGAATGACTGAAAGAAGTTTTGCAGTACAAATCTTTGAACACCTTTACGTTCTGTCTGCTTTAAAAAGGTATAGTGATTTCCTCATTCTAGGGAAGTTTCTTCCTGATTATACTTCATCATCTGTCAATACTTTTGTCTGAGTAGCATTCTAGCATGTTACATTATTTCATTCCAGAGGTAGAAATCTGTTTCAAGGTTCAATTAGAAATAGAAGGTTTAAAACAATTTATTTAATAATTATTTACTTTCACTGGTAGTAAATATTTTGGGAAAAGGAAATATAAATGTCTGCATTCTAAAGAAACTTATCAATTAAATAATACATTAACTAGCTATATATTTTAATTTGCCTTGCAATTTGTGAGCAATGCTGCCAACACTAGATTTTGCAGAATTTAGATCCTTTTCACAATTCAAGCTGCTAAATGCACAGTGTAATACAGGACAAATTGCCCTTTAGTACTGGCTGATGACAGAGACCAGGTTCATTTGTAGCATACCATGTGCATTAGAATATAAACATGAAAAAAATAAACAATTACAGGAAAAGATCTTTAAATGGATCTTTCTGATAATTCTCCCAGATTAGACGATAGACTAGTGCCTGGATTTCAACTCCTGGCCACTTGTGCAAGACTAAGCTTTTAATATTTTTAAGACAAAAATTAAGTAGTTATTTCACTATTAACTTGTTTTACAACCTAAGAGTTAGGAGTATTTATATAAGACATTTCTGAAAGGCTTAGTTTTTATTAATGTAAAACCAGAAGCTTTAATGTTTTTATATATTTAATACTCTGTGTATTTCTAGTGCCTATACATGAGCTCTGGACAGCTGAATAATTTAGTAATTCCAAAAATTTACTTTTCCTGTCTCAGTCATTACTGACCACTTTGCTCTCACCACGGCTAGACAAGCCCATACTTTTGCAGAGAACAAAAAACTCTTTTTCTCCTCCCTTTTGAAAGGCACAGAAAGCTGACCATAAATACATGGACGAAAGTGTAAAGAAAAGTCTCAGAAAGGGGACTGGTATGGGGCTCCGCAGCAACAGTGGAAGAGAGACAGTCTTTGCTTACAATGTAGTAACCTTGAATTTCCTTAAAATTAGTCCAATAAGGCCAATATCCAGGCTCTAATGCTGCCCAGAGGAAAAGGTTTGCCAGACTATAATCTTTGTGGAAAAGTTCTTCCTTGACCTTTTTTGCCACTGTATGTCTACGACAGCGCAGGGAGGTCAAAAGTGCACTAGTTGTTAGAACCAAAGATGGAGCTTAACCAGACACTGAGAGCAATGATTGTCAAACGACTCCATTTGCAAGACAAGAAGTGTATCCTTAGCAGAGCAAGGGGGATGAAAGAGATTATTTTCTAGGGGTCACTTTTGTTCTTCTTTTTTGACCTCTCTCAAGTTTGCAAAAGAAGCAGTGAGTTTTCTATAGCAAGGAGGTGCAACAAAGAGAACAGGACTGTGCTTTCCTCATCTCTTCTCTGCTAATTTTCCAGGCTCAGTTATGCCTCTCTTTCTTTCTCTTTCATAAGAGCCAGTGAAAGCATAATAACTGAATATAGAAATTAGGAGGACAATTTCAAGTGCCTATAATTTTACATTTTGAAGCCCTTCTTGGAACCTAGATCTGAATTTGGGGTAGGGTTTTGGAGTCCTTGTTCGCTTCTTCTACTACCTCCCCAGTTTCTATCTTTAGTACCAGTATGGCCTTTGCACCTAGGAGCCTTACATATGGGTCTGTGAGATTCTAGAAAGGAACAAGCTTCTTTCTGCTTTTCATGTTGAGCTGCCCTCTTTTTTTTGACTATTGCTTGATATGAACTAACCGATTTAATTTCTGGTTCCCATAAACAACTTCATTCTGGGTGTTGGAACGTTGTGGGGGACTGCTGGGTTGCAAAGCCCTGCATATTCATGCCTTGGTTGGCAGGGCCCACTCCACCAGGGTACAAATACAAAACGTTGCATGGAGAGAGACCCTTAATAGGTACTCAGAGTTCTGAAGACACTGCTGTGGTACTAAAGCAATATGTAGAAGTATCTTAGCTGAGTTTAAACTACTTTGATTCCTCTTAGAACCAGGCAAAACATATCCCAAAGCTATTCGAGAATGTTAAGGTCTTGAACTTGAAATAATAAATAAAGTTTTGACTTAACACTGAAGTCTTCAGGTTATCATATGTATTGATAAGATGAATTATTTTTCAATCAAAATAATATGCCATTTTTTGATAATTAGTAAGTGTGAAACTCACTGCTTCTCAGCTTGTTGATAAAACATCAAGATCATGGATAAATGAAGCAGTTATTATAAGGCACAGTGTGAAGTAGTTAATGATTTTTGTACTTCTCCACTGTGACCTAAAATTCAAGTTTGACCTCATTTTTAAAGATCAAGGAGAGGGGAAAGAGAAGTTCTAAGCAGAGGTGACTAAGAAATGTGTTTCAAAGCAATTGACTGGAAATCCAGGATAAAACCTCCAAAGTTCCCACAAAAACCAGCCATTAATTACATTTTCAAATACTTCCATCTTGACACAGTAGTTAATGATTGAGATGTCAGTTGATAAACTTCCCCATAGTGGGAAGCTCAGATTATGGCCAAGCACTTCACAGCTATGCAAAAATATTTTTTAAAATGTGGCAAGTCAAGTAGTATCTAAGGCTAAGAAAATACAAGAAATTCTGACAGTAATGGGCTACATTGTTTAGCTTCAAATAGGATTTCATGTACCTTTGGAAAGCTCTCTATCATAGGAATGGATTCTGTGGTTATTTTTCATATGACTTTAACTTATGCTTTGCTGTCAGTCATCAATGTTTGTTTAACACGTGGAAAAGTTCTGTTTAAACATTCCCTCAAACTACTTGGCTAAACTTGCTATTCATTTGGGGCCTCAGAGGATAAATTATTGAAACCTAAGCAGACTAATACCTTGTGCTTATTCCCGTGGCTAACACAGAATTTTGCAGTTAGAATGAGCTTTAAGCCAAAATTTTATTCAATGGAAAACTTTGCCTGCCTTATAAAGTAAACAGGTTCAAGTTGCCTCTCAAGTTTGGGAGGAACCCTTAAGAATCCCTACATGTGGGAAGGATTGGCTGGTTGTCCCTCTGAGCCCATTGAGCAGCTTTTCAAAGATGCTTTTCATAACTAAAACTCAAGCAGGCAACTTCCACCCAGGTTACAAGAATAACCTAGGAATTGAGAAGTTCTTTACAGGTATTGCATCTTGTTCTTGAATTTCTTCAAATCAGATAATGTTCTTCTGAAGAGAGTAAAGCATCATCTTTATTGGAATAAAACTTTCACTACTTTATTCAAATATCAGGTCCAATTCAAAACATTGTTTTCCTGATAGTTAGATCCACTTTCCACTGAATTATTTTCTATGAACCAGAATCTCTATCAACAAGATACTAATGACAGTTATGGTGTATAAAATATTTTATATCTAAGACACAATATCTTTCTATCTTTTTAAATAAAAGATATTGAATGGGTGTTGAACGTCCTAAGTCTTGTAATTGCCACATTTCCTTGATTCTATTAATCCTTGCCTTGTCTAAAAATTGTGCCCTGCTTCTTCCTATCAACAACAACTATCGTCTGACTGTTTACAATTCCTATTAAAAGCTCTGAAGATACGGCATTTGTTATCAAGACTGACAAAAGAGCCTTTTTTCCCCTTTCCTTAGATCTAAGAAAGTTTTAGAATTTCACAGTACACCTCTAATATCATAAAGCACCTTTTAAAAATACCCTCTTGTTTCACATCAAGAGAAAGGGGGAAAAAAAATAACAGAAACAAATCCATTCTCACAAAACCAAGATCTGAATAAATGCCCCTGCAGTGCTGCTTTAGACCCTGTTGCCCCCCCCCCCCATTCTCTGCAACTCTAAAAGTAAGAACATCGTGATCTAGTGCAAATAATTTAATGTGGGTCTCAAAACTGGGGATCTTAATCCATATTTGCATCTTGAAACATGAGGGTTGTTTTTCAGAAATTCTGATCGCCCCCATTCCCCATTTAAGTGACAGATTTCAAATTAGGTCATGTAGATTGAATTTAGGCTCCCAAACTTGAAACACCTAATTTAGGTGCCCCAAAGTCATTAAATGTGATGATATGAATGCTTTGCAGAGCTCTCAGAAAACTTTTAATTATCAAGGCCTATATTAAATATAACTTTCACAGATAACATGACTTGTGCCTCTACCTCCTCAATTCTCTTTCACTCTCTCTTTCTGTGCTTTTGAAATTAAAGATCATCCTTCATTATAGCAATGGAGTTTTAAGCACAATTCAACATAGTTCAGTACTACTGTAATAGAAACTGACTGTTGTGATATGGACCATGCTTCTGGCAATGAGTAAAAAATGCCATACTTTGTCCATTTTTTTTCTTCTCTTAAATCTTTTGCAAAGCACATTTTTAAGAGCAGGCATGACCTAGCTCACTGTGCTCAACATGTTTTACAAACTCAGCAGAGAGGTGGAGTAGACATACAAAAACCATGGCTCTGCCTTGACATAAATCAGGAATAAACAAGACTGTCACAGAGTCTGACCTCTCAAATGGCATTATGGATGTATATCATGGACCAAACCAGGATATGTTGTAGTTTAATTACTTCAGAAATAGCTGAATGACAAATAGCAATGATTAATTTAACAGCAAAAAAAGTGATGCAAAATGTAGATAATGAATATCCTACTGCAATTATTTCCTTGTGTTTGCTAAATCTTTCAAGATCCAGATGCTCTTCCAATAATTAATTGCATAACTCACCACACTTCTCTGATTTAGCTTTTATCATTTGCTTTGTAGAAAGGAAGTGCTCAAGTTGGTTTGGGTCTTTAGGTGCAACAGTAGTTTTTTTAAATACAGAGGTTACACCTTACATTATCTTTCTAATTATACATTACTCTCTAAAAAGTAATTCATTTCACAAAATTCAATATAACTGGTTACTCTGCACCCAGAAAGGTTACTGTTGTTGGAATGAATGTCTTGCAATGAGATAAAAGTAAATATGTTGCCCAAGAAATGTAGACTTCATGCAAAGAATCAATGATATGGTTGGTATTTATTATAACATAACTCCAACAAAAGTAGAAGTATAATATGATACCAGGAATGCAATTATAAGGCCACCTTATTCTGAGATACAGTAGTGGTATATGATACCATAGAGAATATCCTGACTGCATATAAAAAAAGTAATTGATAATAAGAATTTACTTATGGTCTATATTTACAGGAAGGACTCAGAAAACTGAAAGAATGTGCATTGTCCTCACAGGGACCAGTGCCATTCAAATTTCTAAGTCATCACTTGATACTGGGTGATATTGATGCTGTAGTTAAAATATGCCTGGAGCTAACTTGAATGTTCAAGGTGGTTTTGTTTCAAATCCCATAAGGCCTGAAAGTTCAGCTTTAAAATCCAGGGGGAAATATCTGCTTTCATTGAACTCCTAATGCAAAAGACTGAGGATTTAAACTCAGGTCTTTTGTACTACATCCCATCCAATAAGTGTCTTAATTGGTGCAGAGCTACGTTCACAGTATTTGTGAATATTTAATAATTCAACAGACAGGACTAAAAAGGATTTTCTTTCCAAAATCCTAGCAGTCTTGCGGTTGCAACACTAGCCAAACAGTTGAAAATGTAGATTCAAGTCCTCTGAGGCAGAATAATTTAAACTTTCTCCCATGTTTGAGGAGTGCTCTTATCACAAAGATATTGTAGATAGGTCAGTATTNCAAAAGTGTTCTGAACTTGAAGAGTGACTACTTTGTATGCCATGGAGAGGAGGAACAGGACCACTAAACATTCAGATGACTAAATAGTCATACAAAATTCTCACTAGGAGTGTAAAACTAGTAAAATTTAATGGTTCAACATGTTTTTCTTTTTTTTTTTTTTTTCCTGGCCGATTAACTGATGCCCTTCTTTGATAAGCTAAGGGACTCACTAAGCANGTGAATATTTAATAATTCAACAGACAGGACTAAAAAGGATTTTCTTTCCAAAATCCTAGCAGTCTTGCGGTTGCAACACTAGCCAAACAGTTGAAAATGTAGATTCAAGTCCTCTGAGGCAGAATAATGTAAACTTTCTCCCATGTTTGAGGAGTGCTCTTATCACAAAGATATTGTAGATAGGTCAGTATTTTCTTTTGAAAGAAGACCAGTCATCCCAATGGTTCTGGAGTCTTTAGGGGGGAGAAATTATTTCCTAATATATCACAAAGCTTCCTCAGTTTAGAAGGATGGTGTATANGATGCCCTTATTTGATAAGCTAAGGGAGTCCATAAGAAACTGTCTGGAGGAACATAAACTGAAGTTTATACTGCTAGCTGTACTACATTTGGATTCTGATAAAATGTTAAGCTCTATTTACTATTAGGTTTTATAAAATTCAGATTACTTTGATTTGGAAGATAGTTATCACATGATATGAACAACTTGGATGACTGTATACACAGGGTATTGATAAAAAAGCATCACAGTCAATGGCAAAGAAACTTACATTACCACAGGAATCTGTATTACACAAGGTCTTCTTTTACTTCATTCAGAACCCCAGAAATCCAATAAATAAAGCTAAGAATTTTCATAAACTATATTTAATTGGGGGGAGCAGAAATTACTTGTTAGAAACAGGGAAATAATAACAGAGAAAAATCTAGAAAAATTAGATTTGTAAAAAAAGGTAATCAAGTCAAANAACTCTGCCTTGTTTTGGAAAGACTTTATTCAAAAGGTATTCAGCTATATAGCCAGGCTATTAGCTGAAAATATTGCCACATTTTCTTCAAAATTACAAATGCATTAGGTTTCATGATTTTTGTTCATATTTCTTTACCAAAGTTGCATATTTTATCCAAATGATATAAATTATTTTTGGTGGACAGGTGAAACAAGTTACAGTTTCTTTTTCTAGTAATGTGGTGGGGAGTCTTATTTTGGTTTGTCTGTTTTGATATGTTGCTTGTTTATTTTAATTAATTACTTGTTCTGACAGTGACAAGAGAATAGACTCTATCTGGAATATTCAAGAAGATTTTGTAAAAGATTTTAAAATTTCATTGAAGTTCTTATTCACAAGTTCATGTACAATGGTACACTGTCACAGTGTCCAAAAAAGCCACTGCAAATGGAATGACCTTGCTGCTTAATGAAACAAGCAGAGCTTATAATGTTATTAAGCTGATGGCCTGGCTATATATAAAAGATTCTCATGGAATTTGTATATAAATTCTATATTCCCAGTACCAGAAGAATATTTACTTTGCTGCAGTTAGGCCTCTTTAACAGAAAGGGAAATAAAGCACAAAAATCGGCATTGGGGAATGAATTCATGAGCAGTTGTACTGAATCCATATGAGGTGAGCAACTGACAGAACAGCTATAAACAACACTCAGTAATAAGAAGAGAGTTTTACGTTTATGTTTCTTGGCCTGCTTTTGAGGAAGGCTATGTCAACAATCTTAATGGCAGATTTAGTCCCTGCCCCTGTAAATCACTCTGGCTGTAAATAAGAATCTGTCTGTGTGGATGTCTTCACCGAATTCGGGACCACTAAGTGTTGTATTTTTGCTGGAAGGATTAGGAGTCACTTCAAACTGTAAATCTGAATAAATTTGGATACCAATCAGGCAGTTCTAACACCAGCAAAACTCTCATTGACTTGAAGGGAATTTTGTATATGTAGAGAACAGGATTAGCCCCTCACACAGTTATTTTCTGAGAGAAAATATTAGTGGAATTATACACGATGCATTTTTTTTTCTGGATTAAACATTATTTGTTCAAAATAGTTTTCTCTTTTTTGGCATTTGCACATGCATAACTCTCGGTGTTATTCTATACATCTGAAGTCCACTGACTTAAGGATCTTTTTTTGCTCCCTTTAAATCTATGTCATAGAGCACAGAAATGGCTTCTGATCTCTCTTGGTATTATTTCCCAGATATTTTTATTATGCTATTAATTTAAATGAGAATAACCCACAACAGAACAGCTGCGACACAGCTACTTCTGAGAACTGCATGCTGATGATACTTTAAATTCACTTAGTGGGAATCTACACAGAATCTGTAGATCTAGTATATTTATAAATGACAGATGCAGCTCCGTTTCCTGGCTGATGCCTTACTAAAGTCAATGAAACAAATGAAAAGAACTGGGATCTTCCTTGTCAGTCCAACAGACTTTTGCCAGACAGAAGATTAAAACTATGATATAAAATATCTGATAATGCAGGTTAACAGCTACAATATTAGAAAGACTCATATAGGTAGAGACTTAGCTGACTGAACTAATACCATAGGAAAGAAGAGATTTGAACTCCAGCACTAACCTTTATTTCATAAATACACAAGTATCATGTATTTTATTCAAGTGTAGGAAGAACAGAGTAACTATTGCAGAGGTCTCAAATCTGAATGACAGTTTTGCTCTGAAAACAGTCAATCCAGTCAGTGAACTGGACAAGTAGTAATGGGTAAAATTGGACAATTATTACTAATTTGGCTACGTAGCTCAATAGAAGATTTCAGCATCTAAATTACCTTTCAAAAGTACTACTTTACCATGAAATAGAGGATTTTATTCATAGCACTCTTTGAGAAGAGTAGGTAATGGGAAAGCTGTAGAAGTTCGTAAAAGGTTTTTTATGTTTTAAGTGTGCACTGGCTCCCTTACATCATGGCATATGTCTATAGACATGCTCAAAGCATGACCATCAAATGAAAAACTATCAGAAAACTTAAATTAGTGCTCCATACACCGATGCTTATCTTGCTATATCAAAGATATAGCAAGAGAGAAAAATTAAATTTAAATAATTTAAAATATTGTCTTATGTGTACACGATGAAGAATAACTTCCCTGTAATTCCCTCCTTCATTAAGAGGTTTCTTACCTCTGCCAAAAGTGCCTACAACAAATGTCTGTTTCCTTTCAAAGCTTCCTGAAAATCTTAGCTGGAGGGCCTCTGGTTTCAAAGGAGTACAATTATTACTTTGTACTCTGAGGGGAGGCCCAAAGAAGAATACCTGAACTTTGCATCGTTTTGTTGCAACATATGCAATCAATGAGTATTATTTCCCCATAAGCTCTATTCAGTGTCATCATATTGTCTTCTCACTTCGTAATATCATTAATTCTAAAGAGCTTTTTTTTCTTTCATGCGGAAAAATAATTATATCAAACAAATATTGTTCTTCGGGTGCTAGGCACTTTATATTTCTGTTGGAATTTCAAGAGAAGAAGTGTAAACATGAGCAACAATTATTGAAAGTATTTTCTTGCATTAACATTACTTAAATTCAGTTTCAAATGCTTTGAACAAGAAGTCAGACTAACTCATGTGGGATGCCTATTTTTGCATAGCTTAGAAAATGCTATTTGCTTAAGTTTTGTGAGGAAAGCAAACTGTAGCAAGACAGTGAGTCTTGTTCCAAATAGGTTTATTGATCCCTTTTTGGTTGTGGCAAGAATATTGCACTCTTGATGGCAATGGATTAATAGCATCTGCACAGCATACTCTTTCCTGCAATTAATTCTTATAGATAGGTATTATGGCAGTTATGTAACAAAAAATTACTGGACCAGTGCTCTCTGTAGATATATAGCTTCATGTTATCCTTTCGGCTGCTTTCCATCTTCCTGAAATCTGAGCCAACATGTCTTGTCTACACAGGGTTGCAGAGCAATTCTGAAAAAATTGTGTAAAGAAAGTTCTTTCTTTACCTGTTTCTCTCATTTCTCAGAGAGAAATCCTGTGTCATCCACATGTAGCAGAGCCTTTCACATAAATGAGAAAGTGAGGAAAGAAAGAGACATGAGGAAAAAGTGTGAAGGAGAGACACAAAGGTTACAAGTGGTCAGAATTAATGTACATGTTACAATTTACATTTTATATATCCCTTGGACTCATTTCCTTTCAGTCTCAGAATTACCCTCTGAACTCAGATCCAAAGGCATTTTATTATAGACACCACTACTATACTTCTGCATGAAAACATCAGAATTTAATGCAATACTCTTGATAGGCCATTTAGAAATTGAGACATACTATTCCATGTCTTTAACTGGTTTCTAATTAATTACAGTGCTAGACTAGTTAGAATTTCATCATATTATAGGGTAGAATCTAAATGCAATCTCAATTAAACCAATTTTACACCAAATCCATCAACTTCCACATTTCAAATTAAAGGAGAAATATATGACAAAGAAAAAAAGAAAGGACTCAAAAGAATGCTTTCACAGGGAATGTAAAATGTGAGGTTACAATAGCATAAATAATTTTCTATAAACACTGTCCTATGACAGACTCTTGATGACACCAAAAGACATGAAATGTACGCTTCGCGGTGCTTATATAACAATGAGATATACTTCAAGGATGTGATACCATGGTTGCATCACTTAAGGAGTTGTTTATCTTTATGGATATGAATGTGGGATTTGTACCACAGATTACTATACTCCCACTTACCCACTTCCTGGTCAAAAATTAGCTGCCATATCTCTCCCAGCTGCTGATATTTTTTTTACAGAAGTTCATCTACTACTTTTATAGCCTTAATTTGCTGCAGACCATTCATATTTAAGATGATTTATACTTATGCCACCATTTTCATTGGGATTCAAAGCATGTTTTTGAGCAGTAAATAACAATGATTCCCACTTTCCAGACTTTGCTTCACATTGCAGGTGATGTCAAAGTGCACAACATGCACTGCTGTCAGGGAAAACATTTTTTAACTTATGGCCCAATGGCCTAATGTATAGGAGCTCAATCACACAGCTCTGATGTACAGCACCAGACTACAGCAGGTTTAAAGAATCATTTTCCCATCCTTCAGGTGGATATACATTACAAAATTCATGGTATGGGTGCCGGCTCAGCATCAGATGTTTCCCTCCAGAGATCTGACTTAGGCTGTGCTTGTATGATGAAGTGGTACAGTCAAGAGAAGCAGATTTGTAGAGGAAAACAATTCAAAATAGAGCAAAAAAACTTCCGATTTATATGATATTTTGGTGTTTCATTTGACTTTT
The DNA here is from genome assembly GCA_013397315.1 of Donacobius atricapilla. Lineage (NCBI taxonomy): Eukaryota > Metazoa > Chordata > Aves > Passeriformes > Mimidae > Donacobius > Donacobius atricapilla. The sequence continues at coordinate 63,978 of WBMY01018168.1, read as the reverse complement.
ACTGAAGTAATGCCAGTCTCCCCACTGATTTGAGAGCTGATTCTCTGTGTCTAATGAGCTGTAATTAAAAAGAGCAAACACTCTCCTCTCCCTCCTCCAAAATATGCCTGTTGCTCATCTGAAAGCTTTCTCTTCTCAATTTAGTAATTATCCCTACTGTATTTCATGATTACTTTTTTCCTCCAAGGAGCAGTGCCAAAAATTAGGAGGCTGTATCAGTCTCAGTAACAAGGTATTCACTGGCTGCTAAATCTGCTTTGTAATTTCAAAAGGACAGTTGTCTTTACCTGCCTGGCAGCCACACATAAGACACATGAGGTGAGCTTAGAGTTGGAGCTCTGCCCAGAGGGATGAGAACTCAAGATCAGAGTCCTGCTATTCCACACAGTGTGAACACACACACAAAAAGCTGGGACTTGTGTCCTGAGCAAGAGCATCTGCTGATGGTGGGGGAGTCAGCCAAACTGACTGTCAGACATCAGTATTTTTTTTCTCACAGTCTGATTGTTAAATTACTTGTAAAGAGAACTCTACTCACATCTAGAGGAACCATGTTCTACAATAATTCGTTGATTAATGTTGCTTTCCTAAAGGCTTATTATTTTAATGCATCCTATATACGTTTACATTTTCTACCTTCAAAGCATGAAGGAAATAGACCACCCTAGGAGGATTAGTCTACCATTTACAAGAAGGTGCAATATCCCCTCCCAACACAGGTTAAGTTCAGGGGTTTTTTGATTGAAAGTTATTCACCAAGGTTTCTTGAGTTTATATCAGTTCATATTCCTTCATCTAATATACCAGGTATCTTATTTCCTTATTTTTTTCAACAGAAAAAGAATCTACTTCTCCTTAAATGGGTGTGTATTTCCAAATGACATCATAGGAGTTCCGTGTATAAAATAGATTAAATTATTTTACTTGGAAAAAAGAAACAAAGCTGGAAAGCAGGTTTTCTTTTCTATTTTTTTTTCAGTATGAAAAAAATATGGTGGAAAAATGTCCCACCACCTTTATCAGTCAGGTGAATTTTTTCAAAGGAAAGCTACCAAAGAAACCTGAAACTACAGTCTTAGTTCAGAGAAAGTTCTTTTAGAATCCTATGAATATTTTAGCTGAGGAATGAGTTTAGGATCTAATGAATAAGACCAAAATAAAGACTTAAAGTTCACCAGTCGAGAAGAAGCCTATGATGCCAAAATGTCACTTTTATCAAAACATATTAGTTCACTTGCTGCTGAAAATAAAAAAAATAGAGCATGAGGTTCATAAGGCAGTGGAAATTGAAATTACTGTGGAAATTGAAAATAGAAAGAACATAAAGGGGAGAAAAAACCCAAACCCAAAACTCAGAGAAGACAGAAAGCATTTCAACCAAGTTATGTAATTTAGCAAAAGGATAAAGCCAGACAAGGTTTTTACCCTGTGTGCCCATCAAGAGTATTTTCAGATATGTTACAGCTCCTTTCCTGATCTGTCTTCACATGGAAACCAAGTTGCATGGTGGGGGGTTCCTGGTTTGATTTCACTCTGGCACAGAGGTGAGCTACGTATACATTGAGAAATGTGAACTTAGTGCTATTCCTGAGCCTTCTGGATACACCATTTACACTCCTGTTTACTTTAGAAAGAACAAGGTTGATCTAGGTGCTTGTCATAAATGATAAGAGAAATTAAAATGATACCTTAAAACGGTGTAAGGTACAATAAAACCAATTTTAATATAATTTCTTCAAAGAAAGTAGAGGAAAAGGACATAAAAATTAAGGCAGATAGGCACAGTGAAATTTATATTGGGAATGACTGAAAAATAGAAAAAGAGAATATTTGAACTATGTGAGCACTTCCAAGCTGCTTGTCTAAGACTGAAACTGTAGCAGTACTAAAGGAGTGAAGCTGTGAAACTGTACCATTTCCATATTTATGTATTTTAATTCCTGATAAAGTAAGACATAGTGGAGGGAGGGGAGGGGA
>WBMY01018168.1:36738-61668 GCA_013397315.1 Donacobius atricapilla | reverse complement strand
ATAATAGCAGAGAAAAATCAAGAAAAATGAGATTTGTAAAAAAAGGTAATCAAGTCAAATTTAATTACAAAAAAAAAAAAAAAGAAAGAAAGAAAGATAGCACAGTTAGTACAATATTCCTAAATGACCTAAATCGAAGAAAAAGACCTAAAATGGTTCTTTCAGTAAGACAGTAAGTTATGGTGAGAGCAAACTAGATACGAAGATGCTGTTTAGCAGAGTACAAAAGAAGAAGCACTGCAAATATGGCCTCTTTGTGCATGTCTATCACATCAGGAAGCCAGGAGGCAACATCCTTATAAAATATCCAATTCAAAGCTCACTGAAGCAAATGGAAGGGCTCCAGCCTCGTCAATAGGCTTGGATCAGGCCCTAAGCATGTCTGTGTGAAGTCACTTGGAACATTTCATTCCCTTTTTAGGCACAACCATTACCACAAAGACGCTGAGAAACTAAAGGAAGGCCAGAAAACTCTACTACCACAAGCACAGAGACTGGAAAGACTGAATTCAGGGTGGAATGATTTAATGAGCACACAGGAAGCTTGGATTTGTACCATTGAATATTGTCTTGTTCTGCATTTGTACTTTATTTTCCTTAAGGAAAATTGATTCCTCCCGGTAAATGAGCAATAAAACATCTTGATAAATAATGTTTTTAGATCCCTCAAATTTAATTTTTTAAATTGTTTAATTGACAACACAAAGTGTATTTTTATAAATATGGTTTTAATTTACATACAATTTACTAAAGATAGAAAGAAGTGATTCTTTTTAGTTACTATGTCCAAGATATTATAAATAATGCAATTCATTCCCCCTAGCTATTATTCATAGACTAGAAGAAGAAAAAAAATGGTTTTCTGCTATTTAAAAATTTCAATCAGTTTTACAGTTTTGAAAGAAGGAGATAATGAACTGAACCTGTTAGAAAAATAGAAATTAGGGAAATATTTTTTCTGACTCAATACATAGGGTTGCCACCACAAGATGGTTTAGCTGTCCAACAAACTCTGGCTTTAGGTACAATGGCTACTGGCTTTCAGCAAGTTCAAAAGGCTGTCTGTTTGAACTTCTACAAGAGACAAATAATATATATTTAAAATTATAAACTACCTTCAGTTAGAAAAAGTTGAGGTTTTAAGAGGCTTTCCTCAGAGAGAATCATAGAATATGCTGAGTTGACAGGAACCCACAAAGATCATGGAGTCCAACTCCTGGCCCTGCACAGGACATCCCAAGAGCCATATCTGGTGCCTGAGAGCCTTTCCCAAACACTTCTTCAACTCTGTCAGGCTGGTGCTGTGACCGCTCCCCTGTGGAGCCTGTTCCAACGCCCACCCACCCTTTGGGTGGAGAACCTTTTCCTAATATCCAGCGTAAGCCCTCCCTGACTCAGATTCTTGCACTTTGTGGGTCACAAGGATGGTGAAGGGCCTTGAGGGGAAGCCTTATGAGGAATGGCTGAGGTCACTTGGTCTGTTCAGCCTGGAAAAGATTGAAGAGAGATTAAAGGGAGGCCTCATCTTGGTCATGAGGGCAAGCAGAGAGGACCAGTGACAGGACTCGAGGAAATGGCATGAAGCTGAGCTGGGGCAGGTTTAGGTTGGATACAAGGAAAAGGTTCTTTGCCCAGGGGGTAACTCAGCCCTGGAACAAGTTACACAAGGAAGCTGTCACGGCACTAAGGCTGTGGCAAGAAGAGTTTGGACAATGCTCACACGCACATGATGTGATTCTTGGAGTGTCCCGCGCAAGGCCAGGAGTTGAACTTGATGATCTTGATGAGTGCTTTCCAACAGAGTGCTCAATGATTCTATGATTCTGTGATGAAGGAGAGTAGCAAAGAATTAATGTAAGGATAGACCCTCTCACAGCTTCTGCTGCTCTGCCACCTGTTCTCAAGTAGTCATGCCAGAAGGCCTTTCAAAGTGACACTCCGCACCATTTAAAAATAGGCACCCGCCCCAGGAAAGCTTTCTTCAGCATGGTCTGCATAAGGAGCTACTTAAAAACCATAACAATCTTGCTGGTATTTCATTTGACAATAATGACAAACTTCTGATCTAGCCACAGCCCTTTTTTTTAGACACTGTTCTGGGTTTTCAAGCTTAAGATGCTAAATGTACCTTTTATATCTATAATTAGTTTTTCATGATAGTATGAGGAGCTAAGGACCTGAGCCAGCCTCAGTGAACCAGTTTACTGTCTGATGAACTCCAAAACAGAGATTAAAAGCTTTTGCTTTTAGTGGCCACTGACCTGCTGTCTTTAGCAGTACTGGATGAAATTAAGTTTTGCTAACTCTTAGGCATTCCTTTATTGTGAGGAGAAATATTGTGTAAGGTGACAGAGAATAAAGATATGGTTTCGGGATTTAATGTTTATGTTGCTCCTGTTGAAAATATTAAATTTAAGTATCAGTTGTTATCAGCATCATTTTATCTCATGTTAGACTTTTGAGAAACTGGTTTCATCTTGGCCTCCAGGATGTCTTGTCAGAAGGGCATGTAGCCACATAGGCTGTAGTCTTTCCCAAAATTACTCAACATTTGGATCTTTGTGTTTCAAAGTATTAATGAGATTACGGGTCATAATCTGTAAAAGCTCCCCTGCCACTGCTCTGCTTGACTCCATTCCAGATGAAATCTCTTCAAATAAATCCTGGATAACAATGATACTGCTTTGTGTGTCTACAGCCAAAAAGATGAGAACAGAAAGGAGGAGAGGAAGGGGAAAAAAATGTATGTATATATAAAAAGACATTTCCTTCAAGGGTAAAGACCTAAATTAATGTTCTTCATTTATCATCTCTGGAATTTTAAAGTATCCATTCTTGTAAGAGAGACCGATAACAATATTTTTGGTAAAGTAATTCATCAAGTAAACTCTCTTCAATTTGAATCTTAATTCCTGATGTCTTTTTCTGTGGATTCACAATGTGAACATACCTAGGCAGGCATCCGTCAGTTATGGCAATTCAGAGCAGTTACTTAATTAACTATGATATACGGTTTTGTTTTACATTGGAGGTATTAGACCTGTTTTCTTTTAAATAAGAAAAGAAAGGCTAGGTGCGGACAATACACATGAAAGGAATTAATTTAATTTGTTGCACTGCATTAAGCCATTTACTGTTTATTATTCAAGACAGTTAGGGATCCAGCTACCTGTTCTAAATCCTTCATGAGATGAATTCTTGATCCACTTCTTCCATTCATGGCAAAGATGTTATGAGTGCACAAGACAGAGAAGGCTACACTTGCAGTCATGAATGTACTTCAAGTAAAATATATTTGCAGACTTTTCTGGAGTATGACTTCCCACACTATATGACTGCTCCAGATAGATTCATGGCTGTGAGAAGGCAAAAATTAACAACACTGGTCCTGTAACAAAAAGGACAAATTTCTACAGTGAAGAAGGATGGAATAAATAGCTTCAGGATTACTCAAGGGTTCTGTGGAACAAAGCTTATCTGAGAGCTCTTCGTCTTAAGTACCACCTTACTGTATCTAAAATCTAGACATTACCATTCAAAGAAATGGAAGATAAAATAAATCAGCTGGCAGTTTTATCTGGACTTCTATGGGTAAAAGCAAGGGTTTAACACTGAATCCACTGCAATATTTGTAATTTGGTCTCATGCTCAGAAATGACGTTTCAATCTCACTGATTTTTCTTCAGTGGCTTTTTTAAGCTGAAGCTACTTTGGAAAACAAGACTCAGGAGCCTAAGTCCTCAGTAACCTTGAAAAAATCTGCTCTATTCATGATGAAGAAAGACTGAGTTGCAACTTAAAAACCTTCTGGTTACTTGTTAAAGGAAAAATAATGGCTTTGTTTTAATGTTGTGCTCACATCAAAAAAAAAAAAAAAAAGTCCCAAATTTGTGATCTAATTCAGCAATATCTCCACTGTGATGGAGTTTCCAATCAAATGTTACACCAGGAAGCAAGTTGTTACACTCAACAGCAAGTCCATTAGGATATCAAGTATTTTATAGCAAATCTTAGCAGGGTCATAGGCATCAGATCTGGGTTTGGTTTCTTTGCTACATCCAAGGTGTTAGAGATGTTAGAAATGAAAGTTAAGCTTTCCTAGGTTTGTAGATTTTGGCTGGGTTTTGGTTATTTGGGGATTGGGTGGGGGGGTGTGGGTTTCCTCCCATAGTTACTATTTTTTTGGGGAAAAGGCTCCAAAGGAATCATCATGCAGAGCACAGAACAGCTGTTTTCAAACTGGATCTTAGCTCTAGGTTTTCAGATTTAGCAGATATTTTACTTATTCTCTTCATGGTCTAAGGACAGTTCATTATAAAAATTATTAGTTCTAACTTCTGACTACACAGTTATGCTGTATTAAACTCAAACTGACTTATATGAAGAATGGGGATATTCAGCACCTTTCAGGAAACAAGTCCTGAGTGCCAAGATAACCAGCTTCGGTAAGGCATCAGAATTTAGAGAAAAACGTTGACTGCTGAGATTGTATACCAGGAAAAGTACTACTCTGTAGGATGCTTTTGATAGTCTTTCCTCAGGATCCATTTTTGACTACCCGACTGAATGGTACTCACCTATCTCAGAACAGCAATCCTTACTCCTAAATGGTAAAGGTGGTAGTACTAGCAGAAGTAATACCCCAGACTGCTTACTCTTTAAGAGAAAAATGCATATTGATGCTTTGTAAACTAAAATCAGTTTTTACACTATCTTGTTGACTGTTTTTCAGACTTTGAGTACCAAGAAAGTCTTGTATGGGAGATGCCTTTACTGAGACTGCCAGTGGGCTGATGTTTCTCCTATTGTCTTATAAGGAACACTGCAGAGTTAATGTAACTCCCGTTAGTCTGAGAGTCTCCTAGGAAAGTAATTTCAGTACACATAAAGGAGGGTACCTAAAATGTCATTGACATTCTAACATGAATTCTCTTTGAATGTGTCTAGCTAGAGGAAAAAAGTTCAAAATATTTTATCTGAGGTGGAAATCAGAACAGCAGTGACCACTGCTTCTAAAAAACAATCACTCGAGGAAACTCAAAAGAAGAAGCACAACAAATAAGATAACCTGAAATCCAGAGACTTGAGAGGAATATTCCATTTCTCTGAGCTGGCAGGAGCCATGGAGGGCCACCCATAAGGGTTCAGCTGCTTACCTTGTTAAACATTGCCTGGTTTTACCTGACATGATCTATAAACCTGTAAAGCAGTCACACTTCAAGTGCCTTTCATGTGCACTTCAAATCCTTTTTCTTTTGATATATTCTTCACTAACAGGATTTCCCACTTTGGAAGAGAGGACTCTTTAAAAGATGACAAAATGCCTCAAAAACACAGCAAATATGAACAAAATAAATACAGGTAAAACCAAAACCAGTTTGGCACAGCCCTAGAAGGCAATATTAAGTACGAAGATCTTTACTTTCAGCTTTATTGAACATTTTTATTACCTTACATGATTTTCCACTTTAGTATTGCTTAAAAGCTTATTTTTCCTGGAATATATACTTTCACAACAAATTACATGACAGACAAATTGTGTTTGAAAATGTCCTTCCGTCTTTACCATTTGCATTTTCAACTGCCCATGTGGGTCGTACACATATCACAAGGTTTGTTGCCAAGGCATTCAGCTACAGCACAGAATGTTTTCAAGTTCAAAGCTTGGATCTTGTTCACCTCATTCTCCTGTTTTTAATCTCACTTCTTTTACATCTCTGGATGTTTCCCTTGCATCAATAAAATCCTGAGTACTTGCTCACTTTTAAAATGTGTGAACCATAATGAAAAAAAAGGGGAAAAAAGGCTGATACATAAAGGTAAAAGATGCAAACTTTGTACAGCTGCTATATTGAGCCATTTTTAAATAGTCAATGTATCAATGGATCCAGAAAATTCAATTAACCCATCTGTAGAGATATTATTGCTCAGTTAGTAACTTTGTCTCCCACTCCAGAGCACCTTTGCAGATCCTGGTGCCAGGAGGGTTCCAGACAGCCCTGGAGCTTCAATGAGAAATCTCCAGTTGCAAGACCAGAGCCTTTGTACTGGCAGTCAATGGCAGGAAAAATATATATATTTTAAAATATAGGTCAAGTTACCTGAGTATGCTCTACTTGCATATAGTATCAATGGTCATCTTTCTTTTGTATGTTTCCTGGTAATAAATTATTCCCTTTCTTAGTAAAGGTTTTAAAAAATAAATAAATATATAAATAAAACATGATAGAGCTGCTTTTCCCCTCTCAACAGTCAGGTTTTCTCTCTTGAGTGCTAAGTGAGGAGGGGGAGTACAAATCTTGCTTTGAATTTCTTGATTGCATTTTCGTGTATGTTGCTGAAGTTTTTCTTTTCTTTATACTTGTACAGTCACAACACAGACTTGGAATATATTCTGCTTGGAAAATACTTTTTAGATGCCCTGAAAGTATCTAAAGATAAGGCTTATGATCGAGTCGAATATAAGAGCAGAAGACAAACATCTCTCCGCTGTCTAGAAATTCTTTGGATTTTCTGATCCTCTTTATTTGTTTAGCAATATACACTGGACTTCATCGTGTCTCATAACCTATGGCACCTGTGATGATTTATAAAAGTTAAGGATTACATCTGCATACTCACCATTCTCGTGTGCTGGTTGTACACCCTTTTCTTTGCATTTCTACTCATTTATTTTCAAGAAGCAACCACCTCACAGGCACTTGTAGTAACAACGGATTGTCAGACTCATACAGCCTGAAAGATCATGTTAGGATACCTGTTTCTTACTGCATATACTGTATCTCACTTGAAATGGTGACATGGTACAAATACAAATGAATAAAAAAAGGTACACAGCGGTCTGTGTTATGCTCTAAGAAGAGATTACTGTGATTTGGGGCATGTACTCACAGGACAAGCACTGTCACTGAATAAAGCATGATATGATTAGACTTCAGTACTCAATCTCATCCAGATTCTGTCTTGAGCTTTAAAAAGTCCAATCTATCCTATTAATTTGGGATAAATCACTCGTATTCCAGAGAGGAAGAACTTTTGTCTCTCTAAAAATATATAAACAAACATTTAACTAAGGATAGGGTGGATAGAGTTTTCCTCTGGATGAAAGTTGGCATTTCAGGATGACAGCCTTCAACCACTGGGTGTGCATTGTGTTTGAAATTTTGCCTGCATTTAACTCAAGGTAAACTTCATATGTGTTTATCTAAAAGGAAAATAGGTTCTTCTAGAGCCACTCCAAACACAGGAAATAGTGCTGAGTATGTATTGCAATAACCTTGCCCTTTTTATATTTTACTGAGGTGAAATGCTTTGGAAAATGTTCTGTGAAGCACATGTTCAATTATTTCAGTTTATGTGTAATTTTAATGAATGTGTCAAGTTATGTGGCTCAAGTTAGCACGATGAATCAGAGCCTATGAATGTTGTAAATAGAAGGTTCCCTGAAATTCTGGAACTGACAATTTCAATTACACAGGAAGAGGAAAGGAAAAATGCTGACAAATAGGTCAAAACAACTCCAACAGAGGCTCTTCAGTAAGAGCAGGAAAAGGGAAAGTTGAAAAGGAAGAGTGTATCCAAAACCTGTAAGATGCCTGCAAAAGTATGCTCTTGGCAGAACAAAAATAGTTGGTGGCAGAAGAGAAATACAGAAATTAATGGACCAAAGCTATGTATATTATGGTAGAGACTTAACAGAAGAAGTTCCTGTTCTCTACTTTCTGTCCTTCCTCCCTTTTCCCCATCCAGTGTCTACAAGTATGTCTTTGAAAACAAAATATTGATCCCGTAAATTGAAACAGAACTATGGTATTATTTTCAAATGAAGTTTCTTGATTTAAACACACCACTTACCTGTCCAGAAGGAAGGGCCATGATCAGAAATTTAGGGCACAACTCAGTGCCCAAACACAGATGGGTTGCTGCCACTTTTGCTACTCCAGGATATCCCACCTGGGCTGTAGTTACCAGTCCTGGAGCCCAGTGGTCTCCTTCAGGATCTGCCATCCCTGTGTCACTGGCTTAGGCATCCCAGGACGACTCAGGGGCCTAAAAGGCCGCGATAAGGCACCCAAACTGTACCCTAAATTCACTCGTCATGGTTGTATCCAGTGTATTTGTGCTGCTGACAACCAGTTCCAATGAATGGTCAAAAGCTGTATGTAATGAATAATCATGCATCTGTGCTAAAAGGTCAACAGTGGGAAAATGTACAGCTAAAATGGTAATTTTTTTTTTCATGTCCACATAGTAAAATTTAGCAGATCTACATACACTGGTCTACTTAGTGTAATTTAAGGCTGTTTCAATGAATATCATACATGGTTCTAATGTCCAATATCTCAAATTTCAACTTAGAGAAAAAAAAGTGCAAGTGGAAATTGTCTTTACTAATTACAAGAAGATACTTAGAGCTGAGGACAACCACTGAAACCTTCAAGGTACCAGGTTGTTTGGGTCAATGTCAAATGTTAAATTAGGTTGTTCACAGAGAGCTGCAATGCAGACACTACTGTATTATTAAATTTCTGGGAAGTAATAAACAGGCACTGGAAGTGTAAAGGAAAAAAAAAGCAGTAATGTGGAATGGCCCCTTATTCAGGAAGCTTTGAAAATGTGCAACCATAATTGCTGCGGTGAAGTTCCCTTAAATGAGGCCTTGGTATGCTGTGGAATAAAGTCAAAATAGGAGATTGTGGCATTCCAAGTCATACTGAATAAATGCATACATTGGGCCAAATTGTGATCTTACTCACGAGGGAACATTTTTTCCCCTTTTCAATAAAAAAAAAAGGGAGCTGAGAACACTTTTAAGATACAGGACACAAATGTGTAATTATTCTTGGCTAACATGGTAGCTGTTGATCATTTAATGAAACCATAATTACCATATAATGGCAGGGTATTTATATGACAGATTACTACATTATTACAGGGTAAGTATGTGATTATTTCTGTCCTCAAAATCAGAATAAAAACACATAGAAGTGGAAAAATAAGTTGAAAAAAGAGAGAAAGAAAATCTGAATTTCCCAGTGCCACTCCCATATTGTTACTCTATCTGCACCCCAATCACACAGTGATGGCAGTGGCCACCAGCATTCATGATGAAGCCAAATCTCCTCAGGAAACCCATGGCATAGCACAACAGATCATAAGGCTCTTTGCCAAATGGCTACAGCTCCAGGCTTCATTGTACTCACAGTTCAACTGATTCAATAGCAATTTGGTTGCTGGTCTCTTGTCCTCAGAAGACATTCTACTCTGGCTTGTTTAGAAGCATCGTATGCATGATGGATGTAAAAAATTGCACTGAGAGGTCCTTAATTCCCACTTCTACACCTTTAGGCAAGAACTGTGAACTAATGTGGGTTTCAAATACAAGTTTTGTCCTGGGTGGATAAGTTTGTCATAGGTGAGTGCTATTTGTTATGGTTTGATTTCAGTCAACACTGCTGGTGTTCACTGGTGAAATTTTGACCATTTAGTAAAGATTGATTTAAATTGTGGGAAAATACTTAAATCATTCCATTTATGGGGGAAAACGTGATGACAAGTTTTGAATTGACAAAGTTACAGAGAGTTTTCTAAGCTGAATACAGCCCATCTCAAGCTTTATGAACAGGATGGCAACTTTCCATGTGGGAGGCAAAATCAAATTGTAAGCCCAGCTGATTCACTGATTCCCAAGCCTTTCATAGGTGTAAAAGGGCTGTGCAATCACGTGCTCCACCTGAAATTTGCCTCTGCATCTTCATGGTGCTACTTCAGCTGTGTGGGAGAAGGTGACCAGCACTCCCCGTTTCCAAGACGCACATGCTGAGCCAGTAATCTAAGATACCAGTTATTGTAAATTAAAGACTTTGGCCCTGAATAAAAACTTCTAAATTTGGCAGAATTCTTAAGCCTGGGTTTCCTAAATTTTTATCCAAGAAGCAGTATGTAGCTACTTTCAGTCTTTTGTAATTTATTTCCTTTTTTTCTTCTTGAAGTTCTTTAGAGTGAAGGAAAATGGACTTAGGTAAAAGCCACATGCTGTTTGTTTGCTAGGATTTATCCTGTAGGTCTGTAAAAGAGATATAAGTTGGAAGCGAAAAGAATTTAGAGGTAGTAAGAAATCAGTCTGTGTATATTTATTTAGAAGTTAGCTGTAATTGCAGTACCTTTGTAAATTTCTTCCTTAATAAACTGGTTATTACTCCAAATGGTCAACAACTGCTCCTAACTCACTGCTGCTAGGTTACTTCTCTCTGCAAAGAAAAAAAAAAAAAAAACAACCCACTCTGGTCCTTAAAAGAATAGCCATGCAAGATGCTGGTGGGAAATCAGTTATGTCAGAACGTAACCCAGCTCTCCCTGAAGCCAAATGGAGCCCCAGTAAGCTCCCAACCAGCACTCATTCAGAAAAGGCAACAGGTAGGGGATGATGCATTTTGCCTTGGAGTGTAATGACTTCTTTAAACTGTTTCACACGTATTCAGTGTTGTGAACTACACCTCACATTTATTCTAGATGGAAATTAATGAATGAAAGAAGCGTTATGTACTAAACTCTCTGCTTCTGGTATCTCTTTAGTACAGGCTACTTCTGCCTCCACTATGTTTTTAGAATTATAAATAATTAAAATATATTGTTCAAATATCTTTAAAGTAGCACCTATAGATCAAATGGTAAATAAAGTCGGTATTAGGAAAGTCTGAATTCAGGAGATTGAAGTGTTAACATTTTTGCCTATCTGGTGTTCTTCATAAAGTCTACGCTTATAAATGTAGCTAGAAACTGAGTTATTTTAATGTTTTTCAGATTAATTGTATTTATGAAATCTTGTCATTAGGTGCTGGTTCCAGTTGACATCAAAACCTAAGGCATTTAGCAGCAGAATATGAACAATCCTATGCTGCTCCTTTTGGGAATAGTGATGTTTTTGATTGTTAATATTTCCATTAGGAAAAAAAAAAAAGATTTTAATCAAATATAGTTTTTTAAAAAGTCTCAGTCACTCAACAGGACATGAGTAAACATTTGCCCTCTCACCAAGCCATCTTACACCTAATATTAAGCTTTAAAAAAATCTTCCAGCAGTTAAATCATATGTTACTGTGAAAATCCTTTATAGCCATTATAAAGGTGTATAAAACAGTACAACTTCAAGCAAGTCTCATGAAGATGGGCTTTAAAATACAGTTGAAACTAAATTGTAATTACTTCTTATAAATATGTACTATTTTTCAGGTATTGTTATTTGTACATCTTCTCTCCCATCCATTTCTAAGCAAAGGACATATATTAGTCATTTTATAATCAGATTCTCCTGGAAAATTAAAAATCAGAGGCTCAGGAAATTTTCTCCAAAGCTAAAATAAGTCAACTTCCAGGGTTTCAAATTCTGGCAAGCTAACTTCTCCAAGGTCTCGTAAAAATTCTGGGCTGTTATCTCCATATGCCTGATAGATTTTTTTTTTTTTTTGTGATTGTAATTAAAACCGTCTGTCCTTTCTCTGTGACTTCAGGAGAATGGCAATGAATCACAAGAGCTCTAAAACAGAGAGAAGGATAGAGACTGAGGTTAGCAGCTCAGAATCACTTAATCTGCTGTATTTCCTTCATAGAAATATAGATCCAAGGCACTGCCTCCTAATTCAAGCAACTTCAGAACAAGTCACTATGGCAAAGGTTGTCTCACAGTCATCATAGGGTAGTAGTCCTGGGTTTGGATTGAAGCATAAAGAGATGTAAAATAAACAAATTTACTTGATATGGAACATTGCTATCTCTTAACACTAGCTTTAACTCTTGCACAATCTGTTAGAACTTTCCAGGAATGTTTTCAATATCCTTTCAGAAATATATATTTTTTTAAATAAGGGTGTGTCAAAAGTGAAATAAATTTATGAAGCACAAAAATGACACAGAAACCAGTACTACAGTCTTATCAAGTCAAGAAATACTTAACCTCCAAAATATAATTTAGAAAATTAATTCGCCATGATGTTTTCATATTCTGTAGTGTTTGACACTTTCTTTCTTACACCTTACTATCCATTCTCCGAAGGTAATGGTTTTCCTGTGTTTTCTGAGACATTTTCTGTTTTAAGACTTTTTTGTCATTTAGAAGGTTGCTCACTAGGTGTGTCACTTCCCCCTCTCCTACAGGCATTGTCTCCTTCCCTTTTAAAATGAGAACAAATTTCAGCAAAAAATTGATCTGATCTCAGAACAGGAGATCTGGAAGATGTAATCTTAATGAAAGTTTTAATAAGCTACTCACATGCATGAGGATCTTGTACGTTGGGAACCTGTTGTTCAGGGAAGTAAAACTGAATGTCTGACATGGTCCTTCGAAGTTCAGATCCTCCCAGACGAGTCAATTGCTTATACAAAACTAAACAAACATTCATGTGCTCTGCTTCCCATCATTCTCAGACTGTATATAGTCACCAGCTTTGGCTCCCAAATTCAGAGGAAAAGGTTGACTGTCATGTGAGAATGACAGCACATGTCTCTAGCATCAATATGCTGGCTACCTACTGAGGCTTGATGACCTTGGCACTCACTGAAGTTCAGAAAATCAAGTATCTCTGAAGATTTAAAACTTAGGTAGTACCAATTTTTATTTTCTAAAAGAGTTGGGTACATAAAGCTATTTAAGAGCCTGGATCTAAGCATTCCATGAGGTAAAGCTTTTTAAGTAGAGTAAGATTTGCTGATCAGAGACTGGTTTTCTATCAGAGTGCGGTACTGTCCTAATAAAACAAAACATACAACTAGCATGAAACAAATACTCTAAAAGGAACAGATGCATTCTCGGTACAATTTTTTTTTTTAATCAGCAAAAGAGATGAAATTAAAATCAACCTTCTTAGGGAAAAATCCTTTATTTTTGATAAATAATATTTGTACAGCATATAGTAATTTCAAAAGTCTCTTTTATCAAATTTATTTTGATTTCATGAAAACATGTACAGCTATTAATATAAGCAGGCATATCAGTCCAATTTCCTACTAAATGTTCTTTTTGTTAGTTTTTTTTATTTTCTTCTTAGTCTCCTGCTTTATCATTCAGAAGGTTTGCACTGTATTCCTGTACATATTTGGTTTGGTGCCCAGAAATGTATTATTTTAACAGGGCTATTCATTAAAAGTTATTACTTTACAGGGGTTCTACCATGCATACCTAATTATATATATGCCCTTCTACGATGAACACTGTGATAAAGTTACCATAAAAGATTTTTCTTTTTAGGGTTTATCATCTCTGTCATTTCAAGTCACATTTATTTGACTAATCCTGGCATCTAACTTTCTAACTTCAATTATTTTTTCAGAAGGTACTAAACTGTCAAAACATACTTTTCATTCCTTTTTTCAGTGACAACAATCCTTCAGAAACTATTGGGACTGCGGCTTGTCCTCCCTTTATGTTCTCCAAGGAAGAATCAAGCACGCTGCTACCTCACAGAACTTGCCTTGGCCAAAACCAGTAAGCTGATTTTCAGTGACTTGCCCAGGATTGACTGTGAGGCTTTCTCAAAGTCGTTTTGGATTACCACATATTTCAGTAACTCCATGTCACTCCATGAAAAGTTTTTTTTAAGAATATCTCCAGATATACAATAAAGATTGTTTTTTTTTTTTTTTCCTTTTTTAAGACCTTGAAAAAGTTTTAAATCACCAGTTTTATGATGAAAACAATCTAAAGGAATGTTTAAGATAAAAAGGTAAAAAAGAGGGATATTTCCTTGCAACTACCTGTTTCTATGAATCTGCATCACAAGGCCAAACAAGAGTAGATAAAAATTCTTCACAACCTTTGCAGAGAGCTGGCATTAAAAGAGAGCAGTGTAGCTGAGTACCAGTGTAGTTGGTCAGGAGCCAACACTGCCAAGTGGACCTGAAAAACATGCTATATGCTGGTGTGACTTTCAAGTTACATTACGTCTTCAGTACTGAGATATCTGATTTGCTTCCAGCAGCTAAAGCAGAATGAACAAAATCACCTATTAGACTTGAAGGAGGCAGAATATTTGGCATTTTGCTGCTTCATTATCATCACTGCCCACCTAAATTAGGAGGATAGATTTGAGGCTTCATCTACAATCTGATTTAGACTTTTAAAGTCTTATATTGCGCATACCTCTTTTATCTTTTGTAACCCTATACACATTGAAGTTGGCTTATGTCCTTTGTCCCAGTGTTGATGGGACATTAGAAATACTTTCACTCCAGGGGTTTCACAATTAGAGAATTATTCTGAGCTGCAGACATTAATGAGTATAAAGACTTAAGTGAAACTTGGAATTGCTGTACTTATACTAAAGGAGCTTATATTATAATATTTAACTGATGGGAAATAGAGCATTTAGAGCTCTAGAGAATATTCTAGAGAATAGATCTACAGCATAGAGAATATTTTAGAATTGTCAGGGGAAAAAGCCCAAAACATAAAACTGCACATCAATTACACAATATGTAATCACTTTGGACTATATAATTGCCTTCACATATCTAATTCATACTTTTGTATAATATTTTTCCATTGACACAGTTTTCTACTGAAATGTGATTATACAGTGGTGTTTGTGGAATGACAGAATCCATGGAATGGTTAAGCAAAGGATGTCTCTTACTTTGTTCAAAGAGTAGAGGATATGGGATATCTTGCCTGACATTTCTGTCTTGAAAGCACGCTTGTAGTGATCCCTGCCATTGAGTGGTATTGTGCAGTTACCCTAAAAGCCTAGCTGCACTAGTTACCTCACCATCCTCTGTGACACTACCCTGGTGGGTTTCTTAATATATTGCGTGAAAGTGATACACAAATATTCTACTTAATAAAGTGGGGGGTTTTTTTGCCACAAGATGAGGCTACATTGAATGTAATTGCACTGTGTGGGGTAAACTTTCTGTAGCCTGTTACCTTTGACTTCAGTGACTTCACATGAAGAAATGAAACTCCACAACTCCAGTGAGACTCACTTCTGGTAATACTGGCCCATTGACTCCAATGAAACACTATTAAAAATTACTCTCAATTCACTTTAATATTCATTTTTAACAGCGTCAGGCAACTCATTTCACTACCATACTTTCAAGACTGAATGTTCAAACACCTTATAAAGACAAAAGCAAACATCAATATACTTCAGTGAAAACTTGTTTCTTGTGCTTGTAGTTGACTTACTGATAAGCAGTGCTGAATATTACCTGATAGAAAAGAAAGAAGCATTTTCCAGAAGCATTTTTTCTAGTCCTCTCCTCTAAAGTTTTTTCTTTGAGGTGTAGGGAAAAGATGAAAAATTCAGAATGACATTTTAAAACCAAATGGATTAGCATTCCTCTTTGACCTTCATGAAAATCATGTGAAAGGTTCAATACCATATAAGTATATATTTTGAGAAAATTTTTTTGATGATGCTTAGTTTTGTGTGTTGTTTTTTAATGTTGCTTTTGTTTAATTCTGCACTTTTTTTTTTGATGGCTGGTTGGCTGGGGTTTTTGTTTTGTTTTGTTTTGTTTTGTTCTGTTCAATTTACTTTTTAGGAAAATGCAGAATTTCTTTAATTTCTTCCTTGAAATTAAACTGACAATGGAGATAATTGACAGATGAGGAGTATGTTTGCTTTTGCTTCCTTGCTTGAAACAGACTACATCTCAATTACTCAAATTCATGACTGAATCAGATTTATTGATGATCTAACCACTATACTGTACTAGAATGCTCTTCTTATTCTTGTTTTTTCAGAGGGAAAAAATGTTTTTTCCCATCCATCCAGATCTCAGGTTCTTCTCTCTGCTCAAGATATACACATGCCTTCTGATATTTATATATTAAAATCTGTTTTGTTTGAGCTCTTGGGAGTTTGTTATTCATTTGGATTTTTTTGTTCTAACCCCTGATTTAACTTGAAATCTATTCCTCTACATGCAAGACGAATTTTGCCATTTTCCTTCAGAAGCCAGACAATTTATAGATGAGCTCAGACCAAATAAATCAGGCAAGATATATTTATAGGTACAATATACCATATATATTAATATATATTTTTAATCAACATCATGCTGTCACTCTGCAGAAATAATTAGCTGTTAGGAGGGCATACACTGCTGCTGTCCAAAGCAGACACTGTTGCTGGTATCCAGGCTAGGACACCAGAGCAGCCAGCGGTCAGTCAGCCACTGCGTATGTCTTGTGTCCATTAGTGATGAAGTGAGTCTTCTTTGTTTCCCTGCATTAATTCACTTGAATGACTGCGTAACTACAATCATCTTCAGATTGAGCGAACATTTACAGTCATTCTGAACAAAGAAATAGAGATTCAAATGCATATTAACTTGGTAGTGGGAAAAGGCATTGACTCATCTTTGACTCCCCAGTTCCTCTTCTCACAGCATAAAGCCTCAGAAAATCCTCAGCTTTACTCTCCAAACAAGGACGGTATCTCAGACAATGGTCTGCATCTCCATTTTGGGTTGACTAGACTTCTGAACACCTGAGCATAAAAACCAGTGGCTTAACATTCCAAGCAAACAGGAGAGTCAAATTCTAGTGCCTATATATGATAGTGAGGAGTCTAGCCCAGAATACTTCTGAAAGGTTAGTATTAATTTATCACCTTGCAGCATCATAACTGGACCTAATAACAAATCACTTAGTATCTGCTTGTAAAATGGTATTATTTTTTAAATTATGGAATAATGTGTGTATGATAAAACGAACAATATCAAAATATAGTTCCTACTTGAAGAAATGTTGTTTGGTACTTATAAAGGCATATTCAAGTTAGCATGTACATAGCATGTATAGAGTATGTTTTATTTTTCTTTTCTTTTTTTTTTTCCTAAATGCTTGTTTTCCTTGAAAGCCATATTAACGGATATTCTTTGAGGTTTTAAAGATCTTTCTAACTAACAGTGAAGACAGAAGATACTTTAAAGTCTATACATTAAATAAATTAACTCCAGACATGCGTGATCCACAAACCAAACAGCACCATATAAATGCACGTACACAGTCTCCTACTGATATCAGGACTTACAAGTAAAAGGAAGACAGAATGATTGGAAATGTCAAGCATCATCTGTTATAACAATGGTTTGAAGAGTTTAGAGTCTCTCAAAAGTCAAATTATTTTGCATTATTCCCAGTCACAGACTCTTCTTCACCTAAAAAGCAAATGTAAAAGAGCAATGTTAGTGGAAGTAGCAAGGATTCACAAGAATATTCTGAAAGCTAAGAATACTGTTGCTATTTAAACTGAATAATTCTTCTTCTTATCTTCAGATATGCCAACTTTGAAGTATTATTAATGCATACCACAAAAAGTGTAAGGTGTACAATGAGTTCAAGAAAAATCTTAACCTTTTTTTTTCTTCTTCTTCAGGTGTTTGATATATCAGCTTTAGTAATTTTATTAATTCAAAACTTTTCTGCATATAATATCTTCTTTATTATGCAGATTTTCACCCTCTGTATTTATTTATAAACCAAAACCAGTTGACTAAAACTGAATAAAATCAAAAGTTCAGCCTAAGAAAACTAGCCACTGTGCTTGGTTGGCATACAGACCAGTTGTTATTGAGTTGACTGCACAGAAAATAGCATGGACTGTTAGTAACATTATTCAACACAAATGGTAACTTTTTAATGAATTAATGATTGCATTTGAACCTTAGAAGAATTACTGCTATCTGACCAAAATACTCGAATTTTACTTCGACCTGTATGACAGCTTTTCTCTCCATGTGTTTTAATTACTTTAGGAAAAGATATTGATTAAGTTCAGTTAAAGGAAGAAATAAATAGTGATTATTACAGGTTGCAACTATAAGCAAACTCTGACATTGTGCAGATGTTGTTGCTGTTGTTACAAGACCTACTTCTTTGGACACTATGATATTCTTGTTCCATACTAAAAAGGCCAAACCTATACTAAATTAAATAGTCTTGATAAGCTGTCAGAGGTTCTTTGCAGGAATAAAGAACACATTTCAAAACAAAAATGATAGTTTGCTGGAGGAGTTCCTGTTGCTTTTCCTTCTGTCATACGTATGGAGAAGAAATAGGCCATACCATCAACAAGTAATAATTTTCATTCCTATCGAGGTACTAGTAAAATGCATTTTGCCCCGTGGGGCAAAGGTCCAAAAAGGTACAATAAAGCCTCTTTAATGAATTTTGAACTAAGAGAAATTATAATTTTCTTTCAATAAACATCTCTATATACCCAAATTATAGATACTCTATGGCGAAATATATATTGCCTCAAATGTGTGATGAAGAGAATAGTGGCTTAATTCTGTGATGCCTAAAACATAAATTGACAATAAGAAAATCACATTATCTGTTTCCTTTAGAGAGTACAGAAGTTCTCCGTCCAATATGTTGCCAATACCTAATTTTGTTTGAGTCTCAAAAGTCACAAACTACAGTCTAGACCACTTTCTGACAATGAAAATACATTTTGAGGTGTTGAGAACACTTACAGCAAAAGAAGAAAAAAAGGCCTAACTCAACACATTCCAAATTTGGTACAATTGGTGGGCTACCAGTGGCTACAATTGGTGGGCCTGCCAGTTGGTGGGCTACCCTATCTTTGAAAAAGAAAAACAAAATAAAGGTCTAGCAGTGAATTAAGAAGATGTCGTCTGACCAAGCATTTTCCAGTTTTGTCAAAATTAAAGCCACCAAGCAAAGAATTCTGAAGTGTGAGATGTAAGGACCCCTCTTGGGGTGCTGCATGTAACACTGGTAGCTATTTTAAATAGTTACAGTATGGATAGCAACAGTAGAAATGCAAATAATGTGGATGGAGGTCTATCTTTGAAGGGAATAAAGCTGCTTCTTTAAGGTTTGTGATAGACCGTATAAAAATACTAGGAAGGTTTGGCTGGTTCTTACCTGAGAGAAATTTGAAATTGAAAGAGTAAGATTTGATATGTGCTTAAATTTTGAAGACAACTTGTGAGTATGCTTGATGCTTCAATTAAGGATAAAAGGAATGAAAAAATTTGGACAATCATCTTCACAGGGTGAACTGAAACTGTAGAACAATAAATAGTTATAAATAAGAACAGGACTCTGTTAGAGGTTCCTATGCCTGGACAAAGATGCATTTTCAGACAGGCTAGCCTGCATTCAAGTTTTTGACACATAGATACATCCTTATAACTTTTAATTATTTTTGGAAAAACACTAAGACCCAAGATCAAAGTATTTGTTTCTGACTCTTATGTATGCTTGAAGTCTCAGAAACTGTAAGCAGAGCCACAGATGTACGTGGCTGCCCACCTGGGACAGCTACAAAGGAACACAATGCACTGCCTTCAATGAGTGGAAAAATAATGCTGTAATAAAACAGAAAAAAACTCACCACACCAGCTATGGAGAAGCATGTCTTTAAGGACCTGGCACAGCTTTAAACTGCACTGGATGCAGTTTGGACAGTAGGAGATAAGACACAGGCATGGGAATATTTTTGTTCAATGCTCATTGCTGCATGACTCAGCAGAGCACTAACAGCTGCCACCAAAGAAGAAGGGCTATGTTGGACTGTACCAGGCGTGTCAGAAAGAGGTCTGAGTGAAAGCTCAATGCTTTTTTTTTGCTGTATGTATCATTAACTTGGAATTGTTAATCAGAAAATAATAAGGAGAAAGAGAGAACATTTGGTTTCCATTCCTTCTGAATAAGCAGAAATTGATCACTTAGTAAGGGAAAGAGTAAGAATCCTCCTCTAAGAGCAGTCAAAAACCTTGAGCTGTCTTTTGATCCTGCCTTTCCAGGACACACCAATAGGTGCCTCTGCAAATTATTTTGTTTAGGAGCACTCACAGAGGCTACAAATAAATGTAAATATATAAACGAAAGAAAAATGTGTGCTGACTAGCCCTGAGTTTTTTAAAGTTTCACTTATGTTATGGATGAACCAAAAAATCTGAATGTGGTGACAACACAGGATAATATGATGGCATTTCTTAGATGCCCTGGAGATAAAGATCACCTACTTGATTTGTTTTTCCACTTTTTCAAACAAGGCTTCTTTCAAATCAGGCTGTGTGGCATGAATGGGGTTTCTGGGTAGGTGGAAGAAGCAAAATTTAGTTGTGGTCTCCATAGTTCAAATTTGATGTCAATGAAATAGCAGATTAGTTTGGCTGCCTAAGACTGATCTTGAAGACATGGGAAATGAAAACACAAGTGCTAAAACTGCTTGGAGGAACATCACAGATCTGCAGAAGCAGGGAGAGTCTGAAAAAATGAGCCGGCTGTCTCTCAATCTGCTCAAGATGCTAGAAAATTTGTGGGTGATCAATGTTGCAGAAAACCTCTGGTGCTAAGGGATAACTCACTCACTAAAATTTAGGGCCAGAGCAAAATATATAACACATGAGAAATTGACTTTAACACTGATGCTCCAGCCTTGGAAGATGACCTGTCCTTTGTCATCACATGGTGGGCCAGAGGTGCTCCTTTGCTTTCACACAGAGAGTAAAATAAAAAAAGCTGATGATAGGGAAGACATGATGCTCCTTCCTGAGGCAGCTTCGGTGGCCAAGGCACAGCCTAGGTACGTACTTTTGGGTATGTATCAGTCTTTCTCAACTGTGGAGGCCCTGTGCTCACGGGGCTCTCAGCTGCCAGTACCAATGAATGAGATGCTAAGATTAGCCTCGGACCTTCCCGGCATTTTCCCAGCAGCAGCACACTGCACTAATCGCTGAGCCATTGGGATGGCCCTGAAGGGCATTCTTCTAATAGTTTTTCCACTGATGTCCTTATACATCTTTTACAACTTCGATAGTGATGCTATGTTCCCCGGGCACTTTCCTTCTACCTTACTCTCTGCCTGCTTTTTTTTTTNGGTGTATTTTTTTTTTTTTTTTTTTTTTTGAATAGGGGTGGAAGGGGCTACCTTAAACTTGCCCTTCAGTCCTAGCGAAACCTTTCAGAAAAGACATTTCCCTTATCCATTCTTCCAACCATGAGTGCATGTCAAGAAATGGTGAAGATGAAAAATATTTGAGTACTTTCATTTAACATGTAATGGTCTTTTTCCTGACTTCATGTTCTATTTAGAGCTTTTTCTTCTAAACAGATGAACAGGCAGTTCTTTTGGATTTAAAATTAAATTCAGAATATTTTCTTTAAAATGCTCTCGTTGCTTTTCAAAGGAACGAAAACAAAATGCAGCACGTGACATCATTTGAAAGAGAAAATTACGTTATCTTATATAGTTCTAGAAATAAACTGTATTTTTTTTAACTGTGGCTCTTCCCTAATGTGCACTGCTGATAAATAGCAAACAGGAATTTTTTCCTAACTATATATTTCTCTCACATTATACATATAAAAATTCCTCTGGGAACAACTTGAGCAATATAACTTGAGATAGGAGGTAGCTGATATATGTGAGGTATTAATATGAAAAATATTTTCACTGCTTGTATGTTATAAAGCTCTTGGAATATTACAGACAACAAAAGTATAGGTCAGTTAAAGAATTTCCTTATCCCTGTTCTGCCCATTTTTTTCTTTCCTGCAGGTCCATTTTCTCTTGTTTTCTTCTCATCTGTTATTTTCATTTTTCTTCTCATCTTTCATTCTCTATTATACAGGGCACCTTTTGAGGGGCTTCTTCTGCTTCCCACTGACAATACATACTGGCAGCAGCAACTGAAGCATCAGTCAGTGAACACTTGTAGAGATGGTGAGTTGTAAAATAATAAGTCGAATATTTAATACTTAGACAGAAGATGTGGACTTTATCTACACTTAATGGGTGGGGAGGCTGATTACTCATTCATAGCTACACCACTTGTGAATGATGAGGTCACCCCTATCTCAGGAAGATAAATGCCATATCCTGTTATGACATATTCCTTTTATATAAAATTAGTTCAATTTTCTCACTAGTGAGGAATCAGTATAACTAAAAAAAAAAAATCACTTCAAGATAAAGGCATTTTTCTACTGTAATTCATTATATATCCTATTTTCATTTTATTTCTGTTCTGTTTTGTTCTATCTTATCCCGTTCTATGTATACTATTTTACTCTCTACCTAAATGATATCTGACTAAAGTGAAGCAAAAATTAGATGATACAATGAAGCTTTGTAGCATTCTCTCTCATACCTGTCACGGGCTCCTTCCAACAGCAGATAATGAAAATTCAAAGTCAAACCATTTAACTTTAAGTAAATGGAAATGAATTTCCAGAGAAGAGATATTTTTTCACCTGTGAAAGGAACAGGAGTACACTGACAATACGAATAGATATAATATATAATTGTGATAGAGAGGTATATGAAAAGCATAAATATTAAATGTTATTGTATTACATATTGTCGTGTGTTTTTAATTTTTATTTTTGCTGGTTTTGCCTGAGAGGAAGGTCTACTGCACAAAGTTAGAAACAGCAGTACTCTACTAAAATATTTCTTTGCTTAATCAATACTAAAGCAACTTGCAGCATATCTTGCAATAGTATATGGTATTGAGACAAAAACCATGTCACCCAGACACCAGAAGCTGTCAATAATTTGACCAAAATGAGAAATAAAGTAAATGAAAAATATTGGGGTTTATTCTCATCTCATTTATGCTACCATACTGCAGCAAATTAACTTGAATCCATCATGGTATGTTGTAGCACTGATGAAATATGTGGAAAATTGGGTCCACACTATTTAATATGGCACACAGTATAAACCTGATGATGGGTATTTCCATCAGTGTATAAAGTAAGTCTCAGAAATTCCTACCGGACTTTACCATTGTGATTACTTTGGGGGAAAAAAAAGATACAAACAGTCAAAAATGGACTTTTCTTCAAATATGAGATAATGTTTTTTATTAGGCATCTTTTAAGAGCTGTGGCAAAGAAAATGATTCTGTATTCTAGACATTCACAAACCCATCTTTGAATACTGCTTGTCTTCTAACATACAAAACTATTTGTCAGTACTTCCAGTGACTTTGTAGGTGTACTTGTGCAAGCAAAGTTATCAAGACTGAACTTTTAGTTACATTAACACTTAAGATATTAATCAATACTCATAAAAGATCCTATTAAATATCAAGAGATTTTGGTTCTGCCAACATGGAGGAAAAGGAATGACTTTCAAGACTAAGCTGAAGAAAGCTTGGCTAAAGGCAGGCTCTCCATCCTGGCTGTCTCTTTAAAATGTGAAAATCTGCTTAGAGTTGCCACTGTGGAGCAAAGAGTGACAATCAATGGATGGGGACTTCGACATGATTACATCCACTCTACTGCCTGGCCATACATTGACAGACAAAACTACTGTAATGGAGTGATCATTTGGAAAATGGCTACTGCCCACATTTAAATTCCTTTCAGTGTTATTCCATAGCCAATTAGAGTGGTAGCCCAGGCTATATTCATGCCAGTCTTGTACTATAATGTAAAAAAAAGGAAAGGAGCAGCTCAGAAGTCTTTAATTATTCCTCCAGCCATTTATTGACCTGCTCTCTAAAGGCCATATAGGGGCCTTCATCTGCATGCGAAATTCCTATTGACATCACTGGGAGGGCCACAGGCAGATGGAGAGTACTTTGTAAACCTTACATTTTAAATATGTTGTAGGAGAAATGCACAGAATTTGCAGTCCTTTAAAAAAGTGAGCAGCTTTATCTAATATTGGTCTTTAAACATGGAATTTGAATAACAGTTTTCCTAGTAATAACAACCCCCCTCTTCTGTGAGCTATCTAACCTACACGTTTCTGTAAAGTCTTCATATTTAACACTCAAACAATTGATGTCCCTATGGTATAAACAGGATAGATAATGAATATAAGTGGGATAGAAAATTAATCCTACTTGCGAGGAAAGAGAGTCATAATTCACTTAGGCTTCTCAGCTCTTACGTTATGAGGTCTTCAGCTAACTCATGGGATCCATTCCACATCCCACAGATGCTCATTATGAATTCTTTTTATGTGCAACATGTGGGGACTAACCAGTTTCATATCTCCTGGTATTAGCCGCAATCCAAAGCATTTTGTATTAAAACAGAATGCAAACACAGATGCTATTTAATACAAAGGATTTGAATGCAGTCTCCGTTTTAACATAAAGTTGGTGTGTCTTAATTTGCTTTGAAACAGCAATGGGAACAAAACTCAAGATAAGAGGCTATTTTTACATTAGGACCCAAGCTTTCACTCCAAAAGGCACACAGTTCCATGGGAAAAGGGGAGACTGGCCCAGGTGACAGCTTGGATTCATGGAAGCAAAGGTTACAACACCTTTGGAGTGAGGGGACAGCCTGGGACCCTGCTCACTTCTGAGAAGCTGCCATAGCCTTTTCAACACTACACATATTCTGGAGTGCTACTACCGGCGCTCTGTCCCATGCAGCTCCTCCCGGCATGAGCCCCGGTTTCCTCAGAAACGAGTTAGCAGCACGGCTGCTGCTTGTGTAAGGTGCACTAACGCGGCGTGTTATTTTCTGTTCTAGCTGTCCACTCACTGGGCTGGCGAAGAGTCCAGCTCTCCACAAGCACCACGCATTTTAGCTCCAGCAGTCAGCAGCTTGGGGCTCCGGGTCCGTGGTTTCAGAGGTGCCCCCAGAAGTGGGACCCTTTCTCAGGAGGGAGTTTTCCTGCCGTCCCCCTGCTGCCTCTGACTGGGCACAGCCGCTGTGCTCCCTCCGGGACGGGATCCTCGCCCCTCGTCTCCCGCTGCAGCTGCGGGAGGAGGGAGCAGCCCGAGCAGCGCTCGCCGAGCGCCCACGGCGAGGAGGGCTAGGGTCTCCGTGCCCCCTCCACCACGGTTGCCCACCCCAAGGCCGAAGGAAGGCGCGGCAGCCACCTGGACAACACCAGGGAGGGTCCGCCGCCGGCCCGCGCTCACGCCCAACTTTCCGCGCCTCCCTCCCCGCGCCCGGCTCCGCGCAGCGCCGCGGCC
>WBMY01018168.1:0-31881 GCA_013397315.1 Donacobius atricapilla | reverse complement strand
GGAGGCGGTGCGCGGGGTCCGAGGAGGGAGGCGGGGGGTGATGGCGCTGCCCCCCCGCTCGGTTCCCGGCCCGCCGCCTGCCCCATGTACTTTTGTTGGGAGAGAGTGCTCGTGATTAATGTGCTCTGCTGGTGACACGAATTGCCCGTAGCGGATTTGTTCTAGTAAAGTGAATCTTTCTAGAAGTGACTGGTAGGAGACAAAAGTACAAGTTCATGTGATGTTACTTTGTGATTCTTACAAAAGTATTCCAAGCTCGCTGGCTACACTGCGCCGAGATATATGCCCAGAAGAAGAGCGGCCAGAGGGTTTGGGATGGGATCTTTCCCTCCCGCCCCCTTTAGCGTTACAAGTGAACTTGAGTGTGAGGGGTGAGGAAGGTTCCTGGCTAGTTGGAAAAATGGAAATTAACATATAGATAGCCTTTAAAAGAAGCTGGATCATGTGTTAGTTGGTTTATATTTCACAGCACAAATAAGTGAAAAATATTTAAACAAAAGTACTTTAGCCTTAATTTCATACTTGCATATTTTAGAATGGTCAGCGTTTCTGGTACAACTTCCAGACCCCACAGATTTTGGCTAAGTAGCTCTGCCGTTTTTCCTAAGAAAGCAGACTGCACGTTATAAAAAGCCCATGCATCTCATATTTGCCACTGAAGTGTTGGTGTGCTTGTCGTAGATGCATTAGTATTAACTGTTGCATTTTGACGAGGCTGCATTGATATGTAGCAAAATTAGGAGATGCACCTAATGGGAAAATAGTGCATACTTAGATGTCAATGACTTAACTACAGATTTTCATTTTCAACTATAAACATTTTTTAAAAAAACCCCTTAATTCCAGTGGCTGCAAAGGTGTTTCTACTGTGTTAATAACACTTAAAGAAGGCTTTTCTCCTGCAGAGTTCTTTGTTGGAAGAGCAATTCATATGAATAAGTCCTGTCCCCCCCAACAGACAATTCTGCTATCTTCTTTCTGAGAATGTTACTATATTAGTGCTAAGTGTATTTGCTAGGATAGCTTTAGTAATCTCTCCAGCAGAAGCATATTTGTGTGCCATTTTGGGAATTTCTCTGAGATAGGAATCTTGAAGATAGAATTAATTTCTAGGGGAAACTTCATAGCCTGTGCATGAGTGCTTTCTTTATCACCTGTCTCCATTTGGCATTCGCAGAAGGTAAATCAAAGTGCGCGATTTGTTATTCTGCTCCACTTGAGAGCTGAACTAAATAACACTTGGTCTGAAATTCTGATTGAAGTTGTAGGAGGATATACTGTATTTAATTTAATGCCCTTTAATAGCATCTTCTTGTTCAGCTCTGATGCTGTCATTTTAAAGGTTGGATCGGAGTAGTTCTTCCCTGTAGGGAGTGGGAGGTATAATCATTTCAGGGCAAAAAGGTAGTCTAAATTCCTAGAACACTAATAGCCACAAACTTGGCCTAGTGTCCAAGAAGTTGTTTTTTGCCCTTAGGGTTCACTTTGTTATCACTCTGTACGATGCTCTGGATAGTTTAGGCGTAAGTATTGCATGCAGAAGTTGATGACATTTCTTGTAACAAGAAATAATGGCAGTCTGTTTATTCCTTAAAAGTTTTGGAGAAAATGGATCAGTGCTTCCATAAACAGATACAGATGTATATTTTATTAAAAATTGTGTAATGTGCTCATGAAATCTTGCGTGTAACTATTTTAGCTGTCTTTGTACACATCCTTTCATCTGTGTGAACCAAGATATTTGAAATACGGGAGCATATCACTTACTGATAGGGTATGGCAGTCTCTTCGCTAATACTTCAGTAAACTAGTTCTCAAGATTAAGAATCCTCTAAATTGCCTTTGTGTACATTGCTTTTTTAGTCTTCACTACCACAAGTATTTAGGTAGATGATGTTACATTTTTCCAGGTAAAAAGTGTGCTTACAAAACAGATGTAAAAAGTAGTAGTCTCTGATGTCACCAGGCACTTGAATAGTTTTGAAACTTTTTTCACCTGTTTAGGTTCTTAAAAGGATATATAAAAAGTTACACATTTACATTTGTTCGATTTTCTTTTAAACTGTGAGTGTTAGCAAATTTTACAGTTACAGCAACGGTTTAGTTTTTTTCAACTGTGTGGATATACAATCAAGAAAATGAAATAGACAGAAATGTCATGCATATAATAAGCCAGCATTGATTTGTATAGCATATCATAATATTAGAATGCTATTGGTTTAAAGTGAAAGAGAAAAAACCTTTATTTTGGCACATTTTCTAGAGCGTGAGCTTAAACATAGCAGTGATAAATGATGATATGCATTGTCTAACACTTGCTTTTATATAAATAGCTCCAGAAGATTGCTTAAATGATAATCGAAAATATGAAATAGGGTGGCCTTCATATCACAAGGCCAAGGGTCTACAAATGGAAAAACTGAAATAATGAAATATTTCCAAGGCAACAGACTGTCAACAAGAACAGTAATGCATGGACATATCATAGAGCTACCAGAGAGGATATTAGATCTTATAGCTCTAGAGCCAGGAGTTATAATGACCTTTATTAAATAGAGCCCTCCCACATTACAACAATCTTTCTGATTTCTGATTTATGGATTAGCAGTCATACTACTCTTCATAATTTGAAACATTCTCCCACCATATTTGATTTGCTGCATTTTTCTCCACTGGAATAATACATTATTTAGAGCTTACATGAGAGTATTGATCAACAAAACTTGTATTAGGTATTTTCAGTAACTAATGGGATTCGGAATAACAAGATTTTGTCTGCAGCACCATTTTTACATTGTTTACAGCAAAACTGTTTTATTCTTACAAACTGCATCCAGTTACCTTGTTTTCTAACAATCTGATGGCATTAAATTCTAATGTTGTACTATAAGTAAGTTACAAATAATTAGAGAATTTTGTTAACAGATTATTACAACACCCAGAGCAATAGGTATTTTTAAGAGAATATGAGGATCTATTGTGAGTACCCATCTCTTTTTATTAGCATCTCACTTGAATTTCAGAGTCTAATATACAGGCAATTTCAAATTACATTTGTTTGAAACTTGGCACACAAGTTGCCAGCCCAGATGGGAATTTTACTGCAAGAGTGATGTAAAACAGTTGTTGAAACTGACATCCTAGGTGTTAGTTTCATAACCATGCTTTGTAAAAAGTAAAGGGTGTTTAAATTTTTTTTTTGTTTCATAAAATGATCTTTATAACGATACCCTCTTTATTGGAAGATGTGTTCTAAGATGAGAATGTTGAATAACTGATACTGATCATGAAAACTAACTGATACCATTTTATTAGCATTTTTTGAATGATTCTTCTCTCACCGAGGTCAGTAGAATGAAGCCATTTAACTAACATGGCAGAAGTTAATTTGTTAGCAATTAGGTAGCTGTTTATTGTTATGAAACCATTTCCGGAAATCTCATTTCATGTGAATAAACCTTACATTCAGTTACTCCATCAGATCAATTTTATATTATTATCAGCAGTAGCTCTTGCAGGTGTAAAAGCACCTCATCTTGTGTTTTCAGCATAGTCATGTCAGTATAGTCATAGTATATTTTAAAATGAATCAAACAACTTGTTCTGGAGGATGTCACCCTGGAAATTTATTTATATATTCTTAACATAGGATATTTTTAAGGTACATAGCAAAGACTGCATTTTCACCCCAGTTGTTTGTTTCTTTGGTTTGTTTGCTTATGCTTAATGTTTGACTTTTTTTTTTTTTTTTTTAAGAAGCTGCCAAAGATTTACAGCCATGAGAGGAAATGTTTTGAAAATTAATTTCAAAAGAATAACATTTTTTCAGAAGAGGCAATTTCTTTCTATGTAATATTTATAAGGGTACTGTATGTTATCTTTAACATACAAAATCCCATTAGTGTGAATGAGGTGTGCGACTTTTTGTTTAATAGGACTTTGCATAATAAGGATAATTTGTAATAATATTGTATTTTGCTGCATAAGAAGAAGTGCCATAATAAGAATATAATAATTGCTGCCATGTCTTATATGACTAGAGCATTGTTCTGTGACTAGCTCAAGCAGTGGTTTTGCAATACACAAAGTCCTAGTCAAATGAATAGGACCCTTGTGCCATTCATTTGAACAGGACTTTTGAGTAGTACAAATATTCGTTAATTTTGTATGCCACAGAAGTATATTACACAGGACAAAGAAGGTACAGTAAGGGTAAGATAGTATTTGTGTCTCTAGCTCGGCAGAACTGGACCCTGTCTTTAAGAGAGTATTGAGTTCAACTTGTACCTTAATCTTTCAAAAAGTCCCAAATGAAATTATGTACACAATTAAAGTATACTACAGAGAGTCACAAGCAAGGATAAAAGTATCTCTAACATATAATTTAATAGATGTGATTTTTTTCTCAGAGAGATCACAATGACAGATATACTTAGTGAGAGGACTAGTGAACTTTGCCTCTGTATGTTATTGTAAAAGGCAAAAGTCTTGAGATTGTCGAGTAAAAATGGAGTGATTCTCAAGGAGATCCTGATCTCAGCCTGCTGTAGCTAGATATTGAGAGTTATGCCAGCCCTTACCCAGCACTCTACATGCAGGCAAGAGCCAGGCACATTAAACAACGAGTGATATGTAAGAAAGAATTTGAAATGGATTACTGAAAGCAGAGTTTTGAAGATTTTCTTACCGGTTATTTTCCCAGCCTTTCCTGTATGTTGCATTTTGGACTTTCACTCTTCTGTCCTGTTGTGCCATTTGTTTGTTCTGGGGAACTTCTCATTGATGTCATCCAATGTCTGAAGAAGCCTTTAATATTATTTCTGAGTATTTCTGTGGATATGTTTCTTTATTTGGCTTAGTGTGCTTCGAAAGGTCTGAAAACGCTGTTCTACATGTTTTACTGATGAGATAGTTGCACACAAAAGATTTTTGGGAACTAGCAGAAGTGGCAAAAGATGTCAATGTTAGCATTAGGAATAAAATTCCAGCCCCCATTTTGACTGTGTATTCAAAGATTATACTGCCTTCATTAGAGGGATTTACATTTCTTTTACAGGCAAAACCTCCACTGAAATAAAGTGCTTTCAGAGAACGGCTTGATTGCAATTTAAAATTAGCTGTTAGCTTGATATATAATACAAGTTCAACACTTATGTTAAATAATTTAAGTGGAAAACTACTGTTCCATTACCTGCAGGCATGTTAAGTTTACATATGTATATAGTGAACTTAGGGGATATAGTCTGAATAAAATGTATGTACGTAATCTACGATAATGTCCCAGGGGCTTGGATTTTCTGAAGAGCCTATTGGATTTAGACATTCAACACATACTGCCTTTTAGTGAAATATGGGCACCTAAATCCTATAAGCTCCCTGTAAAATACTTGCCTGGGAACTTTGTCTCCAACAGAAATATAGAACAGGCTTCATTAGATATTACATTGTTTTAAACTGAATTTTATTGTGTAATGAATAGTCTTTGAACAGTCATTCTGGATGAAATACTAAAGGGTTATAGTTTTGCTGAAATTTAGGCACAGAACTGTATATTTATATATCGGAACTCTATATTTACTTATTAGAACGGGGGGTGGGGAGTAGGGAATTTTCTTTCCCTCTTGCTTAAATGTCATGTTTGAAAGTCATGTGCAAATCTGCATTTACAATCACTTTACTCACAACCTAGGCTTATATGAGTTAGGTGCCAAAGCTATAATTC
This sequence comes from Donacobius atricapilla, assembly GCA_013397315.1. Classification (NCBI taxonomy): domain Eukaryota; kingdom Metazoa; phylum Chordata; class Aves; order Passeriformes; family Mimidae; genus Donacobius; species Donacobius atricapilla. Next base: position 26,159 of record WBMY01018168.1, on the reverse strand, counting down.
ATTTAGCAAAAGTAAAGTATACCAAATTACAGAAGAATGTTTGTTGAAAAGCTGGGTTTTTTTAGAGACGATGGGAGGCAGAATTTGTTACTTTGTGGGAAAAAAATGTAAGTGGGCAGTTTTCACAGGTCAAGGTTGAGGTCAATAGAAAGAACTGAGTGACTGAATCTGTACAGTGCTGGCAGCAGGATTAAAAAAGGAAAAAAATATATAAAAAAAAAAGAGAATAGATGCCAGTGGTACTTATCCTTCAACCTTCACAGCTGAAAAAAAAAATAGCTGATTTTATTTGTCTGACTACAGTTAGATCTAGGATTGGCATGTTTGCTTCACCTTTGCATAAATTGCTAACTGTATGGACAAGAGGTTCTTGGAAAGAACTGCATTTTAAAAAACAAACCTGTTTCCTCTTGCTAAGTAACAAATAGAAGACCAACATAAAAAGAGAAACAAATGCTTTGGGCTAATTTATCTATTTATTCTTTTTGAGCTGCAGTTCAGTTTTACAACAAAACTTGCATTTCTTGTGAAAAATCAAAAGTACAGTAATTTTTGCCATCGGCTGAATGAGCTAGATAAATGGTACTCAAGTAGTTGTTTGCAGAATCCAAGTAGTTTACTAAAGTATCTTAATTAATTGGATGTTCACTTTAATAGTGAGGTTTCCTGTTTGTAGGCAGTGCTGTGTAACAAGAACATATATTTGATACATAAATGATACATATGGTTTCAGAAGGTCCATATTTATTCAAGATCTATTTTTACTAAAAAACTGTTTCAGATTAACAAACAACAGGAAATAAATGGAGGTGACAGAGAATAGACTTCAGATGAGAAGAATGGTAGAAAAGATACAGCTGATTCCAGATTTGTCAAACATATATGCTGTTCTTTTATCAATCACTCTACTTACATTCAAATTTCCAAACTAAGAGATGCTGGCTTTCCTTTTATTCCTTTTATAATAGGAAGAAAAATGCTTCTCTACAGAACTGCTATTTTGAAACTCATATTCCATGTATTTTAAGGGTAGTATTTCAAATTTTTAGTATCACTTCCAAACACTAGAACAGGAGACTGCAGGATATAGCAAATGTTGCAAATCTCCTTTACTTTCCCCCCCAGATTATTTGACATGCTGAATGTCTATCTTTAGGAGCAGCCAGTATTTAGATTATGGATTTAGAATTCCTTTAGAAGCCATTTTTTTAAAAAAATATTTATTATAGTACTACTGCAAAAAAAAAAAAGATGTTTAAGTTCTATTCATGACCTATTTGCTTCTTGTGGCAATTATCATATATTGCAATATTTGTTCAATTCAAATAGGAAAAAAACCCCAAAGTGATTAAGGGAAAAAGTGTGTTTTAAGTAACAGAGAATGGAAAGATACTTTGCCTGAAAAGCAAAATTAGAGTTCTTCAATATTTATTCTGCTTCTTACTAATTATGAGGAAAACTTTAAAAAATTTTCCACTGACTTATATAGATGTATACTGCAAAGTGCAGGCATATGTTGTATATTAGATAGATACAGAATGTGTATTTGCTTGAAAGGAAATAATACTATTTGTGCATCTTCATTTAGCCAGGTCTTACTTTAGCTGAAGTTAAACATAAAAACATGTACCGGAATGGAGATTTTTCCTTCCCTCTAATTCTGTGGTCAAAAAGTAGGCTCATCTTTTTTTTTTCTTTTTTTTTTTTTTTTTCTCTCCTCATTTTTATTGTTCTGTGTAAATGTAATTTGTTAATCCTGTGAAATTTGTCATAGATAAATTTGCTTGGATTATCTTGTCACCACCGTATCTGCATTCTTTTGTTCATTGCTTATTCATAATTTAACAGTCTGGCAGTGAGCCTTTTTGGGATGCTCACAAAAGATATATGACCTCTACCAGCTGCTACTATAACCTGCAGAATGCACAGCAAGACATTAGAAACGTGAGGATTCCTCTACTGATTAAAGTGCTCTTCATTTAAACAGTCTGTTCATAAGAATCTCAGGCATCTTTGTGGATAGCAGTTTTGATTTTTCTTTTCTTTTCTAACAAAATTATTTCTAACATTTCTTCTCCTGAAGGGAAAACTAACATTGAATCTTAAGATGGTGATGCTTAGCTCTCAAATGGACTAATGGAAATTAAATCCCTTATTATATATGCCTGTGTATACATAAGTGTGTATGTGTATTTACACATTTTCATATACCTGTACCAGTCTCTACCTATGCATGTGTGTGCATATAGATATGTATTTCCTGCAGTTTTACAGTGGGAGAAATTAGTGCCCATGTGTGCTATTTTAAAACTAACTCATTTATTAGGATATTTTACAACACATATTATTATGCAGTACTAATTTACAGAAGTTATCCTATTTAACCCTGCTTTAGCCCAAGTGTCTTACAGACTCTATTGTGTAAATAATCATCATTCTACAGTACATGAAAGACATTAAATATAATTTTACTTGAAGTGTAACAACATTTTAGATTTTCATTATTCTCCTGACTCAGTTTAGCATATAAATTTATCCCTTTTTCACTTTTTTCCTTCCTATCTTCAGATCAGCTTGTGAGTAATGGCTAGTTTTTACCTCCCCTTTGTGCTGGCACATGATTATAGTTCAAAATAATTCATTGCTAATCCATGCAGTATTGGTTCATCTCCATCACTTTGTTTTGTGATTAGAGCCTCGGGCCTGTAAGAACATCCTTCTGCACAGTTTTCTGTCCTGATTTTCTTTGACTGCATCCCATTTTTTAAGTATTTCTATCATTACTGCTCACCTACCAATCCTATTTAATTTTAAAAAATGTATCAGTTAAAAGAAATTAATATTTTGTGGGGTTATTTTTCAAGGGTTTATGAAAAATATTTGTTTTCCACCTCAGTTAGTCTCCAGCAGTGATGTGTATAGGTCTTGGTTCATCTCAGCTGATGATGGAAATCTGACTTGAGTTTCTCATTTTTCCTTAGCAGTCTGAATTTCCTCTCTACTTATTTACATTAGGCGCCTCAAGAAGTCCGGAATCTTGAAAAGAAACACTGTTTCTTTTTTGAAACAGACTACAGTAGAATAGTAATTACTGTCTTGTCATTTTCAACACAACATTTCAAGCACAGCTGGTATAAAATAAAGCTGACAGAGGAACTTTTAAAATATATAGGCCATGATCCTACTATGATCACTCTGGTTGGAGTTACTGTTTATTAGGTCAGATATGAACTGATGTGACATTAGAACTGGGTTTATGTGATATATTGATATTGTAACTTGATCAGATTTACATTGAATATTTCCAGATTATGAAAAAAATCTATAATTTTATTTCACATCAAAAGATGCTAATTTTATGAGAAGGTCATCTAAAAGATTTTTCAAGACTTTGTTTTAGCATTGAGTAGTCCTGTGTTCCTTTTAATAATTACTTTCATCTCATTGTAGCCGTGTGTTTGAAAGTGTAGGTCAATAAGGATGATCGCATTCAGAATTTCATGATCTGTGTAGTGGAACAAATTGAAAGCAAAGCCTGTATCAATCACTGTGAAGGGAGGGTTAATTGTTACTGCTTCTCAAGCCTCTGGACAGATAAACCAGTAATGAAATACTTATTGCTCTGATATGTGAATGGTTAAGGATGAAACAATGGAAACAGAAGCAGTCTTCAAAGATAACAAAACAAACAAACAAACAAACTAAGGCAAAAAGGCAAAGAATAAATTGGACTAAAGGAAGATCTTTTATATACTGTGTATTAACATTTTTAAACTAATGTTGTTTTCATCTAATAGAGCCTTCTAGGAATGGTGTAAGACAGTAGAATGTAAGGTTTCTGAAGCAAAAATAATGCATGAATTTTGCAGCTTTTACTATGCAAACAATTTAAAGGATTTTACATTAAGCCAGGATCTTAGGTAAAAGTAACATTTCTACATTAAATGTTTTCTTTTCTTAAATGTTTTTCTGTTTTTAATTTGTGGTACCTTTGAGTGTTTATTTCTTTTCTTTATTTAAAAGCACAGCTGTATTTACTAAATCAAGTATGTTTTGTTTTCATGTGATGTTGCTTTAAAGCATTTTGCCTACAGCCAAGCAGGACTCTAAGAGAGTGTTTAAAGATAGAAGCAGAAAAATAAAAATTAGTGCAAAACCAAATTACGATACTATAGTAAATATTTAACTATTTCTAGATTGTGAACTTAAACATTTTAAACATCTGTTAGTTACTTATATGTTGAAATATATGCAAAAATATTTAGCCAAATTGAAGTCTTAGGCCCATGACAATCATCTCAACACAGTGGGTAGTTCTGAAAATTAATGAGAATGATAATACTGTAAAGACTGTTCCAGAGTTTGCCCAAATTCATTATCTAAGACTCTTGTTAAGAACATCTCAAAGAATTTTAACCAGGAAAATATATTAATGGTTCAAAAGCATTTTTCAAAATGGTGATTTATAAAAGTATAATGGAATTATATATGCAAGAGCTATAGTTAGAAGCACAAATGACACAGAAGCAGCACATTATGAAGGAGCGTTTCCCAATAGCTAGACTACTTGGCTTTGATTTTGTCCATAGGTGTCAAGGTTTCCTTACAATTTATATTTTGAGATGAAGGAAACGAAAAAGTGTAGGCAACTTAAAAAAAGAAAAAAAATTGTCTACTTGTTAGCTATTTAATGAGGCCTATAGCTGCTTAAAAGCTAAGCAAAGTAATTAATAATTTTAGAACTAGTATAAACATCTTTTAGACAATCGAAAAGCACTTTCAGGAGGAAGGGTGATGAGACACATCTTTAGATTTCTCTTCAGAATGTGAAGAATTTCCTGTTGCCTGTTTCCTGATGGGATTGACGCAGCTGTGTATCATATGGAATGAAAGAAGAACCAAGTGCCTGGCTTTGTTTTATTCAAGTCTTCACTTAAGAAAATGTATGTGTTGATTTTGGCTCTTTTTTCAACACATCACTGAAATGAATGCTATACATAAAATTTTCCAAATTGAAGCAAATTATAATTAATTTATCTTTTTTTCTAAGGGACAGAAAATGTTAATAAATGAAGCACATCAGTAAGAATGGTGGGGTTTTTTTTCCTTTTTCTTTGCTGTGTGCAATGAAAAAGAGAGAGCTTGGAAGATTACTGTTATTTCCATTTGTATTTTCAGAAGTGGTTGGTGTATAGAAGTATCTGTGAGTATTTGCATGTGCACATGTAATTGTTGGAAAACAAGTTAGTTTATAGAGTTTCTTACTCATTTTGGCTGCTGTACAATCACATAGCCCATCTACCAAACATCTTTCATGGAAGATGTGAATGCAAAATAGAAGGATAAGAGGATCAAAAAAAATTTTTAAGTAGTAATTTTGTTCTAGCCTTTCCCACTTCATGGACCAATTCTTTGAACAAAATTCAGGGTGGGAAACTGTTCTTGTTAAATTTTTTAGTAATTTCCTTCTCTGGCAAGAAAAAGCTCAGCAGAAGATGGCAAATGTGGCTAACTGATCTGAGAATGGGTAACAAAAGGCAATGCAGATCCATAGCAGTGGGGTCACCCTTCCACTTGTGTCCTGGGCCCTGGTAGAGCCTGGTATAGCTGTGTAGTACACACTTCCAGTTGGAATTCATACTAGCTCAGGTCAATATGATCTTCTCAGAGGGCTGTATAAGGCAAATTCAGTTGTTAAATAAAAGCCCTGGGTATTGCAATACCATGAGTAAAGCAGCTTCTTGGCATCCTGCTACGGCCCTGTGCTACTGAAGCAGAAACAGGCACCGTGCAGAGTGCATTGCAGTGATGGGCAGCAGTGCTAAGGGCATGCTAAAAGGCAGAGCAGAGGCACATGTGACTAAGTGGGGTGATTGCTCTGGATTACTTCTGAGACTGTCTCTCCAAGCAAGATACGGACTTCTAAAGATCACTTTAATTGTTGTGAGTTGCACTTTAAGTCTTAAGCTTTCATTCTCTCAACCTGCCAGCCAGCTGTGAAAATAGTTGACTATGTCCCTGTTCTTTTTGCCCTGTGACTTCTTGGCAAATTCCATCTTTCTGCTGCTTTTGTATACTTTGATTACTTCTTCAGTACATCCTTTGGAGGATCTTTCTCATTCATTACGCAGCTTTGTGTAGGAGTTCTGCAACACGTTGTCTCTCAACCGCCCTCTTTTTTCCCCCCTTATTCTGCTCTTCATCTTTGCATACTTTTATGTGGAAAGACAATTTAAGTATCATCTCTTTGCAGATGATTCATGGGCTTTGGTATATCTATCTCAATGAAAATATAGTCTTGCTTCTCTGTCATCTCTTTACCGCCTAGCTTAGATTCCCTTAGTCAAAACAGATCCCCTAGAGTTCTTTACAAGCCCTCCACCTACTTTTCAAGTTAACACTGCTATATTGCCTGTTAGGAGAGGTCTGTCAGTTGGCACTCTCGCTGATAAAGACCTCTTCCTAATAGCATGGTAGTTAAAAAGGCAAATAGATTATTTGGTGTGAATAGGAAAGAAATAGAAAAAACAAACTGAAAACATGAATGCCAACCCATAAATCCAGTGTGTGAAATCAATCTGTAGTGTGTATTTTTGTTATCATTATTTCAAAAAGATACTGTAGTTTGAGATAAGGGCATAAAGGCTGATGAAATACATGGAAGGAGTTTTGTCAGAGGAAGAGTTAAATACTTCCTCTTGGATAAGAGATGACTGAACAAGGCCTCAAGAAGATAGTGGGAGAACAAGTATTCATTAACTTTAATATGAGAATAAGGAAACATTCAGTGTAATTCTCATAAAGCAGTTTTAAAACATTTAACAGAAGTTGTAATTTTGTTTGTTTGTTTTTTTTTTTTTCATGGCTTTTCTGAGTGCCTCCCCTTCAATCCTACCCTGTAGCATGCAATTGGATTGCTCAGTGGAATTCCTTGCCAAAGGGTGTTTTAGAGGTCAAAATATGAACAGACTCAGAAAAGCATCAGGTATTACTCTATTACATCTCTGAGGAGCTGTTAAGTGTGATGATGATGATGCAACTCAACTTCAGGGAGTTTTTACACAGCTGACTGCTGGATGCTGACATGGAATATCATGGAAAGGGATGCTCTTTCTCTGCTCTATGTTTTTTTTTTACTGACATAGTGTAACTGTTTTGCTCTGTTCTGAAGTTCTTTGCCTTCAGACTGCATCTAAGTCTTGCAGTTTTTTTCTGCCCAACATCCCTGCTGTATGCTTTCCTGCCTACTCTTCAGTTAAACGTTCATCCTCACTACCATTGAGAAATATTTTTTCTCCAGTCCCATCTATCCAGAATCATCTTACAGAGATCTTTTTCAGAGTAACAGACTGTCGCACTGACCATGTCTTTTTATGTCCTCCTGGGCATCTCTTCTCTGGTGCATGAAATATTAATATCTTGCCTGAAGTTTCAAGTCCTTCTTCACCCAACTTTATCATGCTGTTTCTCTTTGTCAAGGTTTTCCTTCAAGTTGTAACACCATCCCTGTCGCCCATTTACTATTTTGCAAACACTCATTTGTTTGATACCTTATGCTTGGACTAAGATTCATTTGTAACATCACCTTTTGGCTTCATCTCTCTTCCCAAGTTGTTCCTTACCTGAAATGCCTACAAAAGCATTAAGGTACTTATAACTAGGTATCACTTCTTGTGATGCTAGCTGCTGTCGTCTTACTGCTTCTAAATATTTTCCTATCTCTTATTTGATAGTTGCTCTTTAGGATTTTGGGGGCTCAGGGCAGGATTTTTATCCTGTGGTACTTGGTTATGTAGTGGATGTGTTAGCACTACTGTTACTGCTGCTAATAGGAGTATTTTATCAGTGTGCTTGGTTGATCTGGGATGCTGAGTTCCTGTAAAAGGAAGTGATGTCTTTTAAATGTGTTAAGGTGTGAAAGCTTTTATGAAGTTCAGAGGAGATGGAACAAATTAATGACAGAGTAATCCGCTGAATGTTACTAAATGCATATTTATGTGAGGAAATGCCTGCACTGAAAATGATTGGACGGAGACTTTGGGTGTGTATTATTTATGTTGTCACTTATGTTGTTCCTTGCAGCTACTTTTGAGGATTGTTGGAGATGGGATACAGGAAACGCTGGTCTGACCCAGTACTCCTGTTCTAGCATTGTTATGTAGAATGTTTCTGGAAGCTGTAGCAAGTCTCCTTGGTGATTCTCTCGCTCAGAAAATTGTTGAAGAAAATGGTCTCAGTTAAATAGTTTTGGCTACTATCATTTTCAGTGCATTTCATGAATGGATGTGAGATGTGTCACAGCTTAATTACTCTGCTTTATGATATGTTTTTGTCTCATATTGATATGATTAAGGAAGACCTTATTTGGACTGTGTGGACAAGGCATCATACCATACAGTGTCTATGGAAAAAGAAAAGTGCCTGCCTTGAAGAGTTCCTAGTTTTAACTGCTGTTTAGTCTTAATTTGTTGGAAATGAAGGTTTTGTGTAACAGAGTTAATTTTACACTCCTATTTGAAGTTTTATTTTTTTTATGATCAAGCAAAATGCATATTAAACAGATTGAATTTAGCAAAATTAAATGCTTGGATATTATTTTTGCTTGGTGAAACCCCAATGGTATAAAATTAATTGCAGTGCTGACTTGAACATTGCAATGAACATGTGTGAACTTCAGTGTGTATTATACTTTTAGACCAGAATGCAGTCTATTTTATACTATGATAAAAGTAAACAAAGTCAACTAGCAGTGATATGGGCATTAGTTTAAAGGGCATGTAATCAAAATATGCATTGATAACTTTTGTCAAAGGTATGCAATATCAGACCCATATAATTTGTGTATGTCATTTTTTGAGAAGGAACTGATCTGTAATAACTTTTCATAAATATCTAAGTTTGCATGTTAGCAGAGATAAGTTATCGTGTATGTAAGTTTAATTAATTGTATACTCAAGTATTTGAAGTCATGTATTTCAGTTGCATCGGTGTAGACTTGGCACTAGCAGAAAGGCTTCAGATTTAGATAGGTAGCTGCAGGTATACAATTTGCTCTTCCTCGAGTTCTAGCTTGAAATAATTCCTCGCGTTGATTTGTTTAAGGAAAGTGAGGTGAAAGATGAATTGTGGAATGCTGTTCATCAGGAGGTTGGTATCCATACTAATTGTATAATAGTGGTCTAATAACCAGGTTTTTAATCAGGAGGAGAGATTTGGAGAGTTCCAGGAGGGGGAATTGAAAGCTGTCTGGCCACATTTCCTGTCTCCTTGAGAGAGAGGTAATTGTATTCTAGAAAATCATTGTGTAGAGTTTATTTTTATGGAAGATAAATGCAGCTGAGAAGCCTACAGGAATGTGTTGGAAAGAGAGTGAAAGGAAGCTGGTTTTCTTCCACAGCAAATTTGGAAGTGTAGGAAACAGTGTGATTTTCTTTTTGTTTCTTTAGAACATCTATCACCAATCTTGACCAGGGTCTGATTTTACTGTAGGATGTCATGAGAGGCTTAGGCTATGACTTGCTTCAAGTCACAGAACAGCTGAGGTTGGCAGGAACCTCTGGAGATCATCTAGTCCAACCCCCACTGCTGAAGTAGGGTCATCTGGATCAAGTGTCCAGGTCTATGTCAAATTAGGTTTTGAATATCTCCATGGATGAAGATTCTACAACTTGACTGACTTTTAGTGTTTCACCACCTCATGGCAAAAGAGGTTTTCCCAATATTCAATTGGAGTTGCCTGTATTACAGCTTCTGACTTCATCTCTTGTCCTAAAACTACACATCTGCAAAGGGTCTGGCTCCATCTTCTTTGTAGCATTCCACTAGATAGCGGTTGACAGAATGGCAGGAACCTCTGGAGATCATCTAGTCCAAAGAAATGTCTTTATTTCACCTCCTATACTTATGGATGAACAAACCCTGTTCTCTCAGCCTCTCATCGTACATTATGTAGTGCAGTCTTAATTATGTCTTGGCTTGCTCCAATATGTCTCTGTATTTCTTGTCCTGGAGAGCCCAAAACTGGACTGGGTGCTCCAGGTGCAATGTCACAGGTGTTGGAAAGAGAGGGGCACCTACTGCATACATTCTAGGTAATACAGTGCATTATGCCATTTGCCTTTGCTGCAAGGCTGCACACTAATGAGGAGGCCCAGCACAGTCCTGAGATGTGATGTTTTGTGTGGAGTAGACCAGCTCTGAAATTTTAGAGCTGTCCAAATAGGAAACTGATTTTTTGCATGTTAGTGCAGTATAGTGAATGCAAACTTTGCAACAATAATGTTAAGGATGGGTCAGTAACAGCAGTAATTTTGAGTGGCTGAACAAACCCTAATTAAAAGAAGATGGTCAACTTCAACAGACTTCAATGGTGATGAAGTTTGTTATGTGTGATATTAAATATTGTGTAATTGAGTATATTGGGTTTAAGGAATAGAAATTCATCTGCAATGAAACAACAGGAGTCTAGAAAAGAAAGATTAAATCAGAATATTTTAAAATGTTGGGGATCATGATAGATATGATTATAATAGAGATCATAATAGATGGAACATAAAATTACGGCTGTACCACAATCCATAGGTAATGAGTATCAGTTATTTTCTAGAGGGAAAAATTACAGGAAGGTACTAATCAGAAGTCTTTTTTAATATCCAAAATTATGCAAAACTGTTCTGGGAACTGTGGAATTTTGTTTATTCCTCTACTACTTAACATTGTGGACAGAATTAATCAGAAATGGAAGCATGCTACAGCCATTCTTTAGCATCAATGGTCCATGCTGAATTCACTGTCTGAATATTATTTTAATTGCTTCTAATGCAATGCCTTGGGCATCAAGAGGGCTCCTGCCATTTGGGATTTTTTAATGGTTACTACAAGTATATTCCTAAGTATTCTGGAAGAAACCAAGGAAGCCAGTTCTATATTGCAGGTGATAGGTAGTTTGAAGTGAGTGAGAATTTTTCGGAGGTCCTGTGACACTGAATCTTTAAAAAGAAGTCCACCAGAAATGGAAATTTAACTGGAAGTAAATTGGAAGAAAAGTTTGTTTCTACGTAAGAAATGGGTGCACAAGAAAATTGCAAATAACTTAAAAACTCATGAAAGTTGAAGCTAGTGACATTTGTTTAGCTCTGTCTGATGTGTCTCTAAGAGATACGAGGTGCTTCAGGAATGGAAAAAACAGGATTGAATATTAAAATTTCCCTTCATTGTGCAGAAATGTTTTGCATCAAGTTGGCCATACAGAAATGCACAAAATAAAGTCAAGTAGATACATAATTTTTAACAACTGCTCTGGACATTAAAAAAAAAAATCCTGTGATCATTCAGCACTTCAAAGCCTGATTTTTTAACCATTATTATGTGTCATGTTGATGCCTATTATTTCCTGGAAACAGATTTATTACAGGAAAGAAGTTCTTGTTTTGGGGGAGCATCAAGCTGCTGGGGAAATGCCTGCTGTTCAAATGGGCAGCACACAGACTTAAACAGTACTTTTTTGATGGAGCATTTTGTTCTTGAAGTGAATCTTAAAGGATTACACTTGGTGCCGAATATGTAAGACCACTGCCCATATAATTAGGTGCTGTTTTACTCCACAGTCAGATGATTTAAGTGTTTGGCATAAAACATGTTAAAAGGCTTGCATGTCTGGTGCTTGCTTCTGTCCTTACATTTGAAACACTGTGCTTGTTTGTGAGAGGGCATAGGGCTGAAAAGAAATGAAGAAATTCCCTGGGAAAGCTGACCTTGGTAAATAAGGAAGTATCTTCTTGTTCGCTATGGAACTGGCCTTCCTTTGTGAAACTGAGGGTACCAGATGGAATCTCATAGGTGAAAAGTTACCTTCTAAGTAGAAGTATTGTGGAGTCTTACATAATTGTACAGAGCTGCACAGCTTTTAGTTGAAGGACCAAATGAGAAGTACTGAAATTTATCACTGTAACCTGATGCCTGGATTGAGGGTAGAAAGGGTCTTTTGATCTGCAGGAGGAAGAAAGGAATCTTAGTCGGTGGGGACAGCATTTTTCTGGAAATCTCATTGGCCTCCATTGGGAATTATTTGGGGCTGTCTGTGGTGTGGACACTTCTTTCTTCATCTCCTGATCCCATGGGCTGAAATGTCCGAGGTATCATGATGAGGGTGTATCTGGCTGTGCAGTGAGAGCACACCTGAGTTGCAGGTCCGAGCCCAGAGGCCATCTGCCCATCCTTTTGTGATTCTTTTTCTTAAAGAACCCAGGACATGGGCAAGGATGACGTTGTATGTCCATTGAATAGTTTGGTGAACTGGATTGCCGTCCAAATATGCTAAGGTCTTTTAGTGAAGGTGAAGGCAGGAGGCAAGATCAGATTTGCAACACTTTATCACAAAAGTATTCATTTGCCGAAAAAGCGGAAACAAGGATTTGTAAGGTGCTGTGTGTTTCTCCCTCAAAGCAGCGGGATGGAAGAAGGTGGGGAAAGCTGACTGCCTTCGAGGCAGCATAGTAGGACAGAGGGCAAACGGGAGAGCTGGCCTTGAACACGCACTGCTGTCCAGCAGCTGGTGCTTTAAGGATCATACTTTCCCTTTGAAAGGTAAAATATACTATAATCAAGGTCTGAAATAAGCACCTTTAAAAAGAAAAGAAAATTGGTATGCTTTCTTGCTTTTTATGAATTCATGGTTTTTGGTGTTTTCCATGACTTTTAAATTAGGGGATGAAGCTTGAACTCTCTTATGGGTGGACACTACAGGCCCAGCTCCTTGTTGGTAAACAGATGTCATTTTGGTATGCAACATGCAACTACTTTTATTGAATTTTTAGAATTATTTCACAACAGAGTGAACTAAAATGATCATTCACCTCTGAAGATACCTACTCTGGACAGCTATTTTTAAGTGATTTTCTTAGTTGAGTACTAATGATGGCTTGTTAAACTGAGGCCCAATAGAATAGGTACTTAAAAAAAATCTTGGTATGGATTTAGAGAACTGGGAAGATGCTTTATAAGATTTAAAAGATGTGGAAGTTATCAAGATGCTGAAAACTTTATGCAAGAAACAATAGATTCATCATTAAAATAGCACTACATGAAGTGCTTAATAAAGTGCTTAATAAAGTGCTACTAGGATATTTAAAAGTGTGCCATGTAATAATACCTCAGATATACCTCTCTTAATGAGATTGTTTTAAGATCACATATTGACAGACATGTTTTTAGCAATGATTGTTATTTGGTCAAACTTGAATTTTTTTGCCCCTGAAGAGCACATAAAAACTTTTTCTAGCAAACTCCTTGTTAGTGTAAAGTAATGGTTTCCAACAAATGAAATTTGAGTATTTGATCAAGAGAAAATCTCATTTTTGCATAAAGCCAGCAGCATTGAAACCACAGAATTTTGAGGTTTTATCTCTATGGTCAGGTTCACTAAAAACGTAATTGTCAATATACATTTCTCTCCCTCAGATTTTTTAAGATAATGCAATCAGCTGCTTTGCTGATGCAGTATTTATTTGACTTCTTATTGAGCTATGGATTTATTTATTTTTCCATAGAGATAGCAAAACAACTAATCAAAGTCATGTAGAGCTAACTTTTCAGAAAATATTACCACTTGTGTAAAATTGAGCTAGAAATATAATGATAAAAAGAAACTATGCTCACTCTTGATCACTATAATTCACTGGCTGCCTTTTTACAATTAAAGGTGATGAAATTCATGAAGCAGGCGTAAGTTCTACATTAAAAAAATAGGGGTATAATATATGTAACCAAATCCTGTCAATTGTTTTGTGCTTACCATGAAATTTTTAATTTCTCAAGTAACTTGCCAGTCAGATACATGTTTTCACATATTCAGGTATTCTGGTGGAGGCTAAATAAGTCAGATAAATAAATATATATGTCTTATATGTGCAAAATATACATATATAAATAAAGGCACTTCTTGTGTTAGAGATCCAGATATTAACAAGGGCAAAGAAAAGTAGTAGTGGTATTAAGTTTATTACAGATAATTCCCTTCCCAGGAAGCACAGAGCTTCTTTTAGAGGCTGTGATTCTGTGAGTGGGCAAGTGGTGTGTGGCAGAATGTGCTGTAATGAAGTTGTCGGTGTGTACACTTTTCTTATTGGAAGGGTGTTCATTACTGCTCTAGTGATGAATTTACTATTGCACAATGTAAAACAATTTGGCAGATGTATTTTATTTAGGTAAATGAATATAAATCAGCCCTACACTTTTTTGTGAGAATTTAGCTGTGCAGCAGAAATGTACTAAAGCTTTTTAAAACTTTCTGTGGAAAATATTAGTTTATAGATTTGAAGAAAAAACTTCAGGATGTCTGTTGAGGGACAAAATTTTACCTGTGCAGAAGAGATTGCTTCAGTTAACTAAGTTATTTGAACTGATTAAGAGAGTAGAAATAATTAAATAGGTTTAATAAAAAAAAAAAAAAAGAAAAGAGGTTAATATTTTAAGAATTATTCTAGAAATTGAAATTAACTCCTGGAATGCTTGAATTTTTTATCTGTAACACTACCTAAAAAAAAAAGTATCTATTGACAGTTCTTATATAAATGGGGTCAAATACATTGTCAAAGGAGTTTATATATATTCACAAAAATAATGGGAGAAGGAAGGCCAGTTTGTCAGATATACTGAGAATTCTCAGAAACTAAGGGGTTTGAATGAAAATCTGGGTGACTCTTAACTAATATGCACGTAGATGAAAATCCAAGCCTATCCAGAGAGATTTGATTTGATCCACTGATATTAAAATGTTGAAGAGAGAGGCAGTATCTAATGTTCTTCCATTTAAAGTGGATTTAGTAGCAACAACAATGTCAAAGTGATTGAAATTTGCATTTTCCAGGCTTTAGGATCATACTGGGAATATCAGTGTGGATTAGGCGTGAGCTCTCTTTTCTCTGATAAAAAGTAGTCAGAAAAAAAAGGTGTAAATGGTGAGTAATTTTTTTGCCGTTACTTATATCCAAACAATTCCACTGGTGTTAATGAAGTTGCCAAGTGTAATTGAAAAGAGAAATTGGTCCTCTGCTATTGAAATTTAATATATATACTGAAAATGTTTTTGAGGAAAATTAAATGAGTTTTACCAATAATTCAAGTAAAAGATGGGATTTGCTTAGCTTTAGGTTAAAATCTTGATGGTGTAAATACTTTTTTGCCTCAAAGTTTTGTGATTATTTGATTAATACATTGGTGTTGATTTTCGCTTTATCAGTGAGATGCCCCCAAGAAGAAGTGAAATTGAAAAAAATTGATTAATTGCTGCTTACAATTAAACACATAGAAATTAAAAAAGAATAGTATTGATATTTTATTTTATTTTATTTTAATGCAGGACTCCTTGGAGACAAGATTAATTGAAAGGAGAAAGAGAAGCAAGCCCTTAAGGCTGGATAATGTATTGCTTTCAATTTCACTTGCTAGGATAAACAAAGCAGATGCTGAAGTTGCCCAAGAAGTTGAAACTTGGGTTTCCAGATTTGTTTAAGTGAAAATTTCCCCAAAGTCCTAATAAGTTATATTAAAATTTCTAGTTTTAGAGAAAGGCTGCTTTAAAGCAAAGAAACCCCAATGTTTTCTATTGAAAAATTATTTGAAATTGCAAGGTAATATTTTCAAAACAGTCAAAGTGGTTCAGAATCTTAAATTTCCCTTTCAGATATATTTTATCTTCAGAAACATTAATCTCATTGAAAGGCACAAAGATATGTTCGTCCTTAAGGGCCTGTTTTGAAAAATGTGACTTTGGTTTCCCACTCACAACTATTCTTAAATTTTTGCCCACTAGCAATGAAATGGTATTTGGATTGTGATTTTCATCGAAGAATATGTCAGTATCACGTAACCTTATCCAGTTTTCAGTAGAAGCTGGACTGGGTTCCTTCTTTCTTCCAGAAAGAAATGCTTTTTAAAATGGGTAAATTTTACCATTAAAATGGGTAAATTCTTTGAATATGTGAAAACCCAATACCATGCAGTAGATAGTGAAGGCTGTCAGGAACATGTGAACATTTAAAGCCTAATAAAAATATATTAAATATGCAGATACTTCAGGCTGAATTTTAAAACCAATTCTGTATTATGTGTTTTTAGATGCTCTAACTTCCAAAAGGCACTAGTGACCTAAGTGTATGCTAATGCAGCAAGAATGGTGATACACATTCTCTTCCTGTTATACATCTTTGGCCCAGCCTTTCAAACCCTTGCATTTCTACTTTAGATTTAATAGTTAAGTACAGGGATCTTACCCAATTAAAGATTTCAGAATCACTCATATATTTAATGAATGAGTGCTCATTGCCAACATACAATACGTGAGAACATCAAGTTATCCAAAGAGCATCCATTTAAGATTTATTTACAATTAAAATAAGCAAAACTAGACAAAATATGAATCAGATACAGTGCTACAAAATGCAGGAAAAAAGAGCCCTGGTATATAGCTTTGTGTTAAATATTTTTCTTAATTTAGGGCATTTACATTCTTCTGTTTGTCTTGTAATGGCAATCTGTTCTATCCTTACCATTCAGAAGCAAGCAGGCAGAAGGTTTTATTTTAGATTTTTTTGTGTCCCCATCTAGCCTTTTCTTTCTATTATTTTAAGTGCATGGCACAAGTTTATTTCTGCATGTGGCTAGGGAAGTTACTAAATGTCTCCTCAGAAAGCTGGCTGTCCTCTGAGCCAATTGAGACGTTCTGTTCTGCCAGCTCCTAGGGTCAGGGAATTGCACTGCTGGCAGGAGCACCTGGCATTTGTCAGGGAGGACATTCCCCTATTGCGTTCAGGCCATGCCATGATTGCTTTAAATACTTCAGATCATTGTGTCCCAAAAAAGGGAGAAAGAATCTCTGACAAGCACTGTAGTATTAAGTAGGTATAGCTTTGTAAAGCTCTACCAAAGATTACTGGTAGAGGTGGCTTTTCTTCTATTGTGATAGGGGTACAATGATTGCATGTTTCTATATTCCTAGTTGAATTTTATTTTGTGATGTGCCTGGGAGCATCATTACTGACCAATTCAGCCCTGTTTCAGGGCTCACAAAAGTCAATTAATGGGAAGACTTTCAAGTGATTTTGAATCATTCTCTTAGTATAACTTTTATTAAAACTCTGCTTAGTGGTAGTTCTAATGTGTCTAATATTATTAACTAGGCTTACAGAATAATAAAATTAATATATTTTACTTTGGCTTTTGTCTGATATATGATCACTGTGCGAGTGAAATGACTTGCTACTTTTCAGAAATTGAGAATTATTCCTGAAATTTAGGGCAGCAAGATACTTTTCACATTATAAGCATAGGAAACACTGTGAAAAAAGTGAACTATTAGATAGGCTAGAAAATATCTCTGTAGGAATTTTCAAAACATAATCTGTCTGGGTTTTATGTTGCACTTCGTTTTGAGAAGCCATGACTTTGGTTAGATTTTAAAAAAATTTTGAAAAGTTATGAACTCACATTCACTAGAGACTTTTTTATTTAAAAAATAAGGGTTTTTTTCCATGAAGAGAGAAAATTGAATTGTTCTAATCCTTAACTATCCAACTGATCTCTAGTTATTTATGTTTTGCCCATCCCAGAATATCACGATTAATTTTTGTGAATTCCTCAACAGGTATCCAGCATACTTCACAGGTTTAAATATCTCTTTCAGTGCTGTATCTTGGGCTCACAGCCCTCTGTCAGTAAGTTTTTCCCCATTTCTGTGAAGTGTAAAGGCACACATTGCCATGGACACTATGCATGCAGCTAGAGAAGATTTTGATTATGAATCTCTTAGCAGTGAGGGTACATGAGGCAATATTGCTCAGCCATTACTCTATCTGTCCCTTCATCATTTCTTTTGATTTGCACAAAAGATACAGGAATTCCCCAAACACCATTATATTCATTAGGGTCACTTTTATATTTTAATCACTGCGGGGGGAAAGCTGGTGCTTATTTTTCTCTCAACAACAGTACATAGAGCCAGATTATGAGTTTGTGTTAAGTACTGTGGCTCCACTGGCTCCAGTGCTATGTAGTCAATTTACACAAGCTGAGTATCCAGCTGAGTATGTGCAGTGCAGCTAGGAAATCCCATCAAAATTCGTTCCAACTTTCCTCTTCTGCTTTTACTATTCTTTTCTCTCTGTATGTGTTTTTATGCCTTCAATGTAAAAACATTCACTTACTGTAGCCAAAATTTTATATAATGTCTTGCTATTAGTCACCAAAATAAGTTAGTGCCAGTAGAATGTTCAGGTTCTCTTGGAAGCTTGCACTTACATTCAAAACATCCGATTTTTTTTATCACTTGGGGCCTACTGCAGATGTAATCAATAAGAGACCCTTCTCTGATTTCAGTGGTAACACTGCCATTTCTGCAATTCTAAATTGCAAGTAGACACTGGAATTCTGTTTTGTGCATTCACATTTATGAGTCTTAAAAACAGCATGGTATTTCTATTCCTGACAATTGATAAATGCTTGATAAGCAGTAAGATATGGGGTGAATTTTATCACTGCATAGTATGCCTTGAACCTGTTGCTTTCCTTACTTTTTTTTTACTATTTTTGTAAACACCTACCATGCTCTTTGAAGTCTTTTTTCTACCTGTATGACCTTTAGGTAGGAGCAGAGTTTTCATAAAATTCTCTTTGTCTTAGCAATGACTATTGGCAAAATAGCTACAAATCCTGGATAAGCATGTATGATTGTTAACATGAGTTATTAAAAACATTATCCTTTGATGGTGGCGTAAACTTTTGTTATTCCAAAAGACTCATACCCACCCACACATACACACAGGTATGCACACTTTTAATTGAACACATTAGTTGATAGTTAATCACTATTTTTGGGCTCTTTGCTTTTGAAGAGTAAGTCAGAAAGGCTCTAGTCCTATTTATATCAGAGAATCATTTAAACCCATTTTTGAGGAGAATCATAAATATAATTTCCCCTTTTCTCAGGAAAAGCACCAGCATTCCCTATGAGGACAAGGAGCAGGAAGGGCCAGCCAGAACACACGTATATCATACCTTCAGAGCCTCAGTGATGTTACCCTGTGCTGACTTTGGTGTTTCTTTCTTTATTCACACTTGCAAGGCAGTTGGCCAAGGGTGGTTACAGGTTGGCAGATAAAGAGGTAACTGAGAAACTGGTGATTGTCTTCTTTTATATGAAGAAGCTAAAAAAATTCCAAAAATAAGTCACTTAGAAAATAGCTAGGCTGTAGTTATTAAAAAAATAAAAAAGGTTAAAATTAGATGTTAAATGAAAATCCTGTTAGTCATAGAACTAGCAAGGGTATCCTCATCATTGCAGGATTTTGAGGAGGAAAAAGGATGTTGTTTTAGTTTGTTTTCCCTCCTTTGTCTTCACACATTATAAGTCTCTGATGAGGACTAACCATTATATGCCTTTTTACTGGCAGCACACTAAAACCAAGAACTTGATTAGCTTTTGGTACTCCTGGATTAAAAATTAGTGGCAAAATATTAATGAAAAAGGAAAATAGACTTATGAATGACTGGCTGTAAATTGAAGTCTGAATTCAGATAGAATGAGTTGTTCATTTTAAAGTTACAGGGAGTTGGCTGGTTTGGCAGAAATTTTTGCTAGGAAGTGGTTTTGGATTTTAGTTTACTTCTATGGGAGTCACAAGGAATTGGAACTGGGCGTTCCTTGAAATGCAAATTTTTGCCAGGGTTTTTTGAGCATGGCCATGGAAACCGAGGAGGCTTAGGTACTCATTGGCATTTCCCACTCCTTTTTGTGGGACTCTGCAATTAAGGGCCCATCAGTCTGCAGTGGCTGATTGGAGAAACAGAGGGTTCTTTCTTAAGTGGAAATATGCTTTCTCTGACTCAGATCTACCCTCTGGATCTCATTCTGAGTTGTCTGGAGTGTCAAGTTTAGTTAATTGTATATTCCCGTTGAGAAGGAAAACTGAGAAAAACTGTTGATTTTGGTTTGTTGCTTTGTATTTTCAGGGGCTTGGATGGTTTTGTCTTGAACTCTAAGAAGGCTGTTGTAAAAGTCAATTTGCTATCTTGAAAAATGAGTTATTGTTGACTAGCAAGATTAGATTCAGCATAAACAAATGGTCTGAAGGGAAGATCTGACTAATAGAAACCAAATTTACACGTTAAACCCTCCCCCCCCTAAACATTGTATGGATTTGATTGAGCTTTACTTCATTTAAAAAATAATGAAGAGCTGCATGTTAAATTTTTTACAATGTCATGAATTATAATACTGAATCCAGTGTCATTAAATTGTATTTTTTTGTCTCTTGTCAGCTACAACAATTTCAGCAAAGCACAATCCGTGTGAAAGTATGAATAAAATTCAGGGAGTAGCATCAAGGACTTCTGAGCTCAGGAAACTGAGTTTGGCAGTGCTAATTTGTATTAAAGTTGTTGTTGCATGACAGCAGGAAAAAGATTTAATGCTTGCCACCTGAATCAAGCCATGGAACATTGGTTTCTATAACTGCCATGAATTTGAATCAAGGCCAATATCTCTAAATTTGAAATAAACTGATACTCTGTCTTGAAAGAAGATACAGGCCACTTATGTTGCAGAAGGTATTTAGAAAATGTATTTCAATTTAATTTTCAGCAGTATATATCTTTCAAATTTTTAGGCACTTTAGCACTGGCCTTTTTGGCTTTTTCTATATTCCAGCAAGTATGTAGCCTTTCAGCCATTTATTTGTCAATATCCAGTCTTAAACTAATACTGATTTGCCCAAGACCACAGATGCTGGTTTTACTCCAGCTATTACTATGCAGCTGCTTACCTTAATCTGAAAGTCATTTTTCTTTTGTCTATAACTGCATTAATGGAGAAAATCAGATTTCAAGCCAAGTAGTCACACTACAAAGCTTTTAAGACATCAGATAGAAAGCTTGTACCATGAGCCTAAGTGTAGCAACATTGTCTTTTACAACACCATGTAGTGTGATGATACCTTTCTTTCTAAAGGATCCCTAACTGCTGACAACAAGCAGTTCAAATTTGGATTTTCTTTGTTTCTCTTCAGAAAGCAGGCAAGAACCATGTGACGTTCTTTCCTGTGTCTGGACTGTCTTTGAAGCTCTGTATAAATACCACACATTTACTCACATAGATTGCTTATCATTGTAACAAGAATAATTTGAATGTTTAGCTGGTACCTGGGAGTAGTGAAACAAACCCCTTCATTCCTTAATGTAAATTAAATTTTGAACTTCTTTCCAGGGCTGAGTGCACCAGATCGTGTGACATTTTAGGACTGGGAGTGAGAGGACTAAGTAGCAACACTTGAACCCAGCTGCTTTCTTTCTACACATGCCCTCTTACAAGTAGTTTCTGTTTTTCACTGAGTACAGAAGATGCAGGTAATTGATCCATTACATGTGAATAACTTAATCCACCATTGTAATCTAGCTATCTAGATTGAAACACAGCAGCTGTTTCATAGCATGTAAGAGCAATACACAAAAATCTTGTGATGGAAGGGGGAAAAGGTACTGTATACATAGGGAAATGCCAGGGAAACTTGTAGAGGTAGAAGGCAGCTATTCCACTAAAATTATTTGATGTCTTTGTTGTCATGTAACACACTTTCTGGGGTTGTCTTTCATGTCCCTGATGGAGCCCTGAGGATATACTCCATTTCAACCCTGGTTTTAACCTCTCTCTGTGCTCAAAGACACAGCTTCTTGGTGAGGAGGATGAGATTCTCTTCAGAACTGAACAGTGCTGCTCCTTAATCGGCTGAAGTGGTGCTTGCATGATAACAAGAGGTACTACTCTTACCCCAGGTTGTGCCAGCTTGGGAGGCTGAAAATTTAACCTAGATCTATGGCATGGTAATACAGAGCATAATCTTTAGGCAAGCAGGCCTAGCTACAGTCCATAGTTGAAATTTAAAGTAATTTTAAAAATGCATTCAATTTTAAATGCCCCAAGGTTCCTATCATTTGTGAAGCTGCATCTCTTTCAAAGTATTATGAACGACACTGAATTTTTTGCTTATGGTGGATATGTTATAAATATGAAGAATGATAAACTTGAGGGGTGACTAGTCATAGAAGAAAATAAAGAAGTACTTGCACTGTCAAGTGTTAGTGCTGTCATATAAGGGGCTACAGAGCAGGAAGGCCGGGGTGAACTGCTACTATTGAGCTTGTGAAACAAAATGACATAGTAATTTATGCCTTTTTTTTTAAGGGTGTGGGAGGTAAAGTTCGTTTTCAGCACTATCTTTCCACTGATCAGGGAGACTGTTCTGCAGTATTTTTCATAGATACATGTCTTTACATGCTTGTGATCTTTTGTGTATAGTTCTAGTTTATTCACTGAGTTGCAACTTAAAATGTTATGTGGTATATCTTCCAAAAACATATAGATACACCATACTATTGCGTAACTTTCATGCTGCTGTGTAGCCCCTTCTAGTATCAAATGCCTGTATTACACATTAATTTAAATTTTGAGGGGAAATAATAATTTTAATAAGTTTGAATGACTAGAAGACAAAACAGTCTATTTTTTTGGTTTGGGTTTTTTTTCCTCCACAGCAACGCAAAAGCAGTGGTTGAGAAACATGCAGAAACACTGCCCTATTTAGCCTTCATCTGTTCAGTGGTCCAGCTTGGAGCTGAAAATCTTACATTATTTTCACATTTAGAACTCTTGATTTTGGACTACTTCTCTGAAGTCCTTTAGCATGATTTCCTTCAAAAGCAGTCCCACTTTTTTTTTTCCTTTTATGCTTTAATGCTCTTTTTAGTAAGCACATGCTACTCGTACCACAGTACTTGAGATGTAGACTCAGTGCATGATGTTGTTTCTTAAAGCAAAAAAATTTCAAAAAAATCTGATATCATATAGCAGTGGATTTTGTTTCCCGAAATAATTTAATTTATATTGTAGAATTTTTTGACTGTTTTTCTTGACTGCCAGTGCCACAATTTCAACCTGGAATTTGAAAGTCCACCTACATTCTTTCTGGTGCACGGATCACCAGCAATGAGGACCCTACGTCTTGAACTTAGCTACCAGTCCTGCTGATGCATAAGCCATGTACTCTCCTGTAGCTATGCTGACACCATAAAAGAAAAACTGAAAGCAGAAGAACATTTTTCCCAGTAAAGCAATTATGAATATTCCCAGTAATTGTAATAAGATGATACCATATTTAAAGATATTTTAAAATATTTTTTCTTTTGAATGGTAGTGACACTCACATCTCTTTCTGTCACCAGTGCATTGGAGGAGTGTATTAAAGTAATAGGTCTCATTATCCTGGAGTGCCTTGGGAAGAGTGTGGCCAGAGAGTCGAGAGATGTGGTCCTCTCCCTCTTGCCCTTAATGAGGCCATATCTGGAATGCTGTGTCCAGTTCTGGGCTCCTCAGCACAAGAAAGACAAGAAGCTCCTGAGAGGGTTCAGTGGAGGCCACAGAGATGATTTGGGGTCTGGAGCACCTCTCTCATGAGGAGACACTGTGGGAGCTGGACCTGTTTAGTCTGGAGAAGACTGAGAGTGAATCTCATAAACACATATAAATATGTCAGAGGCAGGTGCCGAGAGGATGATGCCAGACTCTTCAATGGTGCCCAGTGACAGAATGAGGGGCAATGGTTCTGAACTAAAACACAGGAAGTTCCCGCTCAACATGAGGAATAACTTCTTTACATTGAAGGTGGCAGAGCACTGGAACAGGCTGCCCAGAGAGGTTGTGGAGTCTCCCTCTCTGGAGACATTCAAACCCCATCTGGACATGTTTCTGTGTAACTTGCTCTAGGTGACCCTGCCTTGGCAGAGAGGATCGACTAACTGATCTCCAGAGGTCCATTACAAGCCTAAAGATTCTTTAATTTGGCTTAATATAGTATTATAGATGTGTTTGGAGCATGTTTCCCTTCTTTCCACAGGAAAAGACTGCGATCCCAGTTCTAGATTACATATGGAAAGCCAAGGTTCTCCCAAGTCCAACCTCTGGCAGACTGTGTTCCAGAGATATTTCTTAAGAAAAGATAATAGAAACCAGGCTTCTCCTGTTTTAACATTGCAGTTTTTTGACAATCATGTGTTGGGGTAATGCACGTTGGTCACGTATACAGAAGGATTTGAAGGACGAGATGACCTGGAATTGGTCACGTATACAGAAGGATTCGAAGGACGAGATGACCTGGAGGAGAGGAACTAGTGAAAGATAAAGGCTGAAATAAACAAGTCCAGCAATGTAAGAACAAGAAGAAAGACTGCAGGTCAGGGACTTGGTGAAACCGCAGAAGATTGAAGCCAACCAGTGAAATGCTTGCTTTAGCTGCGTGCTTGCCTCGTGCAGACAGCTGTTAACCTATTAAAAAGTGCATGATCGCGTGTGCGGATGTGGACTGGCTATAAATGTATGCTAAGCACTGATAATAAATGGAGCTTTCCCTACTCATCATATTGGTGTGTTGGCTCCCCCACCTTCGGCCGCGGCAATCATGTGGTGTTTGCCTACTTGAAACATGGAATGTTTTTGGCAGAGTATGTTGCAGCTGGTGTATTGGTGTATATATTTTCCTGAATACCTAATTCGTAGGTATTCGGGAAAATAACAGGCATGTGTTTATTATGGGCGGGAAGGTAACATCTTTATCAACTGTGTATTATTTTACTTTACATATGTATATGTATATATACATATCACCTATATCTCAGTTCAGTAAGAATATCCAATAACAACCACAGCCTTAAGTGTTGTGCATTTTATTCTAGCATTTCTAAGAAGTACACAAAAGTTTGTGTAGGTTGTGTGTTATTACTTGTGATTGCAACAACAGTTGGAATTTCTCAGTTCAAACAGACTATGAGCTCTGCATTTGTAGTGTGTAACTCTATCCTGATAACACATGCTGTTTTCCCTGGTGCAGTGACGTCTTTGTTAAGGCTGGGTTTAACATTCTGATCAGATATTAGGAAAAGTTCTTCATCCAGAAGGTGGTAGAACATTGGAACAGACTCCTTAGGGAAGTAGTCATAGGCCCAAGTCTGACAGAGTTCAGAAGTCTTTAGACACCACCCTCAGGCACATGGTATTATCCTTGGGATGATCCAGTGCAAAACCAGGAGATGACTTTGATGATCCTCATGGGTCCTATCCAACTCAGCATATTCTATGATTCTGAGTACATTACTATTTTTCAAACTACAGCATTTTTAAAAGTACCTACAAAATGCTTTCTTTTCCTTTTCTTTTCCTTTTCCACCTTGGTGGAATGCTCCAATAGACAAGCGTATGATGATATCAAAGTTTTCTTAATTATAATTTCATCATTTCTCGTGGGATCACTCAGCCTTTCCTTCCTGTAAGAGAAGTTCTTGTTCCTGAATCATGCTGATGATACTTTTCAGCAATTTTACCTTATTATGCCTTCCCTTTATGTTTATGCCTGTAAGACAGCCTAGGAAGTAACATCCAGCATAAAGTACAGTTTCATACAGTGAGAATTCAGAGTATTTGCAGAAAGGAAATACACGTATTTATCCTGTTGAGACCTTTTTAAAGTTTCCTTTCTTCTGTAGTTGATTTTTCCCTTTCATGTACTTAATTGGGAATGATACGTAATAAACACTTTAAAATACACAAAATACCAGATTGAATGTGAAAATGCATGTCTTTGGGGTAGATAATATTTTATTTCTGTAAGGTGCAGGACTGAGAGAGGGGTGTATATGCTTTACACCTTGGCCAAATAGTGGACTTCTCTGTGATGTAACCTATTTAGTTGCAGAAACTTCTCTGTGTAGCTGCCCTGCGGTGCTGGAAGCAAATTATGAATGCTGTACTGTTTAAGAGCAGAAAGGTTTGCCTGGAAGAGAGCGGTATGCCTGGGCCCCCTGCTATTGAGAAGATGCCAGTCAGAAATGAAAACGTCTTTCATGAAACTATAGCGAACTTCCCTGTGATACAGTACAATAATGCAAGGAATTTTTAGTCAAAACCTGTAAAAATGAGTATAATACCTTGAATGTGGCAAAGAAGTGTTGGCTTATAAGGGACTATTTTAAGATGTCACTGCCAAAAATATGTGTGGTTCTAATACAGTTTAGAAGTGACAGGATTGAGGAGTTTTAAGCCTTTCCCCCCCATTCACACCCCC